>NSJW01000515.1:0-115129 GCA_019955255.1 Castanospermum australe
TAGCCGGTCTTCCTGAATCTTTAGGAAACAAGGTTAGAGATAAAATCCGTAGTCATACCACTGACCGTAAAATTCCATATGAGCAATTAAGTTATGGTCAACTTGTTGCTTATATTCAAAAGTAGCTTTAAAATTTTGTCAAGATGATAAAAATCCAACATCAAAACTTGCCAAAGAAAAGGCTCAAAACAAAAAGGATTTAGGGAACTTCTGTGAGCAATTTGGACTTCCTTGTTCCAGAAAACCTAGGTCTAAAACCAAAGCCAGTAAAAGATGATAACCCGGTTAGAAAATCAGTTTATTATAAACATAAAAGAAACACTCCCCTAGGAGACTCAAACAGGAAATCAGGTCGAAACCACCTATCGACATGAAAATTCCTAAAAAACTAGTAATTTGCCACAGGTGTAACAGACCAGGACACATGAGCAAGTACTGTCGGCTTAACAAGAAAATTAAGTCTTTAAATTTAGATCAATCTGTACAACAACAAATTAGTGATCTTTTAATCGAATCATCTGAAGAAGAATCCAACAAAGAATCTTCTGAAGATCTAAATCAAATACAACATGAAGATTTTAGCTCCAACTCGGAAACAGAATCTTCAAATCAAATCAATGTCTTGACTAAAGAGCAGGATTTATGTTCGAAGTCATCACACAAAACTCCCAGATGACAAGATAAAAGACAATATCTGATAAATTAAAACCTCCTTAGTCGCCAAACTATTTCAAAAACCATTTTCAACCAGCAAGTATGATTTAAGAGAAATCATAAAACGAGTTGAACAAAAATCAACATTGAGACCAATCACGATTCCAGATCTGCAACAAGAGATCAATAATCTCAAAGCAGAGATAAAATTACTAAAAGAAACACAAGAAATTCATGGGGAATTTCTTACCAATCTTCAATTAGGAGAAACTTTAGATTCTGATCCAGAACTCCTAAGAAAAACTCCTATCCAATCTGATGATGAATTTTTGGGATTAATCAATAAGATTAAAATTCAAAAATTCTACATTAACATTAAAATCTTAATTAAAGATTTTGTGTTACAAACAACTGCCTTATTCGATACAGGTGCAGATTCCAACTGTATCCAAGAAAGTCTAGTCCCGACAAAATATTTTGAGAAAACTTCTGAACAACTTAGCGCTGCTAGTGGTTCGAAACTCAAAATAAATTTCAAACTTCCTGATGCAATCATAGAAAACCAGAGTCTTCAGGTTAAAACACCTTTCCTCTTGGTTAAAAATCTTAAGAATGAAGTAATCTTAGGAACTCCGTTCATTAGGTTACTCTTCCCAATTGAAATCTCTGACAAAGGGATTACCACCAAATATTTGGGCAAAGAGATTAGATTTAGTTTCCTTAAAGAACCTATCTCTAGGAATCTTAATCTTGTCCATTATAAACATAATCAAATTAATTTTTTGAGAGAAGAAATTTCTGTTAAGAAAATTAGTTCCCAACTTAATCAACCCGAAATCCAGAAGAAAGTTCATTCTATTCTTCAACAGATCCAAAACTCAATCTGTTCCGATCTACCTAATGCATTTTGGAATAGAAAAAATCATTCTGTTGATCTTCCTTATGAAAAGGATTTTCATGAACAACGGATTCCAACTAAAGCCCGACCAATCCAAATGAATGAGGAACTCCTTATTTCATTGTCAAAAAGAAATATCTGACTTATTAGCAAAAAATTTGATCAGGAAAAGCAAAAGTCCTTGGTCTTGTTCTGCTTTTTATGTCAACAAACAAGCTGAAATCGAAAGAGGAACACCTCGATTGGTTATCAACTATAAACCATTAAACCAAGCTCTTAGATGGATTAGATATCCTATTCCAAATAAGAAAGATTTACTTAATCGGCTACATTCAGCCAAAATCTTTTCAAAATTCGACATGAAGTCTGGATTTTGGCAAATCCAAATCAAAGAAAGTGATCGCTACTAGACAGCTTTCACTGTTCCATTTGGGCAATACGAGTGGAATGTAATGCCCTTTGGACTCAAAAATGCTCCTTCGGAATTCCAAAGGATCATGAATGAAATATTCAATCCGTATTCAGAATATGTCATAGTTTACATTGATGATGTTCTGATATACTCTCAATCTATTGACCAACACTTCAAACATATTAACCACTTTGTTTCTGTCATCAAGCATAATGGTCTTGCCTTGTCAAAAACAAAAATTAATCTTTTTCAGACACAGATTCGATTCCTTGGTCACAATATTCATCAGGGAACAATCACTCCAATTAATAGAGCAATTCAGTTTGCTGATAAATTCCCCAATCAAATAATTGATAAAAATCAATTACAAAGATTTTTAGGTTGCCTAAACTATGTTGCAGATTTCTTTTCCTCAACTTAGCAATCTAATCAAACCACTCCATGACCGTCTGAAAAAGGATCCTCCTCCTTGGACAGATGATCATACAAACATTGTCAAACAAGTCAAACTCCGGGTAAAGGAGCTTCCATGCCTTTATCTTCCAAATCCACAATTTTTTAAAATCGTCGAGACTGATGCCTCTGACATAGGTTATGGTGGCATTCTTAAACAAAGAGTCGCAGACAAAGAACATATCATTGCATTTGCTTCAAAACATTGGAATCCTGCACAGCAGAATTATTCAACTGTTAAAAAAGAAGTTTTAGCAATTGTTCTTTGCATATCAAAATTTCAATATGATTTACTTAATCAAATTTTTTTGATAAAAGTAGATTGTAAATCTGCAAAACACATTTTGCAAAAAGATGTTAAAAATTTAGCATCAAAACATATTTTTGCCCGATGGCAAGCAATCTTGAGTGTTTTTGATTTTGAAATTCAATATATCAAAGGCACCTCAAACAGCCTCCCTGACTACCTTACCCGTGAATTTCTACAGGGAAATTAAACAGCCAATGCCGCGATCAACAACTTCCTCTCGAGGGAGGGGAAAAGGTAAAGGAAAACTAGTTCTATCAGAACTAGTTGATCAATCAGTGCTGTTAACTCAGCCACAAATAGGGTCATCTACCCCACCTGGGTCATCAACCCAGAAACAAACCAATCAAATTGGGTCATCTACCCAAACGACCACCCAACAATCTCAAAAGCAGATTGCCAAACAAACCAAAGCTAACTATGCTTTGTCAAACCAAGCCTTCGACAATCTAAAAAGAGACTTAACCCATCTCCCCAGAAAATCTTGGGCAGAAATAGTCTCTGAAGATGATTCGGACGAAGAAGCCCAGTCACTGGCTATCTTAGTCCAGAATCTAAAAAACAAACAAACCAAATTGCTACCTTAAGGAGAAACTATCACCAGAAAACTCCCTAGAAGCCTAGCCAACCCAATCTCAAAAGAGATAGTTCCCCAACCAATACCTATCTCTACTCAATCACCAAAGACACAAACAAATTACACAGCAAAAAATAAATTTGTTGATGTAATTCAAATGGAACCAGAATACTGGGATACCAATCCTAATAGGGTCCCAAGAAAAATCTTTTCAAAAGACTTTCACTTCCAGCCGAAAGCCTTAAACAAAACCCGACGGTTTTATGAATTCATCCTTGTGGATTCTGACTCCGTTTCAATCAAACACTATCCTGACCCCAAAGACCAGGATCAATACACTCATTCAACCATCCAAATTCTTCAGATAATTAATCCTAAAGAATTCGGACAGGATTTGAATAAAACTAAAAAATTTTCCCAACTATTTGACCCCACTGGTTATAATTATTGGGATTATGTCGATGCCTGGACCCATTTGTTCTGGTATCAAAATAAAATTCATCATCATTCTTGGTTAATTTACTTCAAACAAAATATCCAATATAAATTCCCTCAATGGTTTTTCTAATTGGTGGAATTTCTTTGGACCAAACATTGAGATCCTTCCGCCTAATGCCTTTGAAGGACTCACAATCTTTTCAGAAAAAATAGAATTACTAGATGATCCATTCCCAGTAGATCTACACTTCTTTTCAAAACTTTCTTTGGCCTGGGTTTTCCAATGGAGATACAACTATAGACCCAGATCATCTCAATCAGCAAGAGGCTTGCTTCTTCCGATCCTCAGAAGACAAGCTTTTATCAAATGGTGGCAGGAATTTGATGGTTCAAGAGCCTATCCCGCCAACATCAAACTTTGGTTCAAAAAGAACCCAAAACTTCTCAAAGCAGCTGATCCTGAAACTTGCAGATTTCTCAACCAGAGAGCGCAAGTCACAGCTGCCTTGACAGCATCAACCAACAGAGAAGATTTTGCAGAAAAATTGCAAGATATTCTCAAATTCTTAAAAGCAGGGGAAGGTACTTCAGGCGTAAAGCCATCCTCTCCTTCAGAATCTTCCGAAGACTACAATCATCCGTTATACCAGAATGAAGACCCAGACTTCGGAATCAACCTTGACGAAGACTGCTGAAGCATTACCTCGTCATCACCGACAGTACTGTAGCATCACATGTATCAGCTACTGTAGTAAACTTGTACTGTTTAAATAGTCCCGGTTGTAACCTGCACTGTGCACTTAGGCAACCTGTACTGTAGAAACAGTAGAATCTGCGGTTATAAAAGGAGTCCTCGGTTCTATTATGAGGCACCCTTCGAATAACCCATTTAGAGAGAGTTTAGAGAGAGAACCTACCAATACCTATGTAAGACTCTTTCTTTCAATCAATATAGTTGTATTTTAATCTCTTCTGTTCTCCCAACTCGCTGGTTCTGTGCGGACTACCGCCGTTCCAGTTGTTTTCTCTTTTCTTTTCATTACTTTATTGCATTTCATTTAATGCTTTAAGCAGTCCGTCTACTACCTACTTCTTCCTTCTGTTCCTTTTATTTCTTCTCCGCCTCCTTCCGCCCCCCAAATTGGTATCAGAGCCAACTCGGTCTGTGATGGGGATGGAGGTACAGGGTCACTCTCTGGAAACCCTGGTGGCCATGTCCCATATCGCTTAGGCTGGGGGAAGTTAATGGCCTTATAAGGGGAACCGCAAACCTTGCCTTACGAGCTAGCTTTTGGGGACAAGTTAGGCCGTGTGACCCACGGTGCGTCCCGCATGGGCCACCACTATAGGGCTTTGATACCAAATTGGGGGACGGAAGGAGGCAGAGAAGAAATAAAAGAAAAGGAACAGAAGGAAGAAGTAGGCAGTAGACGGACTGCTTAAAGCATTAAATGAAATGCAATAAAGTAATGAAAAGAAAAGGAAAACAACCGGAACGGCGGTAGTCCGCACAGAACCAGCGAGTTGGGAGAACAGAAGAGATTAAAATACAACTGTATTGATTGAAAGAAAGAGTCTTATAGAGGTATTGGTAGGTTCTCTCTCTAAACTCTCTCTAAATGGGTTATTCGAAGGGTGCCTCACAATAGAACCGAGGACTCCTTTTATAATCGCAGATTCTACTGTTTCTACAGTACAGGTTGCCTAAGTGCACAATGCAGGTTACAACCGGGACTATTTAAACAGTACAAGTTTACTACAGTAGCTGATACAAGTGATGCTACAGTACTGTCGGTGATGACGAGGTAATGCTTCAGCAGTCTTCGTCAAGGTTGATTCCGAAGTCTGGGTCTTCATTCTGGTAGAACGGATGATTGTAGTCTTCGGAAGATTCTGAAGGAGAGGATGGCTTTACGCCTGAAGTACCTTCCCCTGCTTTTAAGAATTTGAGAATATCTTGTAATTTTTCTGCAAAATCTTCTCTGTTGGTTGATGCTGTCAAGGCAGCTGTGACTTGCGCTCTCTGGTTGAGAAATCTGCAAGTTTCAGGATCAGCTGCTTTGAGAAGTTTTGGGTTCTTTTTGAACCAAAGTTTGATGTTGGCGGGATAGGCTCTTGAACCATCAAATTCCTGCCACATTTGATAAAAGCTTGTCTTCTGAGGATCGGAAGAAGCAAGCCTCTTGCTGATTGAGATGATCTGGGTCTATAGTTGTATCTCCATTGGAAAACCCAGGCCAAAGAAAGTTTTGAAAAGATGTGTAGATCTACTGGGAAGGGATCATCCAGTAATTCTATTTTTTCTGAAAAGATTGTGAGTCCTTCAAAGGCATTAGGCGGAAGGATCTCAATGTTTGGTCCAAAGAAATTCCACCAATTAGAAAACCATTGAGGGAATTTATATTGGATATTTTGTTTGAAGTAAATTAATCAAGAATGATGATGAATTTTATTTTGATGCCAGAACAAATGGGTCCAGGCATCGACATAATCCCAATAATTATAACCAGTGGGGTCAAATAGTTGGGAAAATTTTTTAGTTTTATTCAAATCCCGTCCGAATTCTTTAGGATTAATTATCTTAAGAATTTGGATGGTTGAATGAGTGTATTGATCCTGGTCTTTGGGGTCAGGATAGTGTTTGATTGAAACGGAGTCAGAATCCACAAGGATGAATTCATAAAACCGTCGGGTTTTGTTTAAGGCTTTCAGCTGGAAGTGAAAGTCTTTTGAAAAGATTTTTCTTGGGACCCTATTAGGATTGGTATCCCAGTATTCTGGTTCCATTTGAATTACATCAACAAATTTAATTTTTGATATGTAATTTGTTTGTGTCTTTGGTGATTGAGTAGAGATAGGTGTTGGTTGGGGAACTATCTCTTTTGAGATTGGGTTGGCTAGGCTTCTAGGGAGTTTTCTGGTGATAGTTTCTCCTTAAGGTAGCAATTTGGTTTGTTTGTTTTTTAGATTCTGGACTAAGATAGCCAGTGACTGGGCTTCTTCGTCCGAATCATCTTCAGAGACTATTTCTGCCCAAGATTTTCTGGGGAGATGGGTTAAGTCTCTTTTTAGATTGTCGAAGGCTTGGTTTGACAAAGCATAGTTAGCTTTGGTTTGTTTGGCAATCTGCTTTTGAGATTGTTGGGTGGTCGTTTGGGTAGATGACCCAATTTGATTGGTTTGTTTCTGGGTTGATGACCCAGGTGGGGTAGATGACCCTATTTGTGGCTGAGTTAACAGCACTGATTGATCAACTAGTTCTGATAGAACTAGTTTTCCTTTACCTTTTCCCCTCCCTCGAGAGGAAGTTGTTGATCGCGGCATTGGCTGTTTAATTTCCCTGTAGAAATTCACGGGTAAGGTAGTCAGGGAGGCTGTTTGAGGTGCCTTTGATATATTGAATTTCAAAATCAAAAACACTCAAGATTGCTTGCCATCGGGCAAAAATATGTTTTGATGCTAAATTTTTAACATCTTTTTGCAAAATGTGTTTTGCAGATTTACAATCTACTTTTATCAAAAAAATTTGATTAAGTAAATCAGATTGAAATTTTGATATGCAAAGAACAATTGCTAAAACTTCTTTTTTAACAGTTGAATAATTCTGCTGTGCAGGATTCCAATGTTTTGAAGCAAATGCAATGATATGTTCTTTGTCTGCGACTCTTTGTTTAAGAATGCCACCATAACCTATGTCAGAGGCATCAGTCTCGACGATTTTAAAAAATTGTGGATTTGGAAGATAAAGGCATGGAAGCTCCTTTACCCGGATTTTGACTTGTTTGACAATGTTTGTATGATCATCTGTCCAAGGAGGAGGATCCTTTTTCAGACGGTCATGGAGTGGTTTGATTAGATTGCTAAGTTGAGGAAAGAAATCTGCAACATAGTTTAGGCAACCTAAAAATCTTTGTAATTGATTTTTATCAATTATTTGATTGGGGAATTTATCAGCAAACTGAATTGCTTTATTAATTGGAGTGATTGTTCCCTGATGAATATTGTGACCAAGGAATCGAATCTGTGTCTGAAAAAGATTAATTTTTGTTTTTGACAAGGCAAGACCATTATGCTTTGATGACAGAAACAAAGTGGTTAATATGTTTGAAGTGTTGGTCAATAGATTGAGAGTATATCAGAACATCATCAATGTAAACTATGACATATTCTGAATACGGATTGAAAATTTCATTCATGATCCTTTGGAATTCCGTAAGGAGCATTTTTGAGTCCAAAGGGCATTACATTCCACTCGTATTGCCCAAATGGAACAGTGAAAGCGGTCTTGTAGCGATCACTTTCTTTGATTTGGATTTGCCAAAATCCAGACTTCATGTCGAATTTTGAAAAGATTTTGGCTGAATGTAGCCGATTAAGTAAATCTTTCTTATTTAGAATAGGATATCTAATCCATCTAAGAGCTTGGTTTAATGGTTTATAGTTGATAATCAATCGAGGTGTTCCTCTTTCGATTTCAGCTTGTTTGTTGACATAAAAGCAGAACAAGACCAAGGACTTTTGCTTTTCCTGATCAAGTTTTTTGCTAATAAGTCAGATATTTCTTTTTGACAATGAATAAGGAGTTCCTCATTCATTTGGATTGGTCGGGCTTTAGTTGGAATCCGTTGTTCATGAAAATCCTTTTCATAAGGAAGATCAACAGAATGATTTTTTCTATTCCAAAATGCATTAGGTAGATCGGAACAGATTGAGTTTTGGATCTTGTTGAAGAATAGAATGAACTTTCTTCTGGATTTCGGGTTGATTAAGTTGGGAACTAATTTTCTTAACAAGAAATTTCTTCTCTCAAAAAATTAATTTGATTATGTTTATAATGGACAAGATTAAGATTCCTAGAGATAGGTTCTTTAAGGAAACTAAATCTAATCTCTTTGCCCAAATATTTGGTGGTAATCCCTTTGTCAGAGATTTCAATTGGGAAGAGTAACCTAATGAACGGTGTTCCTAAGATTACTTCATTCTTAAGATTTTTAACCAAAAGGAAAGGTGTTTTAACCTGAAGACTCTGGTTTTCTATGATTGCATCAGAAAGTTTGAAATTTATTTTGAGTTTCGAACCACTAGCAGTGCTAAGTTGTTCAGAAGTTTTCTCAAAATATTTTGTCGGGACTAGACCTTCTTGGATACAGTTGGAATCTGCACCTGTATCGAATAAGGCAGTTGTTTGTGACACAAAATCTTTAATTAAGATTTTAATGTTAATGTAGAATTTTTGAATTTTAATCTTATTGATTAATCCCAAAAATTCATCATCAGATTGGATAGGAGTTTTTCTTAGGAGTTCTGGATCAGAATCTAAAGTTTCTCCTAATTGAAGATTGGTAAGAAATTCCCCATGAATTTCTTGTGTTTCTTTTAGCAATTTTATCTCTGCTTTAAGATTATGGATCTCTTGTTGCAGATCTGGAATCGTGATTGGTCTCAATGTTGATTTTTGTTCAACTCATTTTATGATTTCTCTTAAATCATACTTGCTGGTTGAAAATGGTTTTTGAATAGTCTTGGCGACTAAGGAGGTTTTTAATTTATCAAGATATTGTCTTTTATCTTGATCATCTGGAAGTTTGTTGATGACTTCGAACAGTAAATCCTGCTCTTTAGTCAAGACATTGATTTGATTTGAAGATTCTGTTTCCGAGTTGGAGCTAAAATCTTCATGTTGTATTTGATTTAGATCTTCAGAAGATTCTTTGTCGGATTCTTCTTCAGATGATTCGATTAAAAGATTACTAATCTGTTGTTGTACAGATTGATCTAAATTTTAAAGACTTAATTTTCTTGTTAAGCCTACAGTACTTGCTCATGTGTCCTGGTCTGTTACACCTGTAGCAAATTACTGGTTTTTTAGGAATTTTCATGTCGATAGGTGGTTTCGACCTGATTTCCTGTTTGAGTCTCCTAGGGGGAGTGTTTCTTTTATGTTTATAATAAACTGATTTTCTAAACCGGGGTTTATCATCTTTTACTGGCTTTGGTTTAGACCTAGGTTTTCTGGAACAAGGAAGTCCAAATTGCTCACAGAAGTTCCCTAAATCCTTTTTGTTTTGAGCCTTTTCTTTGGCAAGTTGATGTTGGATTTTATCATCTTGACAAATTTTTAAAGCTACCTTTTGAATATAAAGCAACAAGTTGACCATAACTTAATTGCTCATATGGAATTTTACGGTCAGTGGTATGACTACGGATTTTATCTCTAACCTTATTTCCTAAAGATTCAGGAAGACCGGCTAAGAATTTTTCTTTCCAGAAAGCCTGTTGACTATCTTCTCTAGTGTAAACCCTAGTTAGGAAAGTATCTCTATACCACCTAAAATCAGCTAAAGTTTTACACTTAAGATTGGATAACAATTCACCAGATTTATCTTTCCATAAGGAAGGATCTCCAATGCAATGTTGGGTAATTGTGACAATTAATGTGTTTACTGCATCGGGAATTGTTTCCCCGTTGCTTAAGACTGGAGTTTCATCAGGTTCGGTTTTGATGGCAGAGAAGATATTCTGTTTATCTTCTTCAGTGAGATAGTTATCCCACCAGCCATTTAATTGACCAGAAAATCCTGCAACTAGGATGTTAACTACAGTTTCTTCCGGGCAAGTATAGGTTGTTTGGTATGCCGTAGCTACCATTGTCATATGTTGGAGAGTATTCAAGATTTGATACTCAGCTTGTCCATCTATGTTCCATTCATAGATGTTGTTGGCACTAAAACTTAAAAAGTTTGGATTTCGTTCTTCTATCATCAGGTCTGGAGCTGTTGCTCTTTGATAATAGAGTTTGGATGGATTTTTTCCAATTTAAAGTTTGACTAATTACTGGATTAACCTTAATCTCAGAACTAGAAGATTGGACTGTTGACTGTTCACTTTCTTCTTCAGAAGATGAACTTTTAGAAGTTTGTCCTAAAGTATTGATTGCTGGACCTTTAAGCTTTAAAGGCTTTGGTTGAGACTGAGGCGTTTCTAATGCAACTAATGCATCTAGCTTCTCATTAACCTTTTTGAGCATGATCTGCTCTTTGGAGAGATTGAGTTTATCAAAACTTTCTCTCTAAGTTTTGGCGTTACTTTGAACGGCTTAAAGATTAGTTTTTGAATCCTAGGTTTCGAACTGGTTGAGGGTTCTGTGAATTTAGATGATTTGACCTTTTCACCTATGGTTTGAAGGTATTTATTGGTATAGTTCGATTGTTCCATAAGATTTTTAATATCTTTGGAGGTTACTGGCTCATCTTCATTTTTTGTCTTAAACGGAGTTGCCATGACTGGATTATTTTTCTCGTCCCTAGTGTTTGGGAGTTGAAACGATTTTGTTTGAGGTAGTTCTGTTTGAACTAACTCTCCATCTTTAAGGTGCCAGATAGTGTTTACTTCTGCAGACCCTAAAGGACTTTCCTTTTGCCAAGGGTAATCTAGATTATTTTTGACTGTGTATGCTCCAAACCAGTCAAAGAATGGAATGTTTAGTTTTTTCCTTTCAAGAAATTCGTAATAAATTTCCTGAATGGATTTTCTATTTTGACCCTGATAATGTTTGAAAAACCATTCCCTTTGAGGAGTCCATTCCTCGGAATAAAAGTTTTTCTGGAGGGCTTTCTTATCTATTATGAAGTTAGATGACATCATAACCTTCATTGATAGAGGAATAGGTTGGAGATTGAATTGACTTTTGGTCGTCTTCAACCTCGGGTTCATAAGTTGTTCTGGGTATTCTTGACGATGTGTCAATACCCTTAAGTTTGTGATCCTTAATGGATACCGGAATTGTGGAGGTTGATCTCCTATAAATTGCAGATCTAAATTCATCAGACCTAAAGTCATCAGATTTGACTGAGCTATTAGAGCTAAAGGATTTCCGTCTGTCAAAAGTAATTTCTACTTTCCCAGTCGGAAATTGTTTGATTTCCCTAAAGTCAGGTGTATTTCTTTCCTGAGAAGGGGCTGCTTTATCTAAAATCCATTTTTCTGGGAGGTTAACATCTTCCCATTTAATGGTTTTAGGTATATTTACGTTTGCTTTGGAGAAGTCTGTTAAGAACAGTGTGGTCTCTCCTCTTTTGGTTTTTGGTTTGATCATCCGAGACATAGAAGAATTCATTACTTTGTATTGAACTCTATACATCAAGGATATGGGATGACAACCTTGCAACATATCTATACCATGGGTACGGATATCAAGATGCAAGACTTTCATGATATGTCTGTCTGTTAGGCTAACAGTCAGATCTGGAAAGTTATTAAAATAGATTGGTCCGTGGGCTAAGCTTGTTTCTACGGTTCCTATAAGGGAATTGTTGTATTTGTTGTGCCTAGCATCCCTAAGACATAAGAATATTGAAGCATTTACCGCTTCTGTAATCATAGGTTTGATAGCTACTTGTATACTTCCTATGTGAAGGAACTTATACTTTTGCCTATGTTTAAGGATTGATTTATACGATAGAAGTTCAAATTCATCTTTCTCTCTCCTGGAGTGAAAGGAATTTTCTTTTCTACCGTTTTGATTACGAAATCAGAAACAGAGAAAAAGTTTTCCGTTTGGCTTGTAAAGTTCATCGGTTGGTATTTTGGGGATTTTCCCAACTTTCGATGTCCTGATTAAGATCTTCAAAATGAATTTCTTCATCGAAGATATTGGTTGGTTCCCTAATTTGGGATTGAGTTTGTTGCTCCGTGAGCGAGGAGGAGTCGGGATTGGAAGAACGGAAAGAAAGGCGAGATGAGAGAGATCTAAACAAAGACATAAAATTTAATTTTCCTTCCCCTGATATCATTACCATCACATGGTTTCATAAAAATAAACAGATGGATCTAAATTTAATTTTATCAATTAGGATTAAATTTTATTTTCTCTTATACTCAGATTATTATCTCCTAATCTTAGCCAAAACATTTAAATTAAATATTACTTAATCATAGCCATTGATTCTCTTTTTGATCGTCATCTAATTTATGTAGGTATGGTCGACTTAGACTTACTACCCTGTCCGTCGGGTCTTACTGCCTTTCCCACTCCATACATAAATTTATCAGATCCAGAGATTCATACTATCTGATTAAGAAATATTAATCATAACATGCATACTATCAGATCAGGATATAATAAGCAAGTATTAAGAAAATAACATTCGATCTAAGTAGATAAACAGAAATTTAGATCCAGCCATGTATTCCTACTTCCCCATCAGGCTCTGATACCAATTTGGGGGGCGGAAGGAGGCGGAGAAGAAATAAAAGAAAAGGAACAGAAGGAAGAAGTAGGCAGCAGACGGACTGCTTAAAGCATTAAATGAAATGCAATAAAGTAATGAAAAGAAAAGGAAAACAACCGGAACGGCGGTAGTCCGCACAGAACCAGCGAGTTGGGAGAACAGAAGAGATTAAAATACAACTGTATTGATTGAAAGAAAGAGTCTTACAGAGGTATTGGTAGGTTCTCTCTCTAAACTCTCTCTAAATGGGTTATTCGAAGGGTGCCTCACAATAGAACCGAGGACTCCTTTTATAATCGCAGATTCTACTGTTTCTACAGTACAGGTTGCCTAAGTGCACAGTACAGGTTACAACCGGGACTATTTAAACAGTACAAGTTTACTACAGTAGCTGATACAAGTGATGCTACAGTACTGTCGGTGATGACGAGGTAATGCTTCAGTAGTCTTCGTCAAGGTTGATTCCGAAGTCTGGGTCTTCATTCTGGTAGAACGGATGATTGTAGTCTTCGGAAGATTCTGAAGGAGAGGATGGCTTTACGCCTGAAGTACCTTCCCCTGCTTTTAAGAATTTGAGAATATCTTGCAATTTTTCTGCAAAATCTTCTCTGTTGGTTGATGCTGTCAAGGCAGCTGTGACTTGCGCTCTCTGGTTGAGAAATCTGCAAGTTTTCAGGATCAGCTGCTTTGAGAAGTTTTGGGTTCTTTTTGAACCAAAGTTTGATGTTGGCGGGATAGGCTCTTGAACCATCAAATTCCTGCCACCATTTGATAAAAGCTTGTCTTCTGAGGATCGGAAGAAGCAAGCCTCTTGCTGATTGAGATGATCTGGGTCCATAGTTGTATCTCCATTGGAAAACCCAGGCCAAAGAAAGTTTTGAAAAGAAGTGTAGATCTACTGGGAATGGATCATCCAGTAATTCTATTTTTTCTGAAAAGATTGTGAGTCCTTCAAAGGCATTAGGCGGAAGGATCTCAATGTTTGGTCCAAAGAAATTCCACCAATTAGAAAACCATTGAGGGAATTTATATTGGATATTTTGTTTGAAGTAAATTAACCAAGAATGATGATTAATTTTATTTTGATACCAGAACAAATGGGTCCAGGCATCGACATAATCCCAATAATTATAACCAGTGGGGTCAAATAAGTTGGGAAAATTTTTTTGGTTTTATTCAAATCCTATCCCGAATTCTTTAGGATTAATTATCTTAAGAATTTGGATGGTTGAATGAGTGTATTGATCCTGGTCTTTGGGGTCAGGATAGTGTTTGATTGAAACGGAATCAGAATCCACAAGGATGAATTCATAAAACCGTCGGGTTTTGTTTAAGGCTTTCGGCTGGAAGTGAAGTCTTTTGAAAAGATTTTTCTTGGGACCCTATTAGGATTGGTATCCCAGTATTCTGGTTCCATTTGAATTACATCAACTAATTTATTTTTTGCTATGTAATTTGTTTGTGTCTTTGGTGATTGAGTAGAGATAGGTGTTGGTTGGGGAACTATCTCTTTTGAGATTGGGTTGGCTTGGCTTCTAGGGAGTTTTCTGGTGATAGTTTCTCCTTAAGGTAGCAATTTGGTTTTGTTTGTTTTTTAGATTCTGGACTAAGATAGCCAGTGACTGGGCTTCTTCGTCCGAATCATCTTCAGAGACTATTTCTGCCCAAGATTTTCTGGGGAGATGGGTTAAGTCTCTTTTTAGATTATCGAAGGCTTGGTTTGACAAAGCATAGTTAGCTTTGGTTTGTTTGGCAATCTGCTTTTGAGATTGTTGGGTGGTCGTTTGGGTAGATGACCCAATTTGATTGGTTTGTTTCTGGGTTGATGACCCCCCCAGGTGGGGTAGATGACCCTATTTGTGGCTGAGTTAACAGCACTGATTGATCAACTAGTTCTGATAGAACTAGTTTTCCTTTACCTTTTCCCCTCCCTCGAGAGGAAGTTGTTGATCGCGGCATTGGCTGTTTAATTTCCCTGTAGAAATTCACGAGTAAGGTAGTCAGGGAGGCTGTTTGAGGTGCCTTTGATATATTGAATTTCAAAATCAAAAACACTCAAGATTGCTTGCCATCGGGCAAAAATATGTTTTGATGCTAAATTTTTAACATTTTTTTTGCAAAATGTGTTTTTGCAGATTTACAATCTACTTTTATCAAAAAATTTTGATTAAGTAAATCAGATTGAAATTTTTGATATGCAAAGAACAATTGCTAAAACTTCTTTTTTAACAGTTGAATAATTCTGCTGTGCAGGATTCCAATGTTTTGAAGCAAATAACAATGATATGTTCTTTGTCTGCGACTCTTTGTTTAAGAATGCCACCATAACCTATGTCAGAGGCATCAGTCTCTACGATTTTAAAAAAAATTGTGGATTTGGAAGATAAAGGCATGGAAGCTCCTTTACCCGGATTTTGACTTGTTTGACAATGTTTGTATGATGATCATCTGTCCAAGGAGGAGGATCCTTTTTCAGACGGTCATGGAGTGGTTTAATTAGATTGCTAAGTTGCGGGAAAGAAATCTGCAACATAGTTTAGGCAACCTAAAAATCTTTGTAATTGATTTATATATATATATATATATATATATATATATATATATATATATATATTTACATATATATATATAATATTTTAATACCGTTGAGAAATTCAAGTAACAGTTGAAGAATACAAGATTATCATGTAAATTTGATCCTAATATTCCTATTATTGAATCATTAGGTCTTAAGAGTCTTGTATCTTAATAAAATCATTATAGGTGTATTGACTCCTAATCGGCTATGAGTTTTTGCAGCTACTTGTATTAATCCTATATGAATGTATTTAAATCCATCCTTAACATGTTGATCTAACAAGTCTTCATTCAATAAGTGTATTATTTCACATAATTTTTTTAAATTATGAGAAGACTCTATAGTTGAATAACATCTCTTGATTTAAAATTAAATATATTGTGCTTATATATTTCTTTATGTTTGACCTTGGGTATTGACCAATTTTGTAACTTATTTTCTATTTCTGTTATAACTAATTCTTGGTTCTGTATTTGGTCTAGATCTATAGGTTGAGAAGTAGAAGAAGTAGAAGAAGAAAAAGAAGATGAAGTTGATTCAAGTCAAAGTTTTACTCCAGTCAATGATGATAACTACTATGGTATCACTCAGCTATCTCAATACGAATAAAAGATAAGCCGGCTCATTAAAGCAAATTACTTTCGACGCAATAATTCCAGTCACATGCAAAAACTAATCTGACAAAAGTAAAATATACTCATCAGACTACTTTTAGTACAAGATGCTTGCCTTGTGTTTATTTACATGCCCGACAAAGATCATCAGATTCTTATTTACTTTTGAAAAGCAAGTTCATTGGTCAAAAGTTGTAATGAATTATGTAAGCATAAATTATTTGGGTTACTGTAAGAAGATGCTCTGGTTCTCTATATAAGGAGCCTTCTAGTTCATACTAGATTATCGAGCCTTATAAGCTCATGACAAAAGTAAAAAATAGAAACATAAATATATAAAATAGTAGAAAATTAATAGAACACAGAGTATAAAATATTAAAAATAAAATAAATAGAACACAGAGTATAATATATTGAATATATTATTAACAGAGTGATCAGAACTTACAGAGAATTTGATGAAAATTTACAAGAGAGAAGGAAGAGTACACATTTTTAACAAGATGATAATTTAGAGGGAGAAAGAGACACAAATTTTTCTAATAATCTAGTATGAACTAGAAAGCTCCTTATATAGAAAACCGGAGCATCTTCTTACAGTAACCCTAATAATTTATGGTTATATAATTCATTGCAACTTTTCACTAATGAACTTTGCTTTTCAAAAGTAAATAAGAATCTGATGATCTTTGTCGGGCATGTGAATGAACAAAAGGCAAGCATCTTGTACTAAATGTAGTCTGATGAGTATCTTTTACTTTTGTTTGATCAGCTTTTGCATGTGACTGGAATTATTACGCCGAAAGTAATTTGCTTTAATGAGTTATCTTCTCTTTTACTCGTATTGAGATAGGTGAGTGATACCATAGCAGTCATCATCATTGAGTGGAGTAAAACTTTGACTTGAATTAACTCATCTTTATCTTTTTGATCTTGTTCTTGAGAGGTATGTGACAACACATCTTTAAGCTTTTTTGAGAACTCTTCTTTTGATAGAGATACGGCTAATTCAGCCATGATTTTAGACTTCTCAGCTAGGAATAAAGCTTCTGATGATACTTCTTGTGCAGGGATACCTTTGAGATATTTTGAATTCTTTTGGATCCATACTTTTAATTTTTGATCGGACAATAATGATCGATCAAACTTATTCCACCATTTGATTTTTATACTTTAAACTAACCATCTTATATCTACTTCTTTATTTTGTTGAGCAAGATCATAATCCCATGTCATTATCCAACTAGTACTCATGGATGCCACAAAGGATAAAAGGCAGTAGCCAGTATGAAAAGTAGTTTGATCCTTGAATTTATAGTAAGAAGATATAAATTTTTGATCGAACAATAATGATCGATCAAACTTATTCCACCATTTGATTTTTATACTTCGAACTAACCATCTTATATCTACTTCTTTATTTTGTTGAGCAAGATCATAATCCCATGTCATTATCCAACTAATACTCATGGATGCCACAAAGGATAAAAGGCGGTCCTTGAATTTATAGTAAGAAGATATAGCATAATTGGGAAGAATTTGGACAGTAAGTCCAAAGTCATAAAACTACTTGATAAACCATTTTGGGAAATTAAGGGAGATTCCTCGTTTGAACCAAATAAACCAGGAATGAGAATAATGTTGATAATAAAAGAGATTATACCAAGCGTTTATATAATCTTGATAGGTATAATATTGAGGAGAAAAGTGCTTTGAAAAAGATCTTTGAGTAAACATTTGGACAGGCCAATCTGAAAGAAAATAAAACCTTAAGAATCTTAATTTTTGAAAATAGGATTTTAATGAATCATTTTTATCTAGAGTATGAGTTAATTCTATAGAATTAGTATCTACAAGAATAAACTCATGGAAAAGTCTATTCGTTTGAAGATCTAAAAGGGAATAATGCCAAGAAGGTGGAAATATTTTTTGAGCAATTTGTCGAGGGGTGGAATTATTCTGAATCCATTTTGGCTCAAGAATCATAATGGGTAGACAATCTTGCTTATCTTGATATAATTGAGAGTCTAAAGGAAGACTTTGAGAGGGAGGTAATGAAGGCCTTATGGTAGAAGAAGAAGGAATAAGAGGGGTGAACCTATTGGAAACAAGTGTAACATTTATTTGGGGACATATTGAACTGGGAGTTTGTTGAACAGATTGTAAGAAACTTTTTGGACTTGATTCTTGGACATTATTGGTTCTTAAGGGAGAACCGTATTGATCTTTTGAGACTGAGTTGCTTTTTACACTAATGGAATCTCAATGGGAGATTCATTTTTTCCCTACAAGAATTCTCTTGTGAGAAAATCAGGTAAATAATTAGTTTATCCTTTTATATGAGTAATTTTAAAATCAAAACAAGAAAGTAAAGCTTGCCATCTAGCGAAAATATGCTTTCAAACTAAATTTTGAACATCTTTTTGTAAAACATTAGGGGCTGCTTTGCAATTGGTTCTTAATAAAAAAATTTTATTAAATAAATCATCTTGAAACTTTGTAATATATAATACTATAGATAAAAAAAAAATTTTGACAGTACTATATTTTAATTGAGTTGGTTGTCAGATACCTAAATAATATTTAACTATTTGTTCCCTTGAAGACTCTTGAAGGATTTGTTTTAATATTCCCCTATATCCTAATTTGGACGCATCTACCTCTTCTATTAATGAGGCATCTGGCTCTGGAATTCCTAGGCATGAAAATTTTTTGATTAATTGTTTTATTGTAATAATAGAATCGGTCATTGAACTATCCCATGTAGGAAGATTTTTCCTAAGTCGTCTATATAATGGGGTACAAGTGATTGTTATGTTGGGAATAAAATCTGCGATATAATTAACACGTCCTAAGAATTTTTGTAATTGATTTTTATCTTTTATCTCATCAGGAAACTTATTAGCAAATTCTATTGATCTAGTGATTGGGGTAATTGTTTCTTGATAAACTTTGAATCCTAAGAATCTAATTTTTGTCTGGACCAATTTCATCTTTTTTGCAGATACTACTAAACCATTTTCTTTAATAATACTAAAAAATCATTCTAAATGAGATATGTGTTGATTGATGGAATTTGAGAATACTAATATATCATTTAAGTATACGATGGTAAATTTGATACAGGGATTAAGAATGTTATTCATAATATTTTGAAATTCACTGGGAGTATTCTTGAGACCTTGTGGCATGACATTCCACTCATAATGTCCAAATTCTTCAACTCGTATTTGATAATATCTGGATTTCATATCAAATTTTGAAAAAAATTGAAGCATTATGGACTCTTTTAATTAAATCCTTCTTGTTTGGAATTGAATATCTTATCCATTTTAATGCCTTATTTAAGGGTTTATAATTAATTACTAATCTTGGTGTACCTCTTTCTAGTTTTGAAGAATTTATTACATAGAAAGCGACACAACTCTAAGGAGATTTGTTAGGCCTAATTAATTCTTTACCTAAATATTCTTGAATTTCCTTTTGCAATATTCTAAATATTTTTAATTCATTTGTATTGGTCTGGCTTTTGTGGAAATATCTTTTTCGTTAAAATTATCTTCATATTGTAATATTACAGTATATTGTTTTCTTGACCAGAAAGCATTTGGAACTTCGCTACAAATTTTTTTTTCAAATTTTTTATTTGTTTCTTATATTATTTCTTTAATTTTAGAATTTGTAACTGTTGTTCTATTCGTTGATATTGAAGTTCTTTATTTAACATATTTAAATATTTTTGTTTATTCTGAAGTATATTTATTTTTTATATTAATGAATTTTAGACTAAATTTAATTCTTTTATTTGAGGTGATTTAAGAAATTCAAAATGAACTTTGATTCCTAAAGCTGTTGATACTAATTCCTGATTATTAACTGAAAAAGGATATAATAAAGTTTAAAAAAAAGGGTTCCTAATACTACCTGTTTTGAAATATTTTTTACCATTAAAAATGAAGTTTTATAACAAATTTTATTTTTACAAATTTTTGCATTTGATATTTTATAGGTGATAATTAATTTTGATCTATTAGCACTACTTAATGATTTTTTAGTTTTTTCATAATATTTTGTTGGAAGTAATCCTTCCCTTATGCAATTCATATCAGTTCCAAAATTGACTAAAGCTATTAACTGAAATCTTTCTTCTTGGATTACTAATTCTATTGGATACTACCATTTATGAACTATAACTCGACTTAATAGGTTTAATATATGAGTCTTGATCTGAAGAAGATACTTTTTGCTGTTTTGTTTTTTCATTTTGTAATAAAACTATTTGATTTCCTTGTAATGTTAAATATTTAAATTCTAGTTCTATATCTTTCTATTTTAATTGATTAATTTCTTTTTTTAATTTTTTTATTTCTTGTTGTAAGTCTTATAAAGTAATAGCTTCTATTTCGACAGTTTTTGATTTTTCTAAAACATTTTTCATTTCAATTTTTTCTATATAAGCTTTTCTAATTTCTTCTTCATCTACTAAGGATTTTAATTGTTGAAGAAATTCTTGTTTTAAATTAGAATCTTGTATTCTATCAATAATCGAGATTAATATTGAGGTTTGGTCTTTTGTAATTACATTTATAGATTTGGGGTTTATATATTTTGAAGAGTCACAAAGTTTTAGACTTAAGCATTCTTCTTCTATGTTGTTATCTTCACTATTAGATTTTTCTTGAAGATTATATACTATCTATAACTCTTGATCAGAATCTGTTTCCGTTTCTGTTTCTGATGTGAAGAATATTGATCATTAATCAAAATATTGATTAGCCCTTGTTTTAACTGTTCTCCTAAATTTAATTCTCTAATTTTTTTATTTCATTTTATAGTCTCTTTTATAATATCCAAATTGTACTTTATTTTTTGCCCTTTTATAATTTCTAGATGCTTTGGGTTTTCTATTGGATGGTAAAGTTTTCTTTTGAAATTTATTTCTTTTTATAAAAGTCTTGATGATTTTTTGAGGTTTTGATTTTACTCTTTTTGAAGGGGCTTTAATTCCCTCTATTTCAAATTGTTGACAGAATATTCCTAACTCTTTCTTACTTTCTCTTGATTTGTTCCTAAGCTTCTTTTGTATTTTAAAATCAGTGCAAATTTGTAATCCTGTTTCTATAACATAACTAGAGATTTGACTAAAAGTCAATGAATTATAGGATATTGATCCATTACACTATTAAGCTATATGGGTTTGGACCTTTTCAGTAAATAGTTTGGAAAGTTCGGCTAAAAATCTTTCTTTCCAATAATCTGTTGCTCCGTCTTATCTTAACCATAATTTTATAAAAACATATATTTATACCACCTATAATCTGACATAGATGGATAATAAAGGTTTGTTAATTGATCTTTGACGTGAACTGTTGAACTCACTCAAATTAATCAGGCTTATAAAGAAATTTGTATTATAGGACAAACCTGAATCGTCTCCCAAGAAATTTTGCATAGGACTAAATCACTCAATTGAAAAACAGAACAATAAACAGGGGGGTTTTAATTCGATTGAAACTAAAGCAAGAGATAAAACGAAATTAACAATTTAAAAGCAATCAACCAACCCATAATTGAGGTTTCAAGGACATCCGTCATTGGATAAAGAATTACTGAATCTCGTGGTTGACCCTAAACAAATCGGAATCCTTGCATTCATATAGGAACCCTCTCTACTAGACAATCACCTAGCATTTAATCAAACTCTTGGCGTGTTCACTCATGCCATCACACAGTATTCACTTCAACCTGTTTTGATTTTAAGTCCCTTGGGTTAATCAACCTAAATATTAAATCTAACATTTAATCCCTTCCTCTGAATAATCAAAATACAAAAAATCATAAACAAACCTCATGGACAAACCTCATCCGCTCAGATTCAACGTACACAATCGTGTTACTCAATTCGAGTAAAAGGGGAAGAAAAACGGATTCAGTTCATGGAGAGCACGGGTTCCTCTGGATTCAACAGCAAAAACCTTAACTCATGGGTTGATTGAATGGAAAGTTAGCCTACCATGACTGGGAAAAAAACAGAAAATGAAAAGGAAAAAAAAAGAACAAGATGAGAGAAAAGAGAAGAGGTGTATATCTGAAATTTCTCTAAAATCAAAAGCTGTTTTCATGTTGCCCTAATCTGCTATTTAAACCTAAAACAAAACCAGGTCAAGGCTCCAAAACTGGCCCAAATTAAAAATATAACTAATGGCTTTAGTCATAGGTAATTTAGACTCTTAATTACAAAGTTAAGCCCAATTAATTAAACATAGCTCCAGAATTTTGTGACTGACTTTGGCTCCAATTTTGACTGCCTTGTTGTCCGAATTTGGCCTTCAAGCCTTTAATACCATTTCTAGCTATTTGAGTTATCTGCAAAAACAAAACAAGAATGAGGTTAATCGAATACCTATAACAAAAGTTATGATCAAAATACTGAAACAGTATAAATCTGGAAAAATAGCATGAAAATGAATTAAATCCAATTAAAAGTTCAAAGCCCAATTTAGACTAAAAATCATTAATTACACACACTAAACAGCCCTAAAATCATTAATCAAATGTAACAATTAAGTGTGATAAAATTCAATTATCAATCTTCTGCTCTTGCTTGAAGTTTTATTGGATCTCCTATAAAATGCTTCATAATGGTATATAATAATGTTGTTACTGCATCTTATTCTATTTGACCACTAGGTTATTGTTTTACTGCATTTAGTATTGTTTCTTTTGTTTGTAGGAAGTAGAAGGTTATCCCATCATCCTTTTAGTTAACCTATGAATCCTATTGCTAATAAGGTTACAGTTTTCTTGTCAAAGTTTTCCCTAGTTTTGAAGATTGTTGCAGCTATAGTCATTTGTTGTATTATATCTAGTGTTTGTTGATCACTAGCTATGTCAATATTCCATTCTATAATGGATTCGCCAGAGTAGGAACTGTCTATAAAGTTTGATCTTTCTTCGTATTGTTCATCGAGAAAGATAGGTCTTGGGTAATAATTTCTTGTGGTAGGTACTGGAGCTCTATTAAATCTCATTTTATTTATTTTTGAATTTTGTGATTCTAATAATTCGTCTTCTATTTGATCTAATTTTGTTAGAGTGTTTATTTTTGAAGTACTTCCTAATGAAAAGTATTCTAGTTTTTTTCTTGATTTCTTCTAATGCATTATTAGTCTTGTTCCCTAAAGTTATCGAACTTAATTCTTTTTCAAGAACATTAATAATTTTGTATATTGGTCTAGTTGGGTTTAAATTATTGTTTAAATTTTTTTGAATTAACTGGTTCTTTTATATTTTGATTTTCTATTCTCTGAAGATGTTGGGACATAGTGTTTGCATTTGATTAGAATAATTTAATTGTTGATGAACCTTTTAGATGTCGTGTTTTTCTAGAGTTTTGTTTATAGAATTCTAAAGAACTGTTTTGAAAGGACTAGCTTCTATTTTTATTCCTTCTTTAGTAGGAATTTTTATTATTTCTAATGGCGTGTTTGTGGCTTCTATAATCTCATTATTGACAGTTTTTCATGATATTGAAGTTTTAATAGTGACTGCAATTCTATTTTCTTCTACGTATGTGTTTGATATTTTCTTATTGACACAATACATTTCGAACCAAGTGAAGAAGTACATATTGAACTTTCTCTTCCTTAGGAAAGAATAAAATTCTTGTAAATACAAAGAAATTTATTCTTTGCAAAAGGTTGAGAAATACCAATTTCATTTTTGAAGATTATGAGAAGCTTCAAAATCTTCCCTAATCCATACTTTGTCAATTTCAAAGAGCTTATCTATCGTAAGCATGTTAATAACTTATGATCTGTTTGACAAGTACTGAGGTGAATCAGATTGTTACGTTTCTTGATATATTAGTTGTGGAACATTCGGTTGATAGTTTACTCTTATTAGGTCTACATTAATTGTAGATCCATCAATAGAAGCTCTTGATGGTTGCCTAATCGATGTAGTGGATTGATTTTCTTCTATTTTTTGATAAATTAATCTCATCATTTCTATTCTAAGATTTCCTCCTTCTTGAGCTATAGATTTGATTTTTGTATTTTGAATTTTTGGAACTGCATAATTTGTTCTAATAATCAATTTTTGGACATCCTAGAAATCACTTCTTGATGACTCAGTTTTTTAGGAGTTATTGATGTTTTCCTTAAATTTGCTTCAATTATAATAGTTTCATTTTTTAATGAAGATCTTAAAGCTTTAAAATTATAATCTATAGTAGTAATTTTATAATGGACTCTATAAATAATTGAGATATTTTCTATTGCTCCTTCAAATATTCTTTCAGGTATTTTGACGTTTAATACTAAAGATTTTGGTGTATAAGAGTTTTTTAATATCATTGAGAAATTCGGGTAACAGTTGAAGAATACAGGACCATCATGTAAATTTGATTCTAATATTCCTATTATTAGATCATTAAGTCTTAAAAGTCTTGTATCTCTTAATAAGATCATTATAAGGATATTGACTCCTAATTGGGTTTGAGTTTTTGCAGCTACTTGTATTAATCCTATATGAATGTATTTAAATCCATTCTTAACATGTTGATCTAATAAGTCTTCATTTAATAAGTGTATTGTTTCACATAATTTTTTAAATTATGAGAAGACTCTATAGTTTGAATAACATCTCTTGATTTAAAATTAAATGTATTGTGTTTATGTATTTCTCTATGTTTGACCTCGGGTATTGACCAGTTTTGTAACTTATTTTCTATTTTTACTATAACTAATTCTTGGTTTTAAATTTGATCTTGATCTACAGGTTGAGAATAAGAAGAAGAAGAAGAAAAAGAAGAAACTAAAACTATCTTATTATTTCTACCTCTATTGAGCTCACTAAGTGATCTTAATAGCTTAGCCATAATTAATCTTGATTAGTTATACTATCAAACTTATCAGGATTACAGTGTTATCGGTTCGTGACCACCCTATTTCTGGCAAAACCCTACCTATTTTTGGGCCGACCAATACACCACTCACTGCTACTTAGACAAAATCTTAGTCTGTCTACCAACGCTAAGTCTTTTAACACTATTAATCTTGATTAACTTCTAGCTAAAAAGAACCTCAACGAGGCTTTGATACTATTTGGTCTCATGTATATATATACATAGATACATATACATAAATATAAATACACACACACACACACACACATATATATATATAACAATTAGCATCTATCAGTTACACTAATTATTTATACTATTTAATAACTTTTTATATAATATAATTTTATCGATTCAACCGTTGAATTAAACTTATATATCATGTTGATCATTATTGTTAAATTTCAATATAATTGAACATTAATAAAGATGTAATCAAATAGCTTATATTTTTTTATATTTAAAAAACATATATTACTTTAATTTTTAAACATAAATATATATGTACTGTTCACTGTTCACTACTGTAATTTTTATATAACATTTTAAACAGTAAATTCATAAGAAAAATTATAAGTTTATGTGCTGAAAGTGAGCCGAACTGGACCGAGCTGAGATTTAGTTTGACAGACTCAATAAGAAATGTTCGGTTCGAATTCCATATAAACCATTCTTTTCGGCTCAAGTTCGACTCGAATTAAGTTCGCGAACTATTCGGTTCGGCTCGTTAGTTCGAGTTACATGAACCATTTGAACCAAAATGAGATAAAATGAACCAAATTGAAATAAAATAAAATAAAATAAGATAAAATAAATAAAATGAACCAAATGTTAACTCGAATTTTTTATATTTTTTCTCAAATTTATTTAATTTTTAAAAGATATTATTGTGTGTGTGTAGATCGAGCCGTTTATGAACCAAACTAGTCGAGCAAAATTTAACTCAAATTCAATTCATTTATTTAACAAGTTCAATTTTGAGTTTAAGTTCAACTCTTTTGATTCATGAATCAAATTTATCGAGCTAATTAATAATTTGAGTCTTAAACTACTCACGAACTAGTTTAGATTGCCATTCTTGCCCAAAAATGAATCAAGTTGTAAAGGAAATGATAAGAGAAAGATTATTGGAGAGATATTGTATATGGTACCGATAGAAACTGACAATTAGTGTGGGATTTTTAGATTTCTTTTTTTGGTAGAAAAAAGTGTGCTAAAGCCCAGGCATTTTGAGATTTAAGTCCCACCAAATAGATTTTGTCAAACTAACATCATATTCCTATTGGCTTAGCCCCTAAATTCAATATATATCACATCCACCATAGAAAAAGATTCCACTAGATACCCTGTCTACTAACTTTTTAATACCGTTAATTGCAGTTTTTTGCTTTTGCCTTAATGAATATAATACAGGAGGAGTGTATACAAAAGGTTTGCTCTTTAAACATTAAAACCTTGTACTTTATACAAGACATGGCTATTAGCTCCCACCCGAAATAGAAACATGGCCTAAAATATTGACAGGATATCTTATTTGAATTTGACCATTTATAACTGGATACCTATGTGCTTCAGTAATTCCTCAAAACCCAACCCATTCCTCATGTGGCTTATTTTGCCACTCTAGTGAACCGCATTACTGGCCCACACATGAGAAAAAAAAAAAAGAACCTTCAACTTTCAAAAATCAACAATGTAATTTGCACACCAATTTTTCTACACTATTTTTATACTATTTCATTTTTGAGTAATAAAATAATAAAAATACACATTTTAACACAAGCTTTTTCTATCCTTTTTTTTTTCTTCAAATATGAAGGTATAATAAAATGGTATAAACAAAAAGTATGTAAGAAATATTATGCTTCCAAAATAAAAGTGACAATTAGATTCATGAATTTGTGATCCATCCAATCTATTTATATATAAATCTAATTCAATTCATCTAATTATAATAATAGATTTAATGGATTTGAATGAATTAGATTAATTTTAGTTAATAGATAGTTAATGAACTAACTAAAATATTTATTAAATCCAATGGGTACATATATATGGTTTGGTAAATTGAATATATTTTTATACATATAAAGAGTCTAGATGTATCTAGTTGATGATAGATGGATTAAATATTAATCTATTAAAATCGATTAATAGATTAATTAGATATTATTTATTAAAATAAATTATAGATGAATTGAATATTTTTAATAATTTTTTAATAGATCCTATATAGATTATTGGTTTATTTTTTTTATCCATCCATTAATGATTCAATTTAAAATCTATCTGATCCATCTATTTGTCACCCCTATTAAAAAATAACAATGTTGACCAAAAAAAAAATTCAAAAGCAACAGTGGAATTTCGGGGTAGGACATAGAGCCAACTCAAGGAATTGGATAACGTTTCTTTCTTTCAGTTTCAAGCAAAGCACTTCTTACATCACACTTAATTGCAATGCCAGCAGTGAACTCCAAGACTTTCATTACTTGCATTTCTTGTAACCCCAAGACTCAATAACATCAAGAACTAATTCATGTGTGGACATAATTTATATATATAATATTGAAGAAGATAATTCCATCCAGAACAGAAGAGTGCAAGAAAAAGTAACCAAGCGGAGTGAAGATGAAATCCTTTGCTTATCTTCTCTTTATGTTCTTCTTTGTTGCCTTTACTAGCATCCCAGTTTCCTTGGCAGACTCTGATAATCTACAGGACACCTGTCCAGCAGTTCCCCGCAGAGAGCAGACCATATTCATCAATGGCCTCCCCTGCAAAACCCCAGCTAATGTAACTGCTCAAGATTTCAAGACCACTGAATTAAGCAAAGCTGGTTCAACAGACATTTTTGGTTCATCCACAAAAATTGTCTCTGCTGCTGAGTTTCCTGGCCAGAATACTCTTGCTCTCTCAATTGGCAGAACAGACATTGATAAGGATGGCCTGGTGGCCTTCCATTATCATCCCAGAGCCACTGAGATGATCTTTGTTACCAAAGGTGTATTGGTTGCTGGATTTGTTGATACCAAAAACCAGCTTTTCTCAGAGTATCTCAGTGTAGGTGACGTTTTTGTGTTCCCCAGGGGTTTGTTCCACTTCTATCTGAATCAGGGTTTTGGAGAGGCCACTGTCTTCTCAGTGTTCAACAGCCAAAATCCAGGGCTTGTATCCCTCACTGCTACAACTTTTGACACCAGAGTGGAATCATTAGACAAGCTAAAGAGGAGACTCATCTCCCTTGCTGCTGCTGAAGTTCATGACATTACCAGTTTGACCTCGCCAGGATTGGACAGCATTTACAGTTAGCCGCTTCAAAATAGTCTCATTAGTCCCAAAATACTAGTTCAATTTGTTTCAGTTTGAGTATTTATTGAAGGCATGCTGTGTGTGTTTGGTGTTGGCATGAGTTTACGGGCATATGTAATACCACCATTGTATTCCAATTTGTATTTTTATGACAATACAAGGGCCTTTCTTTTGCCAGGCCACTGCATCAATTCCAGTGTGAAAAGTACAACTTCAATGCCTTTATTTAAGGTATATGATATATCTTACAATTTATTTCAAGTAATTTGCCAATTATTGGTCTCTATATACATAAGCTGTATATCAAAGAACATGATCATGGGCAGAAAAAACAGAGAAAAGAACAGAACATCATGATCCATGGAATGATCTATCCTCCTCAGTGAACTGAGTACTTGAAAGGACTTCAAATTCTAAAGAGATGGAGATGGTACAATGTAAATTAATAAAAAAATAAATAATTATGCTAGCATTTGGCTGTAGGAAAAATGTGGAGAAACTGATGAAATGCTAATGGCTTCCAAAGCAATATTGACCGCTACTCTATTCTTGGTGATCAACTGAAAGCATTTCCAAGTCTTAGGGCTCAACGAACACATGCACCAAAATTCCTTTTGTTTCCTCCATTTAATCTCCAACTACCAACCATGCTCATATAATCATGGCAACAAATGATCTTTGATGGGGTTAGGGTGTATGCCTGATCCTCGGTACATGCTGCAACTACGAAAGAGGCAACAGAACTAGGAAGCCTGATAGGCTGATATTTAAAAGCTATAGAAATTGTTTAAATGAAATCCAGTCTGCATTGGCCATAATTATCCCAGATCAAATTCCATATCTACCAACCGAAGTGGTCATCTTAATCGTGACAATCTCTTTCGTTTCCGATTCTTCTTATGCACAACCACACTTTTTGCGTTACTGCTACCAGGAGGAAGAGCCAAACTTGATGATCGTTTGCCAATGTAGGTTCTGCCTTTCTTGGAAACCCATTTCAAAGGCATATTGTTAACTACAGTGCCAATATCAGTAGAGTTATTCAGTTCAACAAGTTTTTGTATTTGATCTAGCATCTGGTGGGTCCAAGCCAATGACAGATCCAGAGCAAATGAATCATCCATTGGTTTTCTCCATAGATCCATCAAAATCTCTTCAAATGACCGAAAAGACATGGATTGTTGACAACCTTGAAGATTTTCACAAATCATGTTTACTTTGATGCAATGCTTGCAAAGGTTACCTTGCATTGACCAAGAACAATCACAGAATGCAAATTCAGATCCAGGATTCCACACTAAATGTGTTGAGCTGCTGTCTTTCTGGCTTAAAACTTTGGCAAAGAGGTGGTCTTTATCATCCAAGGTAACGGCAGAGTCAGGAATTTGAAGTGCTCGATGCCATGATGTAGAAGCAATATATTCCTCCTTCACATTCTGGAAAGAATCACTTTCATCAGCATAGCGGTCAAGCCAGTAGCTTGAATGCAACTCAGTCGTTAACTTGTGCACTAACCAATCAACTCTTTGCAGTGCTCCAAGATGTGAATCATCAAAAAGTTTGGCTTTCAGTTTCACATGATAGGCTTCTAATGCACCAGAAGCTTCCTGGCTCGCTAGTGGAAAAGTTCTCATTGTTGAAAGCCACATTTCTGCACAAATGAGGAAAGGAAGGGCAAGGAGAGAGAAAGTTAATAAATCGATGACCAAGAACATAACTTCAGAAGCAAAATTTTCAAGACATTTCATGTGTGATATATGGTTGTCATGCATGCATGTCAATATGCCTTTAGCCAAACAGGTGCTTTTGTGTGCATGCAAGAGAGGAGAAAGATCTAACCAATCTTGGGCACCCAGGAGGCTCTGAAATATTCCATGAAAGCTGTTTGGTCAACAAAATCCAGCATAAATGGTTCCAACGCAAGTGATGTATTCATTCCACCCCAAATGCTGTGCACTATTATCCCAAGACGCTTGAAAATCTCCCGCTGAACCTCAGTACTACTGCATTTCTTAACAATATTCCTTAGCCATGATCTACGGACACGCCATAGTGAAAATAGGACAGGACAGCAAAATATATCTCTGTAAAAGGAGTCAATACAAGTAAGAAAATTATACATAATTACAAAATTTTAAACAAAACTCATTTCAAAAGCAATAAATCCTGCCTCAAAAGATCAATTTCAGCTGCTGCATCATCAATTAAAAATCCACTGACTTTCCATCCGGGTTCAACACTACGAGCTCGATCAATTAAAGCTTTCAGCCACTTAGACACATCAGGCTTTGCAAAGCTACGCGTTATGACCCATGCGACAGGAAGTGCATGTTGTCTCGAATCAAAAACAAGAAGTGTGAACAAGGGATACTGCCAATATGAAAAAGATAACTAAGTTAGCCCAATGCATGTAGTTTTTTTCAGATCTAGTATAACTTAAAAGTCAAGATTGAAAAATAATTACTTTAAGTCTCTTTATGCCAAAGGTTGAGTCGGCTGCAACAATACTGCGATGACCAAAACGAATCATTTGTTGCAACTGCCATTCTGTTTGGATCCCCAAGATAAAAGGGTCTGACTCTGAAGTATCCTGATGAAAAAATACACACTTTTTATTTCGTTCAACCCACATGCGGATGCTGGCTTGATCATCTAGATCCAGCTCATGGGTAGACCTTTTGATAATCATCCCTAGCTTGTGGACATACTGAGAGGCAAGGCTATTGACTTTTGCATTTGAACCACAATAACGCTGAATTCCCTCAATGTGTTTCTCCAAGATATTCTCTTCAGGAATGCCCAGATAAATCATAGACATTGTCTGCTGCTGAATTTCATTACATATATATGGAATTTTTTTGGCACCTGGCCCTATGGCATCTCTATCAAGCGGTCCATGGCAGACAAAACCAGACTTGTTAACATGGCGCCTCTCATTGTATACAATAAGTGCAAGTGATGGACGGGCATAAAGACGTTTGATAACGAAATGACAAGTACAACCCCGCATTGATTGAGGTCTGGCAGCACGATTTCGGGTATTAAGTCGATATCTTCGACTAGGTAATATACCTCCACCCTCCCCATAATTTTCTGGCCCAAATGAGCACCAGTACCTTCACAAAAAAATTAATTTCAAATTGACAACATAAGTATTGGAGTCCTGATTGTGCGAATGACGACATAAGCTCTAAATTATTCGGTTCGGATCAAAATTTTTAAAAAGGGAAGTATAATTTCACACTTCCAAATTCCAATGCGCTTCTAAAAATAAACAAAAAAGGGAAGAAAGCATGAAAATCCTAGAAAAATTAAAAAAATGTTCAAAGAGTCAAACAATCTGCTTATCAAAGTAACAGAAAAATAAAAGCAAAAAAAATTTATCAAAATCATTTTGAATGAAGGGTAAAGGCATGCTAGAAACTTACAGCCTGTACTCTAGATATTCATCATCCTTGTACTCCTTCAAGCTGCCCATGGTTCGTTTCCTTCCTCTCTCGATATGAAACCGTGTTGGGCACTCCACATTAGAGCATTCTCCAATTATAAAAGCATCAACTCGATCATAAGGAATAAGGGCAACATCATCATGGTGCTCAGCATTGCCAAACTTGGTCCAAGTCAAATCAGCAGAACAGAATTCCTCCTCAGGTGGGTCTTGCAAAGGAATCTTGCTGACTGATTCAATTATAGCCATGTGCAGAAGGATGTAACAAAACCCAAGTGTCTGTGCTATATACAGAAGAATTCCAGGCGTCTCTCCAGAAACAAGCAGATGATCAATAATAACCTTGATGAAGCACAGAATACCCTATAAAACAAAATCCAGAAATGACCCTTTTGATATACAAGTTAAAGACTTAATTTTGCTCAGTTTTTCTGAGTTCTGAGCAGATAAGCTAAGCAATTCAGTCCCAACAAACCAAAAAACAGAAGGCTAATTGAATATTGAAGTTGAACGCAATACCCATTTAAGATAATGATTATGAGTCTTGTAGTGTGTGTGGCACCTTTCCCAGAACCAGCAGAGTGACTGCTCAACCTTTTCCAGAATATGAAACTGAAAGAAAAATTCAGGAAGACACGTAGGTAGGTTTGGCTAATCTACTCATAGAAAGGGAAAAAAGCAATTTTAACAATCCTTCTCAAAATGCTTTTTGCCATTAATAGATAATTATAGAATGCAATCAAATAATAAGTCACATTATCAGATAAGTCACAGGAAAGGTTGTAAATTGCAACTGCAGTTGCGTTGCGGTCATAGTCGCTTTGCAGCCGTTGCGGGCTAATGCGGGACGCAATCACTGGGTGTAGCGGTCACGGCAGAATTACAGAGTGTAGCAGCAGCCGCGACCACGACTGAGATGTTGCGGTTGCATCAGGTGATACAGTCCATAATTTAAAACCCTAAAGCCATAGTTTTAATTTGTGGTCCACAAGTTGTTGCGGGAGTTTCCGCAACTGCAATCGCGATCGCATCAGCCGCATCTTTCTACAATTGTCCGCAATTCCTACAATCAAAAAGCAACCGCGACCGCAACAGTAATTTAAAACCATGGTCACAGCAGCAACTATCAAGACCCTAACAATTTTGCTAAACAATGATATCTGTCCATCAGCTTTGTCCCTTCGCATATGGATTTTCTCAGTTTTCCACGTCAGGAAGTCAACATCAGTCATCTAAAACTACATTGATTTGCGCTAAGTACAGTCTATGGCATGACAAACAGTATTTCCTCCACTATAATTTCTACAGAAATCTCCATTGTGCAAGCTCGAAGAATTTACGAAATGAACGCAGACCAAATAAACAAGCAGCAAGAACAACCGAAACAAGTAAGCAGAGCCCCACAAGATGAAAATCAGAAATTAAGCAATAAAACTCATTAAAATTCATCAGCGCAGAAGCAGAGAGTTTCACTATCATAGTGTCAATAATCATACCTCAGATATGCTCTGGTTCGGCGTGCGTGAGCAGAACAGAAGAACTCAACGTGCGTGAAAAAGGGGAACTCTAAAGCAGCGGCAGCTGCTGCTGCGTGCAAGGGAACTCAGGCTCACGGCGGCGACTGGCAAGAAACGCACAACGCACGGCGGCAACGGGTCGATGATATGGAAGAGAAGAGAAGAGAAAGCCCTTTGGTAGAAATTTCTCGGACATAGAAATTTGGAAGGCCTTTGTCAGAAACCCTTTCAGGTTCAGCAGTTGTGGTTGTGGGTTTAGCAACCCTCGGCAGAAATGTGGCTGTTCTTAAGAGCGTAGATAGCAATTATGGAAATTTTTGTTTTTTTTTTTCGTTTAGTGGGCATGGATATGAGTGGGAAAATAAAAAAATTTAGCACGCAATGTGAAAAAAATACAATCTGGACTATATAGAGTGTTGTTTGTAAAAATTATATGTATAATGTTTGTTAAGAGTTAGCTCTTATGTGAATAATCGTTCTCAAATAAAATATAACTTAATAACATTGAATCGGTGTCTTTTTATTTTTTTTATTTTTTTTTATTTATCGTTTTAAAATAAAATTTTAATTCCTTTTATTTGTTATTTTTCAAAAATTAATAAATTATTAATTTTTTTAATTTATTTTTAATATTAATAAGTGAGAGAAAATTAATAAAATAAATAATAATATTTTAAATATTTTAATTAAAAGATAATTTAATCAATTACAATTATTTTTTTTTATAAATAAAATTATTTAATATTTTTTTTAATTCTTGTACAATAATTTTAAATAATAAATTAAAAAAATGATAGAATATTATATATTTATAAGCATTGTTTAACCTTAACCAATCAAATGTCACAATAAAAAAAGAATTGTTCATTAAAATTTTAGATAACTTTTCAAACGTCGTAAAAGAAAGTGTAGTCGTAAGCTAAACTTATTGTAATGTCGATTATTGTGGTAGAATTTAATTTTCTAAAATTGACAAAGATTTTACATCTCTAAAAATGTCATAATGAAAGGTCTTTTTTATAATATCTCTTGTCATATGTTATTTAAAATTACAAATTTATAGAGTTGCGATATTTATTATTCAATAAATGGTATCAATATTTAACTAAGTTCCATATTTTGATCTACTCAATTTGGCCTCTCTGATCCATGGACATGTTGTAATCAATACTCATAATTTATCTATTTGTAATATATTAATTCCGAGATAATATATGTGGGGATATTTCAACCGTTTTAGTCTTTAAGATATTGCCATGCCAGCACTTCTAATGGTGTTTCGAGTGTATGCAAGAATTTCCCTTCTTATTTTCTTCTATCTTGCCACTTCAGCAACTTATTCCTCATTCTTGCCACCTCACTATTGTTTTGCTCTCCCCTCTCGCATCACCTAATATGCAAGTCAAAGCACCTAACTCTCTGCATTCTCATATTTTAGGTGTCTTTGCGGCTCTTTTTCATTAGTGTTTCAACCTATCTCACTCTCATAAAGTTTTTAGTAATGGTTAACGTTTCACTTCCATTCTTTTTGAAGGCTGCTTAGACACTCTCTCCTTTAGTCTATTCCAAAAAACTTTGGATTGGAAAGGAAGCAAAGTGAAGTAAGACGAAGACAACGATGATAGCACTATGAACGAAAATAGAAAGCAGGGCTCCACCTCAAACCCTTCCATATCCCGCGACCATTTCCATAAGCTACAGATTGTTGTCAAGAGCTACGCAAAGCGAGTGAGGGTCGTATGAAGATGATGATGGCAACGATAGCACTGCAAAAGAAAATGGGAAACAAGGCTACACCTCAAACCTTTCCAAATTCTTCTACCGTCTTCAGAAGCTACAATTTTGCTTCCACTTGGGTGCTCTTGAGGTTAGTTTTCTTATTGTGGTCGGGCTTATTTGTTTCACAAGAATTGGGATTAGAGTTCTCTGGTATTTTATCTCTGAGTCAGTATTAAGTTTTTTTTTTTTTTTATGGAAAGATTGGGAGTTTTGAGTCATTGGAATCTTCTTATTTTTGTATGGTGTATTTGATGAAATTGATGCAAGAGGATGGCTAGATAGGGTCACGGGAAGGGTTTGCATGTCCATTTTGGCAAAAGCGATGGCAATTACTGGAATTGATAACCAGAGATACTGGAATTGGATTCCTATTGAAGAATCTATATTAGATTCAGAAATCTTAACTTCGATTTAGTTTACTTAAGATTAGAGACTTAAAGATAGGTATGCTATAACCTTCAGCCATAGATATGAAGACTGCATTCTGCGTATATCTATTATTTCTTAAAATGATGTAAGAACTTGGAACCGGGAAAGTTCAAAGAAATTATGCTTTTGTTGATATCTGAATAGTAAGTAACTCCTCATGAAAAATCTTCACGTTAACTTCCATTAATGTCCACACACCAAAAAAGAAAAGGAAAACCAAAACTACAAGGTTGGTAAGAGTGCTTGCCCTAGTTTGCTGCAAAAGCAGCTTAGTTTCATTGTCTAGTAGGACTATAGCAGGATGTTGAAGATGGTGTGTGTGATCGATGGCAACGAATGCATTAAGTCATTGCCGGTCCATCTCCTTCTCAATTGTGGCTACCCCGTTCATGCTACAGTTAAATATTGCAGTAACCTTTTTCTCATCATTTCCCTGATTTCTTCACTCCAGGCAATTCAATGGTAACTCCCTTCCAACTTTCTTTTTGTTTTCGCAAGGATAGAGGATCAGACCGAGACCAAGCATCTACAACTTCTAACTTTCTTTTCATTTTCTCAAGGATATTGGATGAGATTAAGACCAAGCGTCTGCAAGCCATCCGAGGAGTAGACAAGCACCTCTGTTCCGTTTTGCCTTCGGTGACAATTCATCTACCTTATCTTATTTTTCCATTTTCAATCACTTTTTTTGTGATATGTTTGTTAAAACCACGAGTTCTTTCCATTGAAAGCTTTACAGACAATTGCCCCTTTTTTTTTTTTATGGTTTTTATGCTTTTCACAGTTACTTTCCTCATACCTCCAAATATCTGGCTCTAAATCATCACACGTTTCCTTATTTCTTTGATAACAGAGCTTACTATCTTCGTGGCACAGTAGTAAAGGATATATGGAAACTTTTCTTTTATTTGTGATCATAGAACCATGGCTTTTCTGCAACAAATATATGCATCTTTAGGTTTCAAACTCTTTATCAGAGTTCCTTTTTTCCCGCCTCCAATTGCATTTATAGTTGGCCCAACTGATTCATACAAAGATGACGTCCAAGGATGATATTTTGCGATATGTAATTCATTTAGAAGGGCTTGGAGTTAAGAGATATTTTTTAAGGTAGTTTGGCAATTAAAATGATTGTTAAAGTCATTGAATATCCCAACTGATGCAAATTTCTCAGGTAAATATTTAGTAATTCTTCCATTTTTAAAATGTAACAAGGGGAAGGGCGTAGATTTCTTGCATTTTAGACGGACCATATCTATATGATAATAATAACATATAATCACCCATGTTCATATAAATTCTATTCTAAAACTTATCATTCAATTATGAAACTTTAATGTTGAATTTTGCCTGATCATCTCAAAACGTTCATGGCCTAATGTTAAAGCAGTAAGTTGTTGACAAGTTAGAACTTCTAAACACTTCTTAAAATATTGAGAGCCTCTCAAGCGCAACAATTTGATATTTTCCATTATCAAGTAGTTTTGGAATAGCAAATAGGCAATACAGAATTTAGTAAACCTATACGGATCCTCAAGTAGGACTCTATGTACTATAATCATGTATGTCCTTGATTATATATCATTTGTTTTTTGTGTTCACAAGGCATCTTTAGACTGGAACTATTATGTAAATGAATATTCTATTAAAGAAGACAATAAATCATAACAATTTGGCTTCTTCTCGTTGTGTTGCTTTATCTTTAAAAAGGTTATTCTTTTTTTCAATTTTTAATTTAAAGTGACACTGTAACAATACCTTGTAGATAGAGGGGCAAGCTTCCATTACCACATAAATATGGTGTCTATTTGATTGTGAGTATTGCGGCAAAAATGGCAGCTTAACACATTGTATTTTTTAAAAAATATACATTGAATTCGATCAGAAAGATTATGCTATAAAGGGTTTTAAGTTTCTTAAGTTAACATAAGAATCACTCACATCAATTTGTACCATTTTCTTTTCCATGTAAATTATACTTTGGTTTTTAATATTGCATTCATTTCCTCATATGAGTATCTTTTCTGTTGTGATTTGCAAGCAAAACTGGATATTTAGTTCAATAAGATAATGTTTTGTTAGGTGTAGTAGTTTATCTTTCACTCTATCTCCTCCCTTTCCCAACCCACCCCCTAAAAAAAAAAAAAAACCACTTTTTTGATATTAGATCTCACTTTTAGTTCATACCTGTGAAAGGAGAAGTCTCTGCATATAGCAGATTATGTTTGAATAGTAGATGGCATTTTGTCAATATTGAATTAGTATTGTTATATATACCCCAAAGAAAAAAAGTAGTATTGTTATACTAGAGTTGTTAATGTAAGAAACTACCGACAATTTTTCTTGGCAGCAGCTTACATTCCTCTTCACGTGTTTTGCATTCTAGCTTATTGATTTCTTGCATTCTAAAAGAGACCATTATCATATCTATTTTCTGACTTACAAAATGTCATTATGCTTGTTAGCAGGTGAAGTCTTATCAAGGGACATGATCATTTAAGCCTTTCTCGAGGACATAATTGATTAAACCTGTAATTGGTACACAAACTAGATAATCCAATTTTGAAGGGTAAGATGAATGCCAATAGCATAGGAGTGCAACATACCTCCACATCAATAGCATCCATTTGCATTTTTGTTCTTGCTTTATTAAGGAATCTCCTTGGTAAATTGACTGCATAAAAAATGTACCTATTTATGATATTTCAATATATCTCCTTGGGATGATAACTATGATTAAATTTATATCTGACAACACTAAAACAGCCAATGTATGATGTTGCTTATATTTTCTTCAATTGCATGCTTTCACAAGGACATGGGCAACATGCATTTTATATGCAAGTTATTGACCACTTTTGGGCATTTGAAGTGTTTCAGTTTGCGTTACATTTATTTGACTTAATTATCTGCCTTTTGAATTTGATTGGATGAAAATAAATATTTATCTTAGCTTTATATGTATATAGAGTCTTTTTTTTTTTCTTTTTTTGCCTTGATGAAAGTTCATTGGTGAAGTTGTGGTTTCAAAAAACATAGGATAGGTGAAGGTTTGGATTTAAATGAAGAAGCAACAATACAAAAGCTGTTCAAATAAAGAAAAGTAATCAACCAAGTGTAAAGATGCATGGTTATTAGCTTTTAAACCTCCCTTTGATACAGGAAAACTGCAAATCCTATTTTATCAAGAGAATATCGAACATCCATAAAATTGTAATGTGGATATGATCTTGAACAAACTTACAATTCAAACCAACTTTTTATTGATTTGCCTGAATGTATTGTGCAAAAAATGACAAGAAAGCAAACTTTTGGATGTTGCACCGTAATTTGCAACCAGCAATACTATGATGGAAGGATTGCTCAACAGAAAGTCCTTCCCATTACCAAAATTGGTATAAGCAGGATGATTGAAGGAAAGCTGAAGATCAAAAGCTTCAAAACTAGTCTAGACCAAAATGTCCATATGCTGACTGATTTTATTTCGATCTATTTTATTTTACTTAGTTAAGTCTCATGTAAAATATGGATTTTCTATATTGAGATTGTATACTATAATAAAATATTACTTCCCTGTTGCAATAAATCCTCAATTTTTTATGAGTGAACTCCCACTTCTTTGACATTTCCTTTTCTTTTCCTGAGTTATTTATTATCCTATTATCCTATTTGTCCATATGCACATATACTTTATTATATCATTCTTGTATAAAAAGTACACATAATTATTTATTTTATTCTCTTAATAATACATGACTCCATAGGACTGCTAAACAGGTTTATTTTAGTATTTTGAAAAATCTTGAATAGGGATTGAACATGGCATTACGCCATGGTGCAATTCCTAGACAGCCAAAAGGGCACACTCTACAAGGCTACTAAATGAGTCTATTTAATTTCTAAAAACAATCTTGAATAGGGATCAGACATGGCACTCAGCCACGAGGCAATCCTAGATTGCACGACAAGAATTAAATATCCTAAATTCAACTTTGTTTGGTAGGCTAATTTTATTCTTAGTAAATAACTTTTTCAATTAGTTTTTCTTAACCAAATAAAAATTAATGGCAGTTGTCAAAATTATTTTTTTTTAATTTAATTGACTATCTTACCTCAGTACCTTTCAAAACGGTTGCAATAGTGATCCCTTCATGAGAGTTTTCTTTTTTAGCTTCATTCTCATAATCAAAAAGTGGCTACCCAAAGAGGAGGCAGCAACAAAATAAAGAAGACAACCATTGCTTCACTCTAGTATAATGCACGATTAAAGGTTAATTTTTAATAATATTTTAGAGTTGCATTGTCGTGTTCAATGTTCATTGTGTATGCTCATTTAGCAATATTTTGTTCACAGATATTAAGAGTATCTATATAGGTTGTAGTCATGGTTGAAATGGAAAGACAATAAGATTGATTTTAATTTGTTTTATGCCCTAGGGATAAATTTGTTTTCCGTTGTATGCATAATGGTTATATGAAACTTGAATATCTTATGGATGCTAGATGAAGATTTTAGATTTGGTTGAGATTAGGTTAGCACCTATGCTTGGCTTGTGTCTATTCTAATTTCACACGAATAATTGAAGGATGTCTTAATACATTCGTTTTATAATTTACATTTGGAGAGCGTGAGTTGCTAACACTCACTTGTGTATCAAGAGTGCGTTTGTGTGTATATATCTATGCACATAGTAAAATTGACTCAGTTTAATAAATGAAATTAGATAAGTTACATTGATATTAATGCCATATAGATGAAATTTTTATTATTAGATCTCACTCTCCTAATTTTTTTTTCATGATTTTGAGATAAATAAATTCAAATGAAACTACTATTTTGATATTGATAGGAATTGTGCTTTCAGTTAGGACTTTTATTCTTAGTTAGTAGTTACCCAATAATATAAATAGGACTTAAGAGACTTAATTGCGTTATTAGAAAAATTAGATGAATTTTAAGATATAAGATCAAGGATGTTGTAGATTAGAGAACAAGGTTCTCTAAATTTGGCCATTTATACCAATTTATGTTCATATTAATCAATGCTTTCATTTTTGTTCATCAATGGAGAATGAATCTCAATTGGATCAAATGAAGGAGCTCGTAGAAGATTGGGTGCAAGAACTCAAACATCACAAAAAATTCATGGACGCATCATCTGCAAACGTTAAGACATGTAGACAACAGTATAAGAATGTTAAATAAGTTGATTTATAAAAGGGGTATCATCATAGAGGATCCTTCATCGGAGAATCAAGAACCCATCAACAGTGATGAAGAAGAAGGGGTAAAAGCAGAGGAAGTAAAGTTTGAAGGTAAAACTCCTTTACTTTCAAGAAACTGAGAAATACTTTACTTTCTCAAACAAAAAAGATTATTGTGCAAAAATTTGAAAATTTTCTTTCTGGGTATGACGGAAAAAGCTCAAAAGAGGACAAGGACATGGGCAAAATGGGTATGATCTATGTGATTCCAGAAAAACCCATATTCCGTTCCAAGATATACATTGCTTTAATACCATTATCCCTATTCACAGCCTTTTCAAACTCTATAAGGATGGTTTGTTCCATTGTGGGCCGATAGCTCAAGAGCATCATGTTCCTCCCCTAAACGACGCATTCTATGAATTGATGACCCTAAAAGGGATCTCCAACGTTCATATTCATAATAAGCTGAAGGTTTGACTCCTCCTATATGTTATCATAGCTAAGGTTTGCCGATCTTCAAGCTAGTTTATGGTGAAGATAAGCCTCTGTTGGGTTTCTCGGCAACATAAACAAAATTGCTCAAATTTCTCAAATTTTCATTGTCCCTCGAATTTATTCACTGTCTTTCCTGGTCTCTTTGCCTTTCCTGGAATGAGAGTCAAAAGGGCTACGAGCATAAAGGACTCATCTAAGATGATTGGGCTTTTTAGGGAGCTTTTACGACATTTGCTCCAGATAATGGGCACGGGCGAGGTATCCTTTGGCATATGCTTTAAGTGGGACGAACCTGAAGGCTTGCTGAATGACAAATGAATCATTCCTTAGAAGCTATTGTTGCCTTGTTTGAAGAAGTCCATTGGATGGCATCTGTCTTCATGCACTATAAGAAAATTGAGGATTTGTGACAGCCAAATCGGTCACAAAAAATAAGAAATCGGTCACAAATTGACTTTTCTGATCGATTTACGACTGATTTCAATCGATCGTGTTTTTCAAGGTTAGAATTTTTTTTTATCTAAAAAATTAGTTAGAAATTTTTGTGACCATTTTTTTTTAAATAATAAGAGATTTGGTTGTTTTTTAGATTTTGCAACTGAATTCAATGGTGAGAATTTTGATAACAAAAGTTTCTGACCAATTAATTGGTTAGAAATTTGTTTTGTAACAATTTTTTAAAACACCAATTCAGTCACAAAATCAGTCACAAAAAATGTTAAGTGTATTTGTGACTAACATTTTGGTCAAAAAAGTAGTACTTAAAATGATATCAGTTACAAAATTGGTAAAAAAATATTAAGTATATTTGTGACTGATATTTTGTTCAAAAAATAGTAATAAGTAAAATAATATCGGTCAAAAATTTGGTCACAAATTAATTAATTTATTTTCTTTTGATTATATATATCATTTTTACTTGCTATTTTCAAACTTATTAAGAAGTTTAATTTTTTTAATTGATCAGAATATAACAATATTATAATAAGCATTTATAAAAATGGAATAAGTTTCATTGTCAACTAATGTTATACTTACCATAAAATACATATCTAACACTTAATAAAAATCTAGCATAAATTATCACTATTACTATGATAGTCACCAACATCATCACCATCACCACCATGAGGGGTGGAAAATGGTTATGAAGTAGAGGTCATGCTATCGAATTTCTAAAACAATAGTCGTATCATTGTTTCATTATGGTTGAGCCTCTCCTTAAGTTCTTCCTTCTCATACCACTCTCTGTCAACTCGAATTTGAAATTTATGTCGTTCATCTTGCAATTCACGTCGCTCCGAGTCAAGTTTTGCTTTCCATTCAAACGTCTAGCAAGAACCAAATACCTCAACTGCTCCTGAAATTCTAGAGACTAAACCCATGACCTAGTTTTCATGAAAGAGGTAGAAAAATGGTCAAAAACTGCAGTGCACTCCAATCCAAGTCCATAAATTCATCCCTTCTTCTTTTCTCCAATAGTCTGAATCCATAAATCTAATTCTAACTAGGTTTGCAGCAAGGAATAATATGAGAAATGATATAATGCATTAAAGTATATAAATAATAAGCACAAAATAATAACTTAAAAATCTTATATCATAATTTCATGATAAATAATTGAGAGAATTTAATTAATAACTGCAATTTATTTGGTTAAAATTGATTGATACATAAAACATTAACATTATTGTTGAATATCTATCCATTAGGGAGTTAAAATTATGATATAAAAAATAATTAGTAATTAATTGTCCATATTTTATTATATATTTTACTATGCATTTTAAAATAATTTAAATTAAATTTTCTTACAATAGTTACTACTTATATATTGGTTTCGCTTTGCTCATTTGATGATAGTAAAATTTTGTTTAAGGAAGTGATTGGATTGCATGACTATTTAATGAGATAAAATTTTTACTATAAAACATACGTTATTTATAAACTCACTTTATTAAGAAGGAAGAAAGGGTACATAGATATACTATTCTACTCAATAAGATATTTTATTTACTGTAACAAATACATAAATATTCATTTCTCATTATTTATACATCCATATCCAATTTTCAATCTTTTTTAATTTAGAAACAGATATAAATATCTAAATAAAAAATACTGAAGTTCATACATCAAATCTGAAATGTAGAACATCAATTAAGATGTTTTTTTGGGACTGCTTTTGTTTGTTTTTACTTTTTAGATGATACTTGTGTTTTGTGTTTCTGTGGTGTTTTTCACCTACTTTTGTAGTTTTATTCTATGTTGCCTTTGTTAGTGTTTAATAAAATCACCTAACAAAAAAACAAGATTAGTGTATAATTAAATTTTAGATTCAAATTAATTTTAAAAAAATTTACATGGTTATGATATTTTTTAAGCGAGCAATTAATTCATGAAATTTATCAAGGAAGAAAGAAGTATAACTATTTTTTGTTTTAAGTTTATCTATGCATATGGAAGTGAATTGTGTAATGTGATAAGGAAAGACTAAACAAATCTCTGAAGAAAATAAAACGGGAAGTCTGTATAACAAAAAGAGATATTGTGTTGCTTGAGCAATGTCTCCGTTACAGATTTAAATATTTTGTTTTTCAATTACGTGCCGACAATTCAAAAAAAAAATTCAATTTAAAAAAGTTAATGTTAGATAGAAAAAAGGAAAAGAGGATTTGAATCCCTCCATTGAGTTTCATCTACAATTTTACTCTTCATCATCATTAAGAAATCTACTTGTAATTTTCTTATTTACTTATGAAATTAATAGTTAATTATATGAGTATTCTGCTAGAGGATATATATGAAGCTTATTGAAGACTCTTATTTTTATTTTATTTTTTTCGCACCAAAAGAACTTCAAATACATATGATTATTTGTAAAATGCATATATAATGATATAATTACATTTAAAATAATAATAACTCAAACGATATTAAATGCAAGATATTCAAGTAAAGAATTGTACAGAGTACTCTTGTAAAATGTCACATTTTAACATGTATTCCAGACAAACTATCACAACATACCTAAAGGGCACTATGACAATATTGATAAAGAGATGTGTTTTATCGTGAGAAGAATACATGTTAAAAATTATATAAATCAAGTCGACTCTCCTTTAATATATTGTATTGATTAACAAATAATTTTACATAATTTTACACTTAAAATAGAGAATTAACATAAAGGTTATTTCTTTGTCGCAAAATGGATTCTCAATAATGGGGTTGAATATTTCTTATTAACATTCTTATAATTATTATCTTTACAATTATTATCCTTATAATAATTATATGATTTAAACTCACGGAGTGTTAACGTAGTGAAAGGAGCTACGCCCCCAAATATGAGGACTGTAGTTTAGTTCTTAAGAGTCGCATTTTATAGAGAGAGTCATACCATTATTACTCTCGGCCCGGGGAGATTAAGCCCATGGAGCGGTTCAAATGGGCTAAATCTTGTTGGGGTATTCCTGATTCACACTAAAAATAATTACATGATTTAAAAGATGATAAAATAATCAAAAGTATATAAATAAGTAAAATAATAGGTTTTAAAATTTGTATAATTATCTACATAGAAAGATCTTACTCTAATGGCATAATTTAATGTAATATTACTTTTTATATATCCGTATCTACATAGAAATATCTTACTAATGCATTGTGTGTCAATTAATTTGATAGAAACTTGAGAGTCTTAGGTATCAATCAATAGGTAAATATCTCTAATTTTTTAATTAAATATTATATAATATTTCATATTAATGAAATAGAAAATTACTTCATATTAACTCTCTTTCATATTAATGCCTAATTTATTAGAATTTGAATATGATTGAGTCAATCATATTTAATATGTGTGATTATTTCGAACACCATTGTAGATTTATTTAAGCACAAATCAAGGAATCTTATTGAAAATTTTTATTCATCAAATATTTTCATATTAAAGTATTTATTTGAATATGAGTTGGAATGAGTGATTAGAATTGCAAAATTCTGTTTTCTAAATTCAAACATTTATATATTAAAGGTATCATCAATTATATAAATTAATTTACATTTAATTAAGAAAGAGAATTACTATTCTTAATATTTATTAATTTTAATATATATATATATATATATATATATATCTTTTTTATACCACTTTAATACAATATTAATTGAATAGTTTTGAGTTGAAAGTTTATTTATTACTCTTAATATATGTTTATTGATTCTCATTTATTTATATATATTTTCTCAATTAAAATTATTTTTCTATTAAAAATTCTCTTTACAAAATTTTTCAAACATAAAATAGAATTTTTTTGAGACATAAAATGTACTAATCCGAGCAATTTCAAAACATATACAATTCAAGATTATTAAATTAATTAAAATTAAAAACTACAAAAAAAATATATTGATAATTGACAAAAAAATGATAAAATTTTCATTTACCATTAAAATGGATGATACATATATACTTACCAAAATTTGTTTCTAGTGATAAAATATCTACAAGACAATAACAAACAAAAAAAATCTTGATACATGTTCATAGTTAACTATCAAAATCTCACAAAAGCCTATATTGACCATTGAATGTAGATTCCTGCTGATACATGTAGACCACATCTCAAACCTAGAATTTACATCAAATCTAAAAATCTGCTTGTATATTAATCTTTTTTTAGAAATTCATGCAAAGAAAGTTACAAAACAAAATAAACTCCACTCATCTACGAAATTGAATATAACAAATGAAAACAATAAAAAAATACGATAAAAACAAATGAGATTAGAAAGAAAGAATAATAAATATGAATTTACGTTAATATAATCTAAGATAAATATTTTAGAAAAAGATATTTGAACTCACCTCTAATATGTGTGCCAAATGGTTCGTTCATGATGAGAATGGATGCCTTTGTTATGTGCAAGGTATTTCACATATTCTTCCATTTACAATAAGAAATAATATAGCATATAAAAGCAATACATAAAAATAAAATCAAATTAAAGAAATTAGAAAGCAATAATAATAAATACAAATTCATATAAACACAATCTAAGAGAAAAATATTTTAGAGAAGAATGTTTAAATACACCTGAAGAAATAATTGAAAGAAAGATGAAATTCCTATGGATTCAAAAAGGGTAGCAATGACTCACGAGAGTTACGACATATGATATCACATATATTTGTACTAAAATTTATATAAGGAAATATATCATAACATATTTAATTTAATTAAATATTTATTTATAATAATAAAATTGCATGAATACATATATAATTCAAAAATAGAATAATGATTTTACATATCATTTAATAACAATTAATTTAGATATGCAATTTGTTATTGATAATCTTTATAGTTGATGCATTTAAATTTTTCATAAAATCAGTCGATCAATAAAACATTTAAAATATTAATAGTTAGGGCATCAAAGTATTAGTTACTCTATATATAATGAATTAATATGACATTATTTCATAAAATGATCTAATCAATCAAATATTTAAAATATCAATAATTAGGTATATCAAATTGCAATATTAAATGTTTATTACAATTATTTGATTTCTAATTTGTGTTAAATGATAAAATATCAACAAGACAATAATAAACAAAAAAATCTTGATACATGTCTGTCGTTAATCATCAAAATCCCACGAAAGCCTATATTAGCCATTGAACATAGGTTCTTACTGGTACACGTAAACAGCATCTCAAACTTAAAATTTACATCAAATCCAAAAATCTGCTTATATATTAATCTTTCTTTAGAAATTTATGCAAAGAAAGTTACAAAATAAAATAAACTTCACTCATCTGCGAAATTGAATATAACAAATGAAAACAATAAAAAAAAAATCAAACCAAATGAGGCTAGAAAGAAAGAATAATAAATACGAATTTAGGATAGTATGATCCAAGATAAATATTTTAGAGAAGAATGGTTGAACTCACTTCTAATATGTGTGCCGAATAGTTCATCGACGAGAATAGATTTGCCTTTGTTATGTATAAAGTATTTCACATATTCATCCATTTATAATAAGAAATAATATAGCAATACATAAAAATACAATCAAAGTAAGGAGATTAGAAAGTAATAATAATAAATACAAATTCATATAGACACGATATAAAAGAAAAATATTTTAGAGAATGATGTTTAAGTATACTTGAAGAAATAATTAAAAGAAAGATAAAATTTCTATGGATTCAAAAAGTCCAGCTATAACTCATGAGAGTTACGACATATGGTATTACATATATTTATACTAAAATTTACATAAGGAAATATATCATAACATATTTAATTTAATTAAATATTTATTTATAATAATAAAATTGCATGAATCTATATATAATTCAAAAATAGAATAATAATGATACATATTATTCAATAGCAATTAATTTAGATATGCAATTTGTGATTGAGGATCTTTATAATTGGTGGATTTAAATTTTTCATAAAATGGGCCGATCAATCAAATATTTAAAATATTAATAATTAGGGTATCAAAATATTAGTTACTCTATATATAATGAATCAATATGGGATTATTTCATAAAATGATCTAATCAATCAAATATTTAAAATACCAATAATTAGGTATATCAAATTGCAATATTAAATATTTATTACAATTATTTGATTTCTAATTAAATGTTGATTATAATTCATTTGTAATTCAATGCATGATTTTGAATTATTATTCCATGAGAGTATTGTGCCAGAGTACCACGTGTCAACAAGTGAATTAGAAGATGTGTTTGCACCAGAAAGCACCGCTTGTCAAAATTTTATGAATCAGGGTTTTACTTTTATGTATTATATTGATTATATTGATTGTGTAGACTATTGTAGATCTTCAGCTAACCACTTTGTAACATTGTCACTAAATTATAACTCCTGTAATGCAGAGTCAAAATATTCCTAAAGAAAGAACATATTATTTACAATATATCAATATACAAATATCAAAGCAATATTATTAACAGGTATATTAAATGAGATTTATCAACTTACATAGTGGTGTTGAGCATTTTACCATCCACTCAAGAGCCATCCTTTTTCGAATGCGTATTCATGAACAACTGTTGAACAGTTGGAGTTACACCAATATTCTTTTCCTACAATGTTCAAAATAAGTAATTAATGTCTTGTGGAAAGAATAATTATTAATAACAAATTTTGATAACTAGAATGGAAGAAGTGTTTACCATAAATTCGCTTATGTTGCGAAATGTGATAGAACTACAAGTATGAAGTGCAGATCTAAAACCACCACAATCTGATGCATGGTTTCTCTTCGCTTTTGCAAACTTTTCTTGAAATTCATTACTTCTCCAATGGGCAATCAACCACTCCTGTATACCATATGATATCCAAGATGGCCTTTGGTTATTTTTTCGTGTTTTAGCAAGTAAATTCTTTAAGCGAGCTACACTACTCTTTTCAAAATTGATTATTACCTAGCAATCGTCATATGTCAAAAAACAATATTTAATCTGCAACACATTTAAAACAAGTAGTAAGTTGACGTAACATATAAAAAACAGAACACGGGAAGAATTAGAATTACAACTTGCTTGGAACTCTTTGAACCACATCTTTCTCACATTATCATCTATTTTTTTTCCAAGATGTATATGCATCATCATAATGACTCTTGATTATCTGAGTAATCCATGAGCGAAACTGATGTAACATAGTAAATAACATGTATCAATTTTCAATAACATATAATATATCAATTTTTTTCAATAACATATAATATATTAATTAACCAACATGTATCAATTTACAATAACAAGCCAAAATGATATATTAAAGTAAATATTTTTTTTTACCCATCTCCATCAAGATCTAACAATATTTTCTCTTCTTGGGCTACATTAGCCTTCGGACTAGTGCTCGATGATGCTATTGGTTGGATTTGTGGTAGATCTATAGAAAGGTCCTCTAAGGGAGAAGATGGTGGAGGCATACTAATGGTAGGAGACGGAGTGGTAACAGGATTGGCATCATCACACTTTGATGACTTCTGGGAAATGGTTGGGAATTATGTGAATATAGTCTTCGAACAAGAGCTGTCATTTTAACGCAAAAGAATGCTTTGCTTCATCTACAAGGTATCTGAGCTTCTTTATTACTCTAGTATCGGTTATTGATGGGCCTCGAACCTTGTACGTGGGTGCAAAAGGCAAGGTTGTATATAATCCTCCTTATCCATATGTTCAAGTAGATACATGTGGTGTTGGCAATGCAAATGCATTTAGCATACTATATGGCATTTTAAGAGAGCATGGACAATACCGCCTAGTCATTGAGTTTCAAGAAAATGGATCAGAAAATGATGTCTCACCCTAACCAAATGAATATTCTAAACCACTAATATGGAATCCCAGTGTCAAGATTGCTTTGGGAACTACACTTGCGTTAGAGTATCTAGATGAATTTGGTGCACCAACTATTGTTCGTAAGAGTCATAAGTCAGCCAATTTATTGCTTGATGCAGTGCTTATTCCTCATCTTACATACGGTGTATGGTCAAGATATATTCCAAATGCAGGCCAGGTATTGCATCATAATGTTGAATATAATGGATGTTGCTCTAGAACAAAATTAGCCGAAATATCCTTGAGGTATAGAACTTGCAACACAGAGGAAAAAGACTTCGACGCTTAAGTTAAAATATGACTAACTCATAATAAAATAATAAATTATTAAAAATTGATAGTAAATTAGTTGATCCTATCTGGGTGGCTAGGCCCCCATTTATAATCTAGAGAGAGGTCCTTTAATTGTAGTTGATAACATTATCTTTTAGATAAGTATTTTACTAGAATTCAAACTCACATTTGTTGAGAATTATCTTTAGTAGGAACTATATCTGATAAGAATAGATGTTGTTAGAGCCTTTTTAGATGATGGGTCGCATAATTGAGGTAATCAGTTGAGTCTAAAGTATTCATACAGTACAATTATAATGCAACTAAAGTTGTCTTGGCTGGTTATATTACTCAAAGGACCATTTATATGGGCTGCTTATTGAAATTCATGATAAAGGCCATTTTTAGGTGTTGGATATCACACAAAATAAGATTTTTTTTTTCATGAACCCTTAGGACAAAGTTATTTTCCAAGGAGTATTTGATATTGACAGAAATTGTACTCTTAGTTAGGACTTTTACTCTTAGTTAGTAGTTAACCAACGGTATAAATAGGATCTAAGATACCTAATTGAGTCATTAGAAAAGCATAATATTAAGGATCTTCTTAATCTAGAGAACAAAGTTATCTAAATTAGGCCATTTGTATCAATTTATGCTCATATCACATATCCTATTCCTTCAAATTCTTTTTAAGATTGGTACATTAAATATTAACATATTTTATATGAAACTAGTTTTAATGAAAAATTAAAATTACTTTAAAAATTCTTTCAATAATTTAAAATATGAGTTATAGCACAAGAATTATAAGTAATTTTAGAGAGAAAAGTACATTATAAATAATCATTTATTAAAAACTTGATTGAGATATTGATAAAATACAAGTATATAGATAATAAAGTACGAAGGACATTAATTGGGCTTGTCTTTTCTGTTTAACTAAGTTTGTCTTGTTTCATCTGGCATTTAAGAAAAATGTTATATAATTAATTCTGTTTTTTTAAAAATTTGACTTGAGTGATTTGATATGTTCATTGATTATTAAATAGATAAGTAAATTTATCATTTTATTCCAACCGGTAACAACTAAATTCTATAAAAATGACAATTTTTTCTAGCTGTCCCAAGAGATATCTCCCTGCATGTGTTGTCGTTTATTTATTATTGTAATATTTCTTGTTTTACATAGCATTAGACTTGGATTTGGGTTCGGTAATGGATTTAGGCCCAAAATTAATATGATACAAACTTCAAAAGATTTTAGGACAAATTTAGATATCAACAAACATTAGAATATTATATTCGAATCATCTCTCTACATGCCACAAACCAATATTTTTTTTATCAATACAAATTCTACACTAAAGCAAACGCCATTTGGACTGCTAGATTATATAAGTGTGCTATCAAGTAATGTAATCAATGATTATTTTGCTGTTTCATCATTGGTAATTTAGTATTTTATTTAAATTCTACAATGATAAGCGTTACTATTTTTGTTTTTGTATTTAATAATCATTGTTTTTTGTATTTTTGGTGTCCCTCTACAAATGGATATAAAAAAGTTAAGGACATATTTTATTTTAAAAATTAGTTATCATTATCATATGATGCATAACTTTATATATATATTAGATTATTATTAAAAAAAAATTCATCTGTATTATGTTAATGCTTAATGTACTTATCTTGAAATAGAATTTGAAGAAAATAAGACACAGGAATAGTAATTTCATTTGGATCATATAATTTAGTGTATATATATGATAATAGTTGTTGGTGGCTTTTATCCTATGTTGCAAACTTACAAGCATCTAGTGATTACCAATATCTTATTAGCACACTAATTACCTAAAAAAATATGTTGTCTTGTTCTTCTTCATCCTTTTCTATCAATGTAACCTTTTCAAGTATTAATACATAGAACATAGAACATAATATGTGAATACCATTAATTTTTGATAAATTTTAAAATGTTATATTTAGTATGCTTAAAAATAAATTATTATTAATTATATCATAATTAATTATTATAGAAAAACGAAAATAGGATCGACAATACTAGTATATAACTTTTAATTTTTATTAATGTATAATAATGAAGATTGAAACTTGCGACTTACTAAGAGTCTTCTTGGTTTGAATAAGTTTGATTTAAAAAAAAACTTATCGAAAATCATTCAGATTTAGTTTTACATTTATCATATTAAAATGTATAACGTTGGACCCCCCCCCTCCTCCCCACCCCAAAAAAAAACTTCTCAACACTTGGTGATACCGTAATTTTTTTGTAATAATTTTTTTTATATAAAACATTATATTTATATACTTAAAAATAACTAATTATTACTAATTATATCATATTATTATAGAATAACAAAAATAGGATTGACAATACTCATGTACATAAACTTTTATCGTTGTACAATAATAAATATTGGAACCAAGGTTCTGAAAACCGAACCGGTCATTGAACCGGTCGAGGTACTGATTTAAGGTTTAATGGTCGAACCGTGGTCGAACCGAAATATAATTAAATATATATTTATATATAAATATAAATATAAATATAAATATATATATATATATATATATATATATATATATTTATTTCTCCCATTCTAAAGACTGATAGGATAATTTAAAAAACCTGTCCATTAAGCTAAATGACTTCTCTGCTTTTACCCTTCTCCACCAATCTAGAGTTATAGACCTCACCAATCACCAGTGTAAAAGGGCAAGGTTTGAAAAATCGGCTGAAATGGTGGTCCACAATCTTGGCTGACTTTTGCATTGAAGTCAAAAGTGGCACAGTGAGATGTTGGGAAACGAGCCTAGCAAACTTTAGTTACACGCTTTCAGGCTTTCTTTCTCTGGCCCTCCCCTTTTCCCTCTCCATTTTGGTTTACATATCACCCATCCATCTTCGACTGCCAACTCCTCGAAGGACAGAACAAGAAAATTTAACTCCTCTGCTCTGCTCTGCTCCTCTGCTCGCCGCAGGCTTCGCCGGTCACCGCTGAAACCGACCCATCATCGGCGCTAATCGCCTCCGTCAAAGCTCGCTTGATCCTCTCCAAGCTTTCCGAGTCCTCGATCTTGTTCCCATTGGAATCGGTGACGAAGAACTTCTTGATAAAGAAATCGCCCTCAAATTTAACGGTGGCCTTGTCGATGTTGAGGCCGAGGTCGTTGAAAACCTTAGTGATGACCTGAAGGAAGCCGATCCGGTTGCGAGCTCGGATCACAAAAGCAGTGGAGTCGTCGAAATCAGAGTTATCGACGACGATGGTTGACGCGGAGGGGGCTGATTCGCCGGTAGGAACTCGCACCCAGTTGTTCCTGGCTTCCAGCGAGCGATGCAGCGCGGCACCGACATCGTTTGGCATTTTTTTTTTTTGTAGAATCAGAATCGGTAACCGTACCGACCGGTAACGGTTTGACCGGTTCACCCGATTTGGTATCGGTTTATCGGTTTTTGACCGGTTTTTGACTTCTCCGGTTTTGAGAAACAGCCCAAACCGGAGAGGGGACCGGTTCCCGGTCCGACCGGTTGAACTGGCCAGTCCGGTCCGGTTTTCAGAACATTGATTGGAACAAGCGTCCAATTGTAATGCACTGTACAAGAGGTGACCTAATCTTAGATACTAAATTTGGATGGTCTGGAGAAATAATCATAAACAAATCAGTAGGTAATGATCGACTTACCTAATTTCTACTTTTTAATTTATATACATTAAAAAAATCAGCTACAATAATTAAAAGCATAGATATTCATGGGTTATTTTGTATTAGTATAATGTTTATACTGTCACTGCTCGGACTCCAACTCGGTTTCAACTTCCTCTTCATTCTCACCTGATATCTCCTCCAAGGATTTTCCCTTTGCCTCAGGCACCAAGAAAGTGAAAAAAAAAAACCTAAAATGTTAATCACACCCAACAAAATTAGGGAATTCTTCACACCAATACCTGCAGGGTATCCTGCATCAGCTTTGCTCTTGCCCTGGTTCTGTGCCAAATATAAGAACCCGAATGCACCAATCATGGCCCCAAGCTTCCCGGAAGCTGATGATATTCCATGGCAAGTAGATCGGAATCTAGCTGGGAAAATCTCTGCTGGCACAACAAATCTGGTAGCATTAGGCCCAAAATTTGGAAAAAAGAAGGTCAAGGAATACAGCGCCACAAACCCTATGTGGTTATCCTTATGAGTCCAATGTTCATAAGGAATGGCGAGAGCAAACATAAAGACAGTCATAAAGAAGAATCCCATTAGTTGGATGGCAAATCTTCCCATCTTGTCAATGAAAGCTACTGTAAACCAGTAGCCTGGAACTGTACTGCATAGAGCAAAAAGAGCTTGAGCTCTAGCAATTTTGTAAACCTCCTCAAGGGCATTCACGGTTTTTGCGGAGGAATCCAACCGACTGCGCTGAAGATATCTTTTTGGAAGAGATTTTGACTGTAAAATGCAATATCAAGCAAGAACCATGTGCTTGCGGGTCCATGGCGACTGAGGAACTCCTTTGAGAACAAGCCATATGATTTAGCCTTTGCCTGCTCCTCTTTCTTTGGTTCAACTTGAATCTTTACCTGTAGAACCTTAGACATATCTACCGCAGCCTGCTGGGCATTCTTAGCAACTAGGGCAGTGTAATGGGCAGTTTCTGGCATCTTCATCCGCCAGTAGTAAGTCAATCCTGTAGGGAGTGCTCCCATCATTAGAATTATCCTCCAAACGTAGTCTGCTTGTGGAACAGTTGAACCGATCGGATCAACCTGGTAAGCTAGAGCATCAAACATAGCTTTGAATGTAGCTGAAACTATGATTGCAAACATACCACCTGCCAGAATCCCAAAACCCTGCATGGCGAAGACTGCAGCAATGAAGAGTGGGTAGTCTCCACCAATACCAAACCCAAGCCAGAATCTGAAAAAGCAGAGTTGCCATGACAGATTTTGCAGTGTTTCCGAAAGAAAGACCGGAAGCAACGGAGCTTACTACCATCAACATCAGAGTCATGCCATAGACCTTTTTTCTGCCCAATTTGTCGCCAAGCCAGCCAAAGAATAGCTGCCCGGCAAATGTTCCACATAAAGCTAGACCATTGACAGCAGCTGCCACATTGGGGGCTAATGTACCGGGCTTTTCTGCACCATCAATGTGGTAGTATATGCGGCCAAGCAACTTTGTAACGAGGGATATGCAGAATAGATCATATGCATCGGTGAAGAATCCCATTCCAGCAATGATGATTGCAGTGAAATGGTACCATTGTGTTTTGGCCACGTCTAGTGCATTTAGAACCTGAATTTGCTCCTTGGCCATGGCTAGCAAGACAAATCACGTTAATTTCCTTCTCTTTCTCTACTTTTCAAATGCGTTGCCTTCTCTGCAAAAGTGGAACCAAGAGGAAGATTTGCCTTGAGATCTTTGATAATGAGCAGTGATTCACAATGCAGACCACATCACATGATGCGGCCGCAATATTGCGGTTGTGGCAGTATTTGCAACTGCAGCACCCCGCAATTGTGGGGTGATTTCCATTCACACTGCAGTGATTGCATTGTCACCACAACGGCTGCATCGCAACCACATCACAGTCGTAACAGCCGCATCACAACCGCATTGTGGCCGCAACATTGCAGTTTTCATATTAGAAATTTTTTTAAAAAATTATTCAGTATATTATTTGTCAAAAAAAATTTACGGCAGCAACTTGCATCGCAATAGTCACAATGTTCGCAATTACAATAAACGCAACGCAACAGCAACTGCGACTGCAACAGCAACCGCAACTGCGACCACAACTACAATTTAAAATCCTGATAAAGTGAAGACAATTTAAGCATAATTGATCAAGTGAGGATGTTATCAAGTGAAATTAACCTATTGAAATACAAACTATTATGTTAACCTAGTCTTAAATCAAGTGCTAGAACACAACTATGCAGGGCAATTTATTAATTTGTGACTACCGTGATGAACATGATGAACCTGTCAATAATGATTATACCACCAGTTGCGCCATCCAAAATTCGTGATTCAAGCTGTGAGAAAATGGAATTCTCTATAGAGCTTCTAGTTACATAAGTAACATAACACAAGAAAGATAGAGTATATTGGTCACACATTTGTTACCCTATTTGCAAAACTTGATGGCACTCGCGTAGTTTCTAAACTCCATCCCAGAAATTTTTAATCGAATAAATAATAAATCTTTCTAAAAATAAAATGCCCAGGAAACAGGGAAAACAAACAATATACAAAGGGGAATTCCTATGAGATTAACTAGCTCTCAAACAGACCAAAGCCCCGTTATGCTACCTTTACCCTTATGATGAAGGGAAAGGTTCATATCTTGCTTTGTTTTTGTAATGAAGCAAAGGGTAGCCCACAATGTTGGAACTGGCGAATAGCACAAATAATAATAAATTAACATTAAATCAGCACAAGACACATTGATTATTCTGGGAAAACATGTTAGGAAATGCATATACCCAGATGGCAAATACCACAATCTTCTTCGTAATTGTTTAAAATCGCACACCAGCTGGTTGCACATGGAAACCACAACAGAAAAATAAAGGTAAATGAAAGGGTGTTTAAAAAACCGTTTAAAGTGGCAGTGGCATCGATGATCAGGTGACAGCGGAATCATGCAGGCATGGGATGAGACGTAAGAGAGAGCTAGTAATGCAGAAAAAAGAAAAGAAAATAGAGAGAAAGGGGATAAATTCTTGAGTGGCTCCATTAACTTGCTAGGCACCATTTTATGTACACGAAACCCACACGGGTACTAAGAAATTGTAGAGAAAGGGACAAGCAGAGGTTCTGAAACTGACCTGCAATTGCAGAAGGCCCAAGAGAGACAGAGAGAAGGAAGAAGAGAAGATTTAGTTGTGCGCAAAGAGGTGAAAGGAGTAGGCAAGGATTTATAAGAAAACACGGAGGAGGAAAACAGTCCCACAGGAATATACCCAAGATATTTAGCGCTCTCTTCGCTCAACCAACCATGCTTGTGTTGTTGTGTCTGTCACTCTGTCCCTTTGGGAAGGGACACAACATGCACATCCTATATATAATAGGAAGAAGAGTCGAAGCAGACCTCTTTATCCCAAAAAAAAAAAAAAAAAAAAGAGACAAAGACCAAACGAACATAACGGCAACCTAAACCTGCATCCTACCCAACGCCATATTTAAAGAAAACTACCAGAGAGGCTAGAGCCAGAAGAAACCCACTCCAAAGAAGCTATGCAAGATGAGAACAGAGAGCTGTGGAGAGCTTTACTCAAACCGTTTATATAAGTTCTTTTTATTTTTTTATTTTTTTTGAACATCTTTTTTTTTTTTTGGTGTTATTCTAAATATCTTCCTAAGTAGTTACTGTTACCAGCATTGAGATAAATATAGTTTTTCTTTTTTAAATAGCTATACCATATAAGAAAAACAATAGAAATATTGTAATATTAAATTAATTGACATATATCACATGTTAAAAAAAAGTATACATACCAAAGCATGAATTTAATTTAATAAAGCAATCACATCAAATGAATTTAAATATAGTCGCACGTGTGCAATCTTTCGATGAAACCTCTTACAATTTGTAATAAACACATCATAAAATAAATTATATTAAAGTAACACTTGTGTAACCTAAAGTAAAATGAATATATGCACTAAGCCCTTATTAGGGGGATCTATGGGTTGGGTTACATTGTATTTAGGATATTTTTGTACCCACTTCACATATCGAAGTAATTTGTTTTGCAGATTAATTTTGTTCGTAATAAATAATTTTTTAATTATTTTTTTAGTCAAATAAAAATTAGTAGCTATTCTCAAATTTTTTTTTCTTAATTTAGTTGATTATCTCACTTCAGTGCCTTTCGAAACGGTTGCAGCAGTGATCCCTTCATGAGAGTTTTCTTTTATCGTTTCATTCTCATCATCAAAAAGTGGCTACCTAATGAGGACGCAGCAACAAAATAAAGAAGATGACCATTGCTTCACTCTAGTATAATGCACGATTAAGGTTAATTTTTAATCATATTTCAAAGTTGCATTATCGTGTTGAATGTTCTTTGTGTATGCTCATTTAGCAAGATTGGGTTGGGTTTGGTTGGATTGGATTGGGTTTAGGATATTTTTGCACCCAATTTGCTTATCAAAGTAATGGGTTGGGCTGGGTTAAGTTAAAATTTTTTTTTCTAAGACCTAACTTAACTCAATCTGTACATGAGTGGGTTGGATTGTGTTAAATTCGTGAATCTGACATATATTTAAAAGAAAATTTACCTACAAAAATAAATGCTGAAATTAATACGAAATCAAAAATTTATTACACATCATAATAAGTCTTAACAAAAACTAATATATCAAGTCTTTAACAGGTCTCAAACAAACTAAAGACTTAAATATAATAAGTTTTTAACTTAAGCAATCTTAAATATAATAAGTCTCCAAAATCAAAGATAAATTTGTTTCCTGTACATACAGACATAAATACATATATATATATATATATATATATATATATATATATATATTCTAACCCAAACTCTACCCGTTATCATTGGCTTAAGAATTTTAAAACCCAACCTAACCTGTCAACTGTGGGTTTAACAGAGTCAAAACTTATGGATTCGTGAATTGATCTAATTACCTAATAGACACCCCTAGTCCCTAAGATAAGATTTTTTAATTGTGATAGACATAAATTTAAAAGTTGTGACTTAAGACATTGTCACAATTTATTATTTAAAAGTTTTTTTTCTTTTTTTTTTAGCATTTGATGGATTAGCCCATGGGTTAACCCTAATACTTGGAGTGAATTATGGTTAAAGTTTTGACAATTCATTAAAGAAGTGAATCTTCAACTTAGTGCATGTGAGCTAGGATTGGAAAGGGCTAGACTGGCCCACTTTGACAGTATGATATAACCATTAAAGCGGTACCTGAGAATTTTTGTGTGTATTTAAATTAAATTATTTTATTGTCAAAACAACTTATAATCAAATTTTACTGAAAAAGTTTTTGAAAAAAAAAACCATTTTTTCCTTAAAAAAAGTTATTCCATTATACAAGGTGAGGCAAGGTCATTGGCTTGTGATGACTATAAGATTTGGCTTATTGGTGGAGTTCACTTCCCAACTTATGTTATAGTTTTTTTCAGAAATCCACATGGTTGGATTTTTGAGAAACTTTATATTTATGCATTTTTTTGGCAAATGAAAGCCTAGTTATATTATTGTTATGATCTTTACTCTTTATTAAATCAGTATGATTTTTCAATTACTTTGAACGTTTAAAGATTCGTTCCCATACTTGTTTTCCTTCCATATCAACTGTGTTTATTATGTTTTTACTGAGTCTGTATGACTCATCTTTTTCATTTTTACCATTCAAATCAGCAGGCAGTCAAGTAACTAGTTCTTGAGATTTGTAATCTCCCTCCTAGGTGTATTTGTCTTTTGGAATGCCTCCATTTTTTTGGTGGCTTGCGGTGTCTTGGGTTTTAGTATTTTGCAACTATAGGGATAACATTGTGTATTGTTTTAATTTTGTTCATAGCAATGTGATATTTCTAAAGCTAAGGGCCTGCTTACCAAGTAGCCAAATAAATATCATCTCAAGTCAAGGGTCTTGCCTCACCTAGTATAAATCTTATGATTAAGGTCCAGTTACCCTACAACCAAGTAAAGGGTTAATAATCTACCCACCCAATAGCCAAACAAGTATTATCTCTATATCTACTATGTGCATATAAGCTGTTATATCTCTTCGCTAATCACAAATGGTATTCTAACTCAAAACTCACAATAGATATTCAAAATCATTTATGATGCACCGAAATCCAATATTCTCATTTCTTTCAATAAGATTAAATCACTTTAAGAAACTCAAAATTTAAAACTTTCCATTCAACTTTTTATAGGTAACAACTCCAAATAACTTATAAACTCAATAAACGCATAACTCAAGAGCATAACCAATACCATTGTAAAATAGAAATTTAACGTATAAATTATAACATCCAACACGAAATTCATCTTCAAGTACTTTCATACTTCCACCAAGATTCTCAATATAATAAAAAAAATCCTTGTTTCCGAACGATAAAATTGACATTTTCAAAGATAAATAATCACATAGTAAGTACTATCAATAAATCATCAAAACTTAAATCTCAAATAATAATGGAAACTTGACTTAGTGTACTATTAGAGAAAATAAATCATAGTAATATATATAAAAATATCCAAAATGCTCCACAATATAAATTATTCACTCACAAACTAGGAGCTTAAAAATCTATCCATAATGGTCCTAATGGTTCAAACGGGTGCAAATAGTGTGATCCTCGAAGTATTTAACTACAACAAAATATTCTAACAATTTAAAATAGGCTAAATGATAACCTACACAATGTCACAACTATATCTAGAAACTTTTCATACCTTCCACTTAAAGTCAATCTCAAAACTTAAGGTCATCAACTAAATTCAAATTGTGGAGGCTTAGAAAACTTATTTTAAGCATGACTAAATAATAAGAAAGGTGAATTAATAAAATCCCTAATTTATAGGGTTTCGGGTTTTCAACAATCAACAATATCTTGGAGATAAAACTAACATTGAGCTTACCCAACAAAAATCTAGACGAACCCAACCCATAATCTCTTAAATTTCTCCTCATAGCCCCACAAATACCTAGTCTACCTTAGCAAGACAGCAAGCATTGAGTATTTTTATGGAAGGTCGGTACAAAATAAGCAAGACCCAAGATGTATAAACTTATCTCAAGCTCTAAATGCAAATGGGTTTAAGCTAAAGTAGGGAGGAGAAAAGAAATGGAAGAGCCAAATGAGAGGAATGCCTCAATGCCTCCCTTTTTACATTTATGCATCAATGCCTCCTAGGTGTTGTTTTGATTCTGTTTGATTTCTTCTTTTTTTTTTTTACTAAGAGTGGTGGGTTCCAATTAAATAAAATAAAAAGGCACATGATATTGCATTTTGTGACCTACATGCAATCCCCAAAACCATATACTTGAGATTTTTTATTATTCTTAAGGTTCAACCAAGTATTTGAAAAACGTTTACAAAACTTGAGCACTTCTCACTCCTTTGGTATCCTCCACCCTTTTGCTCGAGAGACTTACAATCTATCAACTAGAAGGATATATCATCCACCCTCACAATGTTATTATATATATAAGATTTAAAGATAAACTCTCTCAAAAAGTACATATACAAATTTAAGACCTAATGAAATAGAAAGATTTTGACAATGAAGAGCTCAAATTGTGATTTTGATGATTGAAAGATTAATTAACATAATGATTTGAAACAATGTGTATAATAGTTATTAAAGTTTCAATCTTTACTTATATTTATAGACCAAGTGATAAAATAATCATTGGTGGTATTTAGAAATGATTTAATATAAAAATTATACATTTTTAGCTGTTAATTTTGTTTTCTAATGCATAGTAATTGATTACCAAATCTCCGGTAATTCATTACCAGTTTGATCATTTTGGAATTCAAGAATGAAATATAGCTTTTAAAAGACTATAACTTCCTCATTTCTTATTAGATTTAAGCAAATGACTTGTTATTGGAAATCTCTTTGAGTCTTTACAATTAGTTTCAGATCCAAATTCGAGGTATCTTTAAAGTTATAATTAAAAGGGTAACCAAATGTCAATTTTCCATAGATTAAACTTAACCATTTTTCATAGTTTTGAAATACCACCATGAATATTGTTTGACATTTTAGTAACTAAAATCAAGATTAAAAAAATTTAGTTAAACTCCCTTATTGTAAAGCATCTATCTTTACATAAGAGACTAAGTCTAGAAGTAAATATATATCCAAATGAGTCCATAAGCTTTTTGATACAATGCAAGCTTTCAAACACTTCTAATTTTCAAATCTTCCAAATGTTTGGATCATCTCTACATTCTCCATCTTATTAAGTTGAGCATAATTAGGATTTTTCGTTTTCTTATTCCAATGCCCACTCTTGATGTTTGAATTATAGTATAACATATGATTGACTTGTTAGTTAAAACCTAAATGATCTAATCATGCTTTATACGAACAAACAACAATTAGATCTATGCGGAAACATAAAGAGATCGAATATACCTCTCGCTATTGCTATAATTTTTGAAAGCTCCGAACTTTGATTTCTGTGGTGCTTCTAAGCTTTCACTCTGTCACTTTGATGGTGTATGTTGAGACTGAATATGAGAGCAAACTCAGAGACCCGAAACCATGAACACACATCCTCTTAAATAGCCTCTGCCCATCACAGAAGCAGTTGTGGACGTGCAAACCAAAGTGGACAGTTTCTGAACGAGGAATGAACGTGAAATGCGGATGTGGATGAACGTGGACCACCTTGAGACTTAGTCCTCGGGTTTGTTACCGACGGTTCCGAAGATTACGTGAGTGGTTCTCAAAACCATTCAAACATTCTCTCACTTGGTCCACATATTCCATCATATACTACAGTGAGAAATAAAATACATGAATCATGATGATAGGTCCTCTGAAGGTGAGTATTATCTTCCATGTATCACAATGTATCATATCTCTTAAGCCCATATAACTTAATGAATAAACCCAATGTTTATTCTAGGTCCAAACTTCATTGATATTTTTCAAAATGAATAAATGAATATGCGCATAAACTGAAATGAGAAAACATCACAAATAGAGTTTCATTAAAATAATATCGTTCTTACAACGAAAACTACATAAAGGAACCAAGTCCCATTCTATCTACATGATCCTTAAATTTCAGTGGTGGCATGCCTTTAGTTAAAGGATCAGCTATCATCAATTCAGTGCTAATGTGCTCAATAACCACTATTTTATTTTTTAACACGTTCTCTTATGGCCAGATACTTAATGTCGATATGCTTGCTTCGACTACCACTTTTGTTGTTCCTAGCCATAAAAACAGCAGCTGAATTGTCACAATATATCCTCAATGGCCTAGAAATCGAATCCATAACTCTAAACCCAGAAATAAAACTCATCATCTATACACCATATGAGGTAGCCTCAAAATAAGATACGAACTCAGCCTCTATAAGTGGAAGTAGCAGTTAGAGTCTGCTTGGCACTTCTCCAAGATACGGCTCCACCGGCTAGCATAAAGACATATTCTGAAGTCGATTTTAGCGAATCAATGGAGCAAGCGTAGTCTGAATCAGAGCAGCCAATCACTTTCAAATTATCAGTTTGTTTATACATAAACATGTAGTCTTTAGTCCCTTGAAGATATCTCATCACTTTCTTTACAGCTCTCCAGTGGTCTAAACTTGGATTACTCTGATATCTCCCTAACATTCCAACAGCAAATGCAATGTCAGGTCTTGTGCAAACCTGAGCATACATAAGGCTTCCAACAGCTGAAGCATAAAGAATGTTATTCATTTGTTCCCACTCAAGATCATTTTTCGGGCACTGGTTTAAATCGAACCTGTCACCCTTCATAATAGGAGCTACACTTGGTGAACAATCCTTCATCCGAAATCTCTCTAAAACTTTGTTGATATAGGTCTCCTGAGACAAACCAAGAATACCTCGAAATCTATCTCTATTTATCTTGATGCCAATAATATAAGAGGCATCACCCATATCCTTCATGTTAAAGTTTTCAGAGAGGAATTGTTTCACCTCATATAGCAAACCTTTATCATTGGCTGCAAGTAAAATATCATCCACATATAGAATAAGGAAACAAATCTTACTCCCACTGACCTTCTGATATATGCACTGATCCATAATGTTCTCCACAAAACCAAATGAAGAAATTACATCTTGAAATTTTAAATACCATTGACGGGAGGCTTGTTTCAATCCATATATGAATTTCTTGAGCTTGCAGACCAAATGCTCACCATTTACTTAGAGGAAAATCCTTCCTGGTTGTTTCATGTAAATCTCTTTCTCTAGATCTCCATTGAGAAAGGCCGTTTTCACATCCATTTGTTGCAACTCATGTGCAACTAATGCTAGAATGATACGAACATAATCTTTCTTAGATACAGGAGAAAATGTCTCCTTGTAATCGATTCCTTCCTTTTAAGTGAATCCTTTTGCAACGAGTCTTGCTTGATATCTTTCAATGTTGCCTAATGAGTCTTTCTTTGTTTTAAAGACCCATTTACATCCAATGGTTTTTGCACCATCAGGCAACTGAACAAGATCCCAGACTCCATTAGATGCCATAGAATTCATCTCATCCTTCATAGCATCGTACCATTAATTTGATTCTTTACAACTCATAGCTTGTGAAAACATTTCAGGATCATTTTCGGCTCCAATATTATAGTCATATTCTTGTAAATACACAATATAATCACTAGGTATCGCTGATTTCCTTATTCTAGTAGATCTCCTTAATGTTGTATCATTATCTTCTTGAGGAACTTGTTGTTCAATTGGTTGATCAATAATTTCTTGTTTCCTCATCAACAACTTGATCTACTGGATTAATAGCAGTAGGTTGTGGATCTTGAATGACTAGTTGTACAACATTCGGTTGAACTGAAGGGGTATTGTGAACAACAACCAATCTTATACTTGAGGTGGAAGGTTAAGTATCTGAATGATCTTTCTCAAAAACAAAGTTTTTGGATTGATCGCTCCTACTAATCAAGTCATTTTCAAGAAATTTAGGCATTTCTTGATTCCACAATCCTAGTGGTGTGAGATGGACAATAAAATCTGTATCCCTTAAACCTTTCAGCATATCCAACAAAATATCCCACTAATGGTCCTTGGGTCAAGCTTCTTTTCTTGTAGGTTATAGATTCTAACTTCAGACGGACATTCCCAAACGCGTACATGTCGCAAACTCGGTTTCCAATCTTTAAATAACTCCAATGGCGTCTTTGGGACAGCCTTAGTTGGAACTCGGTTCAATATGTATACAGCCGTCTTAAGAGCTTCAATCCACAAGGACTTAGGAAGCTTGGAGCTACTTAGCATACTTCGCACCGTATCCAATAATGTTCGATTTCTTCTTTCTGCTACACCATTCTGATCTGGAGAACCAGGCATGGTGTATTGGGCAACTATCCCATGCTCTTCAAGAAACTTCGCAAACGGACCAGGTGCTTGTCCATCTTCAGTGTATCTACCGTAATATTCTCCATCTCTATCTGATCTCACGATCTTAATTTGCTTATCGCATTGTTTCTCTATTTCAAATTTAAATACCTTAAAGGCATCTAACGCTTCATACTTATTATTAAGCATGTAGAGATACATGTATCGTGAATAATCATTTATAAAAGAGATGAAGTATTTTCTGACCATGTGTGTCCATATTTGGACAACAAATATCTGTATGTATGATTTCTAATAGTTCGATACTCCTCTTAGCACCTTTCTTAGACTTGTTCGTCTGCTTTCCCTTTATATGCAGTCTATACAAGTTTTAAAATTGGATAAAATCTAAAGTACTAAAGTACTCCATCATTTACCAATCTTTTAATTCGCTGAACGGAGATATGTCCTAGTCTCTCTTGTACCATAACATAGAGAGAATCTTCATTCATAACACATCGTTTCATACCAATGTCAACATGCATAGCGTCATAAGTAGTATCATTTTGTAAATCAATATAGAAAAGACCTTCAGATAATGTACCATTCCCAATGAGATCAGATTTATAAAATAAACTGAAAGATATCTCATAAAATGAAAAGGAATAACCAAAAGGGTACAAGTCTTGAAACTGAAATTAAGTTCCTAGAGAAACTTGGAACATAAAAAGTATTTTTCCAAATTTAAAAATAAAACCACTACTTAAAACTAAACTGCATATCCCTATAGCCTTCACATGTGAACTCATCTTGCTTCCTGAATAGATGCATTGTTCACTTCCCACTGACTTCCTTAGGTTTCGCATACCCTGCAATGTATTCGAAACACATGGATTGTAGAACCAGAATCAATCCACCATGTGTTATGATTAACATTAACCATATTAGATTCATAACAAACAAATGAGGTTGGCATACCTTTCTTCTCAAGCCATTGCTGGAATTTGGTGCATCCTTTCTTCATGTGCCCCTTCTTTTTACAGAAGAAACACTTGGATTCCTTCTTAATTCCATTTCGGGGTGGTATTTTACCTTTCCCCTTCTTCTTGACTTGGCTCTGATCCTTCCTCTCAGTTGTCATTAAAGAACTCTCCCTGTTCTATTAGTAGTCTTCCCTCCTCCTGAACACACATGGTCAAAAGTTCAATGATTGACCATTTATCCTTATGTGTGTTATAGGATATCTTGAAGGATGCATATTGCAGTGGTAGAATGTTCAGGATATAATGCACAAGGAATGAATCAGACATGTTCACCTCAAGTGTTCTCAATTGAGCCGCAATGTCTCTCATTTGCATGATGTGCTCACGCACACCTCTCACAGTAGTGAGCCTCAGGGAAGAAAATCTCATAATTAGGGTGCTGGCCAGTGCTTTATTTAAAGATTCAAATTGTTCGTCAATGGCCTTCAGAAGTGATTTGACATTATCATATTGCTCGACAGAAACCTCAAATTCCAGCAGAGATTTTAGTCTTAATGAACATAATTGAGAGCCGATTAGATCGCTCCCACTTTTTATATAGATCAACCTCATATGGAGTGCTGGTCTCAATGATAGGTCGTGGTTCGTCTTTCCTAATAGCATAGTCAATATCCATCCACCCTAAATGAAGAAGAATTCTTTCCTTCCAGATCTTATAATTATCACCTCTTAATTCGGGAATATCACATTTCATATCAGAAAAAATTCACAGGCTGTATGACTGCAAAAAAATATTAAACATACATGCTTGTAATTAATATTTGAGGCCAACATTTATATATCATGTTTTACCAATGTAAATCATGCTTAAAAATCATGAATCTACTGACATAAAACTTGCCTGTGGGCTAAAGTTTTAATTCTATTAGATCCATACAAAACTTTATGATAAAACTGTCAAATTATATTTTCCTAATTCCTGTGGGTAAATTAAGAAATATAATTTGATATTCTATCCTAATTGGTAAATACAAATATAATAAAAATTCCTGTAGGATAAAATCTATTATATTACATATCATCAATTACAATTCATGTCATATACTTTATGTGATCTAGAGGCACTTAATATATAATTTAAATAATTAAAGATATTGTGACTAATCCCTAATTAATTAGATTATATAGATCACTAGACATTTGATTTCATGCATAAAATATCCACAAATTGCATGCATCAATATATAAAATAAATTAAAGAATACATACAAATTACGCACAAAATTCAAACAATTTTTTTTTATATTTTATTTTTTATTTTGTCTGTTCAAGATGACAAAATTTTTTCTTTTCGTACAAAACGTGTTTCAATAAATGGTTAAAACCAAATGATGCTGCAACTCCTTACCACAAAGGAGGCGCAGCACAACTGGCAGACGCGTTGCTGCGGAAGTGCAGCGAGGTCGGTCCTGGGTTCGAAACCCAGCAGGACCAAAGTGATATTATTTTTGCCAAAACGACTTGTCGTTGACCATTGAGCCCAAAACGACATGTCATTTATGTCATCTTCAACCTCCAGCTGGGTCGCTTCGACCCGGTTTCGATCCGAAATGAAACCCGATAGTTTCTCCGCCATTTTTACACCAAAATAAACGTTTCAAAGCACAAAATTGATATAAATTAATTTCCCAATGATTCCTATTTGACTTTCTATTAAAGAAATGTCTAAACAGCAAACACGAAATCAAAGTTTTCATGTACAGAACATTGCCAAAAACTAAAAAGATTTTCATGCTTTATACGAAAACAAACAGCAATTAGATTTATGCGGAAACATAAAGAGATCGAATATACCTCCCGCCATTGCTATAATTTTTGAAAGTTTCGAACTTTGATTTCTATGGTGCTTCTAAGCTTTCACTCTCGTCACTTTGATGGTGTATGTTGAGACTAAATACGAGAGCAAACTGAGAGACCCGAAACCATGAACACACATCCTCTTAAATAGTCTCTGCCCATCACAGAAGTAGTTGTGGACGTGCAAACCAAAGTGGGCAGTTTCTGAACGAGGAAATGAACGTGAAATGCGGATGTGGATGAACGTAGACCACCTTGAGACTTAGTCTTCGGGTTTGTTACCGACGGTTCTAAAGATTACGTGAGTGGTTTTCAAAACCATTCAAACATGACTTGCAAATAATAGTTAGTTCAACTTAATTATTCAATGTTCTAATATGCATGATCCATAAATATTATATATAACACTAAAAGCTGCCTCGAGCATATATGATTCACATAAATACATTTCAAATAGTAATTAATTACAATATTTATCAAATACTATTCGACATATTTTGTAAGTGATACTTCATAGAACTCGTTGTATGGTTATGTAAAATATAACAAGATAGAGAATATAACCATGCATATTCAACATCAATTTGTCATACATTTGTTATTATCAACAACTTAATACATTAATGACTTGTTTGTATTAGCGTTACACAAACGCAAATGCTCGTTTATAGAAAGGAAAGAAAAAAGAAGCTTCACCTCAACGTGCTCTATCTCCAACGTTATTTTTACTATTAAAGCAAATGGGCTGTGCAATAGAAATTTTCATCATATATTTGTCATCATCAAAATTTAATACAATGAATTATTGGAATATACATGAACAATATTTTTCTTTCTATCTTATAACTAGTAGAGGTTTTGTTTCTTCGCCACCTCAGGTCCTCTTCACGCTTTCAATCTTTTTTAAATCTAAATCAATGTGAGCCCCGCTTGAGAAGGGATCACCTAACAAATCTCTCCATGCTCTAGCGACTTTTTCCCTTTTTTACAAATGATTATCTTATTCATAAATAGGGTCTTCTTTGAATTTAAATTACATTGGTTGTTTGTCTTTACCAAGACGTTACTTTTATCTTTGGTGTATGTTTGAAAATAATTTAATTTTTGAAAAAAAAATTTTTAAAAAAAAAGATTGAACTATAAATTATTTTAAATACAAAATAAGTTAATTTAAACACAAATTAAAACAAACTCTAATGAGCTTATGGAATCTACTCCGTTTTGGTTACTCCTTGAGCACGATGTTTTTTTCTCTCTCTCAACCGTTGATGTGGCTCGCACTACCATTGAATCCTAACTGTCATTTAGCTTTTTCTAGTTCTAAGACTATGATAAAAAGTGGAAGCAGATTAGTTTAATGAGAAATGGCTTAATTTTATCCATATTTTTAAATACTATTATATTCATCTAGATTTCTGTAGGTGTAGAAGGTCGTATAACATTTTCTTTTCATAGATCTTTATGAATATATTAATTTTGTACATTATACGCCCAATTTTAGTAATATGTACTCTGGTTTATCCATAAGAAATATTGGCATTGTATGTGTTTCATTTGAGAATTTTGTTCAAGTGGATCCCATTATTGTTGAATTTGAGGAAGTTATAAGAAGAAAGCCAATGAAAACACAAACCCATTTCCCCAGTAAATCTTGCCATAAATTTCAATTTAATTTTAGTGTATTATCCGGGTATAAAAAGTTTCACACTATTAATAAACGTTAATTTTGAATAAATTGTTAAGTTATAATATAAAAATACAATATAAAATATTTGTGAAGTTAGAATTATTTAATATTTTCAGTCGTTCTTTATATTTCAGTTATACAGTTTCTCATTCTCTAAATATAAATATAGATTTATATATATTTTTTAGCACTTCTACTATATAAATTATCAAGTTCATTCAAATTAATAATATAACTTTTGCTCAAATTAAAATTTTAATTGAGAAACAATTATAAATTTTTTTAAACTATCATAGACATATTTACCTGATTTTTATTATAAATAAACTCTTAGTTTTTAGTTAAATAAAGTTTACATTTATAAAAAATTAATGTAATAATACTAGTTAACTTTATATTTTAAGTAAATCCCTAATTTAATCATCTAAAAATTGAGTTGACATCACTTTAATTTTTAAAAAATATTAATATCAATTTAGTCATTAAATGATGAAAGATAATATCATTTTAGTCTTCTAAAAGAATTAATATCAATTTAATTCCTCAATCATTCAAAAATATCATTAATTTAATCTCTCAATTATACAAAACTAACATCAATTTAATTTTTCAATCATAAAAATTATATCAATTTAATCCCTATCGATATATAAAAAGACAATTTTAATGTTATCTTTTATAATTCAAAAACTAAATTAATGTCAATATTATGTAAAATATCAAAGTGATTTTGACCCAATATTTTAAGGACCAAATTAAAAGTTCTCTTATATTTATTTATCTTACTAATGCCCTAACTTTTTTAAAAAATATACTCTTATCATATTTTTACTAAAACATATGTTTATTTAAAGAATGTGGAACAATATAATTAAATAAAAAGAATTGGGGAAATACAAAATAATATTAATTTTATGAGCCAACCATCTCCATAACTTTCAATGTCCATCGCAAAAGAAATTAATGATAATATATTATATTTTATTCATACATGTAAATTGACTATTAAAAATTTATATCATATCACAAATTTAAAATAATTGTTTACAAATTTTATAATAAGTTAAAAAAATTTAAAAATTACAATTAACACAAAAATGAATCTAAAAATATTATTATTATAAATAAAAAAATAAAAATACCCTCGCAATGCCTTTTTTTCATTTTTTTTAAGTCATCCTCGCTGCATAATTTAACAGCTTTTATTGGGATGCAAAATAAATACATGTTTGAAAATAAATTTTTTTAAAACAAAAATTACCTTTTTTTAAAAATTCTTTCAATAAAATTTTAATCATAAAATCATTTTAATTACAAAATAAATTAATTTAAACACACACTAACAAAGCCACTACCACCTATAACGACTGTCCTTACATGTCCGAATGAAATGTACATTCCTGAACAGAGACAACATGTGAATACGTGATCTTCATATGTCAGAATTTATTTTTTTTTGCTTTTCTTGCATCTTCGAGATACGAAAATTATTTCTTTTTACAAAGTATTTTTTGCAAAATTTAAACTAAGATTTGAACCATTAATATTGCAAGTAAAATTTATCATATTAAGATTTAGCTTACTTAACCACACTTTACTTATTAATGAATTACACCCTTATGAATATCAACATATGTTTTATACTACCACCAATTAAGAAATATTTAAAAGAAATCAATTTAACAAATTAAAACAGAACCCTGATATCACAAAAAAAAATGTTAAGATACTATTACAACAACCATTTAACTAAATCAAATGATCTACAAGTCACTTGCCTAATAACTGGGTGGTAATTTGACTCCTCACAAAAAGAAACTAGTTCAAATCCCCCTTTCCTAACTAACTAAAATGTTGGTCCCTCATGAAATGTTGGTATACCAGAAATGAACCATGTCTCTAAGCATCACAAATGCAGTTTGATTCTTTAAAGTCGCAGCTCATGAAAAATGCTATATCACTATCACTCACGGTCTGAAAAAATTAAGCTTATGAGATAGTTCAAACGAACTAAACCCAATGGAGATACTCTTAATGCAGTAAATTCATGCATACAAAGTAACAAGATTAGGCTCATGGTCTGACATTTTATCATAGTAATTAATCCCGGATAGCGGTGCGAAGGGGCTAACCCCAAAAACACTATAGCGGTATAACGGATTGCAGAGCAGCCGCTATACCAAAGATAGTGAATACAAGTCAAATAATTATAATACACATATATATGCTCAAAACTCAAAAACTACTCAAAATTAAGACATATTCATAATTAGTACCTAAAAGTCATAGACACAATCATCATTAATCAAACGCATAACAAAAGAAAAGGAAGAAGGTGAGGGTAAGGTTCTCTGAAGAGTTGACTGACTATGTTGATGACATTGCTCTGCCCAACCAAACACAACAAGTGGGGGGAAAAAAAAAGAACCAAATTAATATGAATAGAAGAAAAAAAAAAACAGGGCTGAATTAAAAATAAAAGGAAAAACGAAAACAAGGGCTGATAATAGGAATAGAATAAAGAAGGGGGGGGGGGAGGGTAATACGAATAGAGGAATGAAACAAAAGTATAAAACAAAGCAAATAATAAGAAAAGAAAAAGAACAGAAGCTGGAAAATGAAACAGGCAGATACAAAAACGAAACGGGGAAAAGAACAACCTCAAGCTGGTTAGAAATGGGGGTGGGCTGGCTGGAAATGGGGTAGGATGGTTGGAAATGGGGTGGGCTGGCCAGAAATGGGGTGGGTTGGCCGAAAATGAGGTGGGCTGGCCAAAAAATAGGGTGGGCTGGCCGAGAAGCAGTGTAGCGGCCGCTACAGCCCCTATTTGGGCCGCGATTTCCCGCTATCCTGGCCACTCCGGCAGCCACTCAGCTAAGGAGCTACTGTAGCGGCAGGGACCTGCTCCGCTCCACCGCTGTAGCGCCGCTATTTGCCTCTATTGACTACTCTGCATTTTATATATAATATCTTTAAAGACTATTATGAGCAATATACTTCAATTAATATCTACTGGCCAAAAGCCTCCAAATAAGAGGAACTCAACAAGTGGGATGAGGGATAGAGACGGTTGAGTATCGTCGTATCCATAAAAGACAAGGAGGGAAAAAAAAAAGACAAGGAGCAAAAACAAAAGACAAGAAAACTTCTAAGGACGGGAGGGGCTACAAATAATAAAACCCTACCTTTCCTCCATTCCTTACCTCAATAAACCCAAAATCTACCATATGCCTAATCAGAAGTCATACACTAAATACAAAACGCATTTGAAGCAACAAAAGCAAGTGAAGTACTCTAACAAGGACCATTAGTGACTGCATCTGGTAACTACGTTGTCCATGACTTCCTAGATCTAACCAAATAATACTAAACAATTACATGGAAATTGATAAGAGTTCAAGTAAATAAGAGATGCATTATGACTGCATTGCCATCATAGAAACTGAGTCAGGCTCATGACCATGAACTCTCAAGCGATATATACAAGTGTGTGAAGGGCTTCCATGGTTTGACGTAAAATCGAGCCTTACCGTGTCAATAACACCAGAGCCTGCTGAATCCAACACATTGAAAGTTTGAGCATTGCTCTTCTCAAGGTCATATGTAAATTCTGCTAGAAGAAACATCTTTTCAGTATCAACTGCCGAATCAGTATTATGCCCCTGCAGCCAACCCGATACCCTGCAGTCTTTGGGAGCGCTTGATCTATCATATGCAGCACTCTGTTGAAAAGAAAAATATCGGGATTAAAAACTAACAATATTACAAGAAATAGTGACAGATAATGAATAAAAAATACATGAAACACACACTATTGTACCAGAGGCATCAAGATAAAAATCTGCACATAAAAGAATTGTCCGTCATCAACAAAATATTAGACGGAATTTGCAGTTATTCTCCCAATGGAGACAATCAGACAAGTCATTCAAAGTAGATGGTCTATTGTCAACAATACAAATGTTCGCTTCTCTCTTGGCTAAGAATATAATTGTCAATGTTGCAAAATGCAAAAATGAGAACAGGTGGAGAAGAAACCAGCAGACACAATATTCTATCTATAAATTACAAATGGAATCAATGAGTTCTGGCAGAAGATCACCAAAGCTCGACAGCAAGCATGAGGTCTGGTAAGGAAAGAGCCAGAAACACAGAGTGCTCCTGTATCTATAACACATCTAACATTGTTCATGTATCCAAAAAATTGTAAAATAGTAGAAAATAGTAGAGCAATGGGACGCATATCTGGCAACATCAAAACCATATATGTGCACCAGATACTTATAGTAATATGATACACATATGCCAAAATAATTCACAATCCATCTAACCAAATTCAGTCACCACAAGATTAATTTTCTCAACTTTTCAGTGTTACTCTTTTCCCTTTTGGTCCAATCAGTACATTAAGCATTGACAAGATGCATACAGAAGCCTCTATTAATCAATCTTAAAACATTAATGTTCCAAATAAAAGCAGATAATCAGAATTCAGAATCATCACATAAAAAATATGTCTTTTTATCAACTTCTCAAACTGAGTAACTGACAGAAGACACATAAATTAATTAAATTATATATCTACAAATGCATAGAGGAAACTATTAACGAAGCATAAAGAAAACTACGAAATGGTTATAATTCAACAATACATATATCTAGACAAACATAGAGGAAACTATAAATGACAAAAAGAGCGTCAAAGTTGGTTAAGCAGAAGCAAGGGGAAATTTAACTCCTATCAAAACCAACTCCACTGTTAAGAAAGGCCAGAAAAAATCATTGGTTACTTGGAATTGATGGAGCAATTCACTCAAATGGTTATAGGCAACTCCAAGGCCATAACCTATCAATAAAAGCAAGACAACTAACCTAGCAATATAACAACAAAACCTGCCTTGATCCAAAATATTGGGCCACCTAAAAAAATTTATAAATCAAAGTTACATGGGACCTATGTAGCACATATACAGGTATGAGTATCATATCTGATACAGTACACTACAGGAATATGTAAGCTTTTGAAAAATTTATGATATAGATATGACATGGTATACTAAATAAAATATTTTAAAAAACTATACATGGATACACAGTAGAAATACTACATAATACAAAATCATCTCTAAAGCTATTTAACCGAATATGGCCCATAGTACAGTTACTTACAACTTCAAATCCTCCCTTTGCTTTAGTTTCCTTGATAAATTGGAAACAAAAACCCAGACCCCAAAGAGGAGACTCATCAACGACCATTTTGGCATATCCATGCAACAAATCCTGGGATATTCCACAGTAATTCTATGAAATTCATCACAACATATCACTGTTGTGTCTCAGGCTCTCAGCCAAAAAGTAACAAATAAAAATTAAAAAAAAAATCATAAGCCATTTCTACAAAATGGTTTTGTAGTAATCATCATTTCCCAAAAACAAATTATAGGGAAGCATGGCTCAAAAGACAAAAATTCAAATACCAAATGAGATGACCAAAATCTTTAGATAATTACAGACAAAGTTTGAAAACAAGTCACATAAAAATAAAAAACTGCCTTCATAAAACTAGAAGATATTATAAATTATAGTTAATTCTTCAAAATTATTTTTATCTCTAATGTCAATATCAATAGATACAGTAAATGGCAAAGCTTGACAAAAGAAGTGATTGTGAGATAGATAAAGAGTTGACAAAGTACTTCTTAAAATCAATTACAGTGGACTTTAATCTCTCTGCCATCATATTGTGAATGATAAACAATGCCTCATTTACTGAAGAACATGCCTTGATATTCAAATAACCAAGAAATCAGACATGTAACCACTAATTATATTCTCAGATGATAAAGCCATTATAAATTGATAACTATTTGACAACACCTCTATATAATTGATGTAGGAAAAATCAATCATTAAACTCTATACTGAAAGGCTTTCAAATAATGACCAATCTCCAATGCAATAACAACAACAAAAAATTACAGCTTTCACCTTATAGGAAAATCTATTGGATTTATTTTTGTCATATAACAGATGCAACTATTTGATATATCACAGAAACTTGCAAGATAGCATATCATGTACAATGCACACTTACAGTACTATATATGAAATATGAACCATGCAGTTAGACTTAGACATCTGAATCTCTTGATTACAATAACTAAATCAACAAATTAATAGGATGCTACAAACTAATCACACATTCAGAAATGAAAACCTTAAGACAAAACATATAAGACTGAAGCATCAAGAAAGGTCTCAGACTCAGGCAGCATAAAATAGCTCAATATCATTAACACACAACAAAGAAAAATCAAGAAGACAATGAAGACACCATTACATTGTACTTTCAAACAAAAAAAACCTACACAGGCACAAAAAAATCATGATCTCCTCCTTGATAAGCATAACTCTTTCAAATGAAAGATAAATCCAAAAAAATTATGTTCTCAATAATCAAAATGGTCCTCCGATTATTTCATTTATCGCATGCTTGATTCATAATTCCAGCATATGGACATCCTCAATTACTAATAATCACATTAATCATAAATCATCACATTTAGTACCACAAATACAAGAAGAAAAAATTGAATCTTCTACAAGCTACAAGAAACAAACGACACGAATGAGCCACCCAATGGCCAAAACTAACCAAATATCAATAAACTAGTTGAATCTAGTTGATATATTAGGATCTTAGTCATCTTACATATCATAAAACTTCATTCATGGCACATCATGCAAATTCATGAACTGAATTTACCGCAACCAGAAAGCAGGAATGTATATAAATATGGGAAATGCATGAGTATTTGCATACTTAAATTACATATAGCAAACAACTAAATTACTCAGAATCATGGTTCTAAATTGCGGTCTGCAACCGCAATTACGGACCGCAATATGCTGTTGCGAGAGCTTCTGCAACGGCAACGCGACCACAATTGCGGCCACATTAGCCGCATTTCCCGCAATTGTCTGTAATTTTTTACAATCGCAGCATAACCGCATCCGCAACCGCAATTTAAAACTATGCTCAGAATGTTCAGAAATTAAGGAAAAATACATTCACACATTAAACGATATAGTAACTAATCGCCATGCATATAACTAGTTTTAGAATGAATGCATCACCTTTGCAACATGTTCCAAGGTGACCGCCTCAGGAATGATAGCAGTGCGCAACCTAATCTGAACAAAACCACGACTATCTTTCAATGGAAAACATTGGCCTGGCTCGCCAAAGCTTGGTTTTAACATCTTATCTGCATTCCCGTGGACGCCATTTTTTGTAGACAACAAGAACCAATTACTCCTCCCCACATCATATGCCTCTGAGTGCTTCACAACCACGGCTCCACCACTAGCAAGTGCATAGTCCACCCTCCCAAGCCCATCTGCAGCATGCTTCTCAATCTCCTTCTCAATCATCTCCCTTGCATATTGTCTTATCTCGTCCAAACTTCCACTTTCATACATAGTTCCCTTCCCCTTCTTCAAATCCTCATAAATCTTCTCAAACTCTTCCTTGGATAACCAATCTCCTGCCTTTAACTCACTCAAATACCTCTCCAGTCCTTGACTCTTGACCTCCAATTTCTTCAACTCGCTCTCCAAAATGGCCCCTTTATTATCAATTTTCTTATTCACTTCCTTCCTCAAACCTCCAACCTCATCCTCAATCTTCCTATTCACGACCTCAACTTGCATCTGGATCATCTTAGTAGTTCTTTTCAGCAACCCCTCCACATCAGAAATCCGACCCTCAAATTCCGACAAACCTGCATAACTCCCCACCGCACTATCACCAGATTTCAACGCCAGTCTCCGAATCAACTGAACCAATCCCACGAGCACAACCAGAAGCACGAAATTCTTAGCGAAAATGCTCAACACCGTGAGCCACCGGGGCTTCTCGGTCTTCGCGAGGGCCTTCCGCGGCCGCCGAGGCAAAACGGTTGAATTCCCAACGGCTTTCTTCACTTGCAACAAATCCTTGGAAGATCTTTCGAGAACCGCCTCGCCACGAATCGAGTGGCTCAAATCTCTCCCATTCCCGGCGGACGTCAACTTCTCATCTCCGCCACCGCCGGCGACAGAAGTGGCGTGAGCATGAGAAACACCAACATCGTTGGCGAGCATTTCGATGTTGGTAGTCTTCTTTTCGGTGGCGAGCACCGGTCTCCGGCGCGCCGCCGGGTTCGCCGCCGTAATGGACACGGTGGAAGCCGACATTGGAATCGCCCAGCACCGCTTCAATTCAAAAAAGAAAAATAGCTATAAACGCGACAAACCCTAATCTGGCGCTGAAGAAGAAAAGATTGAGAGAGAGGGACAGACAGAATATGTGTGCGATCTGAAGAGAAGAAAATGAAGGATTTGAATTGTCTATTTTGTTCAGTTTTTTTGTTTTTTTTTTTTTAGAAAAAAAATTGATTCGAATTGTGTAAGAAATTTGAAGTTGGAGAGGACCGACAGGACTGTTGAGCGCGTGGTGAGGAGCCGTCAGGCCCCTGTGGACTGGGCCTGGGCCTGCTCAGGCATGGTATGCCCCTTTTATTTTTAACTTTTTTTAAAAAAAATTCTTTTTTTTTTCTTGACAATGATAGATATTCCATTAAATGGCAAAGAATACAAAGTAGCCAATCAAAATTAACTCATCTAATTAATTTCTTACTTATATTTCATTATAATTTAAATTTAATTTTTAAATTTTTTTATTAATAAATTATCTGTAAATATTTATATAAACATTTAATTATAATTAAAAAAGACACACACCCATCAACACCACCTAAAAGGAAGGCACATTAAAAAAAATAAAAATAAAAAACCTCCAACTGACTTCAATGTATAGAAACTAAGAAATCAGCGAAGTTAGAGTTAGCTTTATGTCGAATTCTAAACAGCACTACGTAACTTATTTTTCCTTTGACTAGAATTCTGCATCAACAAATTAACATTTGTCCACCAAACCCATATCGAAGATGTATTAGAAATTGATCCATTAAGAATCCCATTTGACTGCAGCCACACAGACCACAGTCTCTTTACTTTTGGGCAATCCACAAAGAGGTGTATTATGGTTTCATCATGATTTCCACAAACAGGACAAAAAGAATTGACATTTTCCCAAAAAGCCATGTAACTTTGCAGGAGGGAGTGCATTATGTCAGCAATTTCCACATGAAAAATACTAAATTTACGTAGGCTGGTCCTAACAGAAGAATCATTCCTCTCGGAGGAACGAGAGATAACTCACCATGAAGTCAAAACTTGTCCAATACCCAGGGTTGTCAATTCGGACCAGCTCCCTTCGGGTCGTTGATGCGGGTCAACATTTGTTCAATTCAGCTTAACTCTATGTAAAATGGAGATTGCGGGCTGTGGATTAATTAGATCAGCTTATTGGTCCGAATTTTTTTAAAAAAAATATTTGTAATGAAATCTATTAATTTTTTTATAATATTTTTGAAAATTATTAAAATTAACTCTATAAATTATATATATATATATACTATTTAATCAATTTTTTTCTTTTTCTAAAGTATATAATTCTATTATTATACAACATAGACATTGTAATTAGCAATTAATAGTACTATAAAGTAGTTATCATATATTTATGTATATAATTAGTTATATTATTATTTAATTTATTAAATTAAAATATAGTTAGTACTTAAAAATATTATTTTTGTGGTCAAAAAATAAAAAAAGTTTGCTTTCAGGCCATCGACCTTGCCTACTTTGAATTACTCTAAATTCAAGCTGGGCCAAAATCACAGAAAATATTTATTTTTTCAACTCAATTCAATTCATTTATCGAGTTATTTGAACAAACCTATCAAGCTCGACCCATGTTAATATCCCTGCCAATACACAATAGAAACCATGTATAATTCATAGTTAAATGAGTGCCACACTATCTTGTCACCATTTTTGGACACTTTCATAGATAAATTGTTTCCAACAAAAGTTTCTTAACATCCTTGTAAGTTCATTACACAACCCATCGAGATGCTTAAACACAACTCATGGAAAAAACAGCATACTTTTAAAAATTAGATTGGATTAGCCGATCGAACGCATAAAATTAGAAAAATTGGCCTTTTGATTAATCTAGTCAAGCCTCCAAAATCAAATTTTTAAAGCTAATAAACCAATTACGAACAGGTCAAATCGTGTCAACCGGCCACAGATTGACCTAGTTGAACAAGTTTGATTTGTTTTTTTTTTATATTTCACAAATATCTTTTAGTATTCAATGGTTTTGTTTCCAAATTTATAGTCAAAACTCACTCTTTCTCCTATTAACTTATCCAATGTGGGACAAATAGGTGTAAGAGAGGCAATGATAATAGGGCTCTTTGTTTAGTTCTCAATTTATAACCAAAACTCATCATTTCTTCTATTAACTTATCCAATGGGACTAATAGGAGTAAAGGATGCAACGAAAAACTCTTCTTTTTTTTTTTCTTTTTTCACTTATTCAATACAGGACAAACATAACTTTCTCTATCTCATGTCTATTTATAAAAAGCATTGATTTTCATAATTATGTGATAATATAATATTTTGTTTAATATTTATTGTATGCATAAATTAATTTCATCATATTAGAGATATATTTTAAAATATTTTTATGATTTTACTTATATATTTAGCATAGGTATATTATATTTTTTACACAAACACACACATATATACACACACCAAATTACTCGGTTGAATCTTAAAACCTTGAACCTCCCCCTTTATTATTTCAATGATTAGTTTGGTTTTAAAAGAACATTGATAAATAGGAATAGTCATCCCTATAGACTTAATTAACACCTTGTTCCCACTCATAGAAAGAAGGGACCCTTTCTAGCCAATCTCTTCAACACCTTCTCTTTGACACCTTTTCTTCAATGAGAGTTGGTTCACCTAGTCAACTTTCTACTTATGCTTCACTATGACTTAAATTTGATTTTTATACCTTAACTTTGGACTGGGACAAGCCTTCCTCTCAATTTAAATTTTTTATTATAAAAAAAAAAGTAAAAGTTCCTTTAGCATAAATCAATAAAAGACAAGGAGAAAAAGGATCTTCTGGATGGAGTTTTCTAACTGTATATTTGGATTAACTTATTTTATAGTTAAAATAGTTTATAATCAAAATCTTACTGAAAGAGTTTTAAAGAAACAACAATTTTTTAGTTTTTGCTAAGAACTTCAAAGTTTTCTTTGATGGCTACCATTCTGTCTGCTGAATTAAACCTTGACTTGCGGCACCAATTCACGATCATGTGTCTTCATATTTTTAGTTTTTCAAACACTTGGAATTGAGTTGATTCGTTCACAGGAGAATTCCAATCCCCTTTAATTATATGCATCACCTCCATGTTACTAGCCCACCGAGCATCAAATACAAAACGTTTCTTGCCTCTTGGAATGTTGGGGGAAGTGTCTAGAAGAACTGGTCTACAATCAGATCTTGGTTCCTCAAGACGAGTAACCAAAGCATTAGCATATGTCAATCTTCAGTCAAAAAAACATAGGAACCTGTATATCCCTTCTTTTATAAAACCTTCATTTATCAAGTTAATCATTCAAAAATTAATTTTATCATTACTAAAACTTTAAGTCATTAATAAATTTCATTCCTCTACATGAAATTAAGAGTGATAAAGGGATGATATTCTTTTAGTAACGTCAAGATTAAAGGATCAAATTGATAAAATCAATGCCTAATGTACTAAATTGAAAAATAAAATATCCTTCAATGGCAAAAAAAATGTACTCTTATTTTTTGTTGTCCTCCTAATTCGTTTAGTTAAGGAAATAATAAAATTATATGAATTATTGACTTTGTGTTGATTTTTTTTTTGGTGGACAAGGGGGCAAAACGCCCAAAAGAAAAACTAACTAATAACTACACACTCAAACTGAGTAGAACTAGAATCTGCCAAAAAAGTAAGGGAAAGAAAAGCTGGAACAAAAGAGAAATGATGAAAACCAAGGCCAAGGAGTGACCATGCTTAACGAGGAGACTAGCACAAGCATTTCCCTCTCTAAAGATATGTAGTGGAACAACATCCCAATCTCTGCTTAAAAGATCACGAACCAAGTATATAAGGCTGGCATTAGGATGCTAGGGAGGACAGCCATTTCGAAAGAGCTGGATGGCACACTTGGAGCCAGCTTCCAAAAGAACTTTGTGAAATCCCAACTGGTAGGTAATGAAAAGGCCATAGTAGATGAAAAATTCTTATCTACTCTGAGATTACTCTCAAGAAAATATCAAAGATTTAGATTTAATCTTAATTTTATCATTTAAAATTATATATTTAATCTAACGGCTAAGTGATTATAAAGAACTATGTGTCACATATTTACTAAATAAATGTATTACTCTAAGAGTACATAAGAATTTTTTCATAATAGAGACCCCATAATTTAGTAGTTGCATTAGCTCTTATATTAATTGATCATATATTTTTATTATTTTTAAAAACTTTGAGCTTATATCAAAAATTTGATGCAAGATAAATTTATAGATTAGTGAGGCAAATGATAAATAAAATTTCCATTACCGAAAAAAAAAAATTGAAAGACTGGTGTAAATTTAAAATTTCTTTACTCTATAAGTTTGATTTTTATTTAATTTAATTTTTTATATTTATTTTTGTAATGCCACACATATAAAAGTTTAAAAAAAATTAAAAAATCCAATTTTTTGTACTATATCTATACTATTATATAATGAAAAATCTCTCATTTGGTCCCCAAATTTTAGTTACACATTTTGTCATTAATATTTATTAAAATATATTTTTAAAAGGGACAAAATTAAAAACTTTCACATCTAACTTCCTAAGTAGTTTTACACTTTCAATATATAACTACCTCTATCATTTTGGCCTTTTCCTCCTTTTTCTCTTTTGGATTACTTTTAAAATTGTAATATATCTTTATTTATAAAAAATAAATTAAGATGTAAAATTATTATCTAATAATTTTATTTAAACTATTAAAATAAAAAATGTAAATAATGTGCCTCTCAATTTGCTAATGGAAGGTAAAGTTAATACATCTTTGCAAAAATTCACATAAAGTGCACGTAAAATCAAAGGGATGAAATTAAAAAAATTAAAGGGTAAAATATCAAATTAGTTTCTAAAAGATGGTAGTGAGTGAAAATTAGTCCTAAAAAAAGCAAAAAACCTATCCTGTGACCCCCTAAATATTTTTTCGATAACTAAAACTTGACATCCCTAAAGGACTAATTTGCACTATTATGAGGACTAATTTAAAGTGATTTTAAAAATTTTGGGAAACCACGAAGCAGATTATTTTTTTTAAGAACAAATATGCACCTGCCACCATTTTTCATGGACTAATTTGGTGGTTTATCTAAAATTAAATAATAATATTAAAAAGATAAGTTTTAGATGTTGTGCCAGTCTTGGTTCTTGTGACTTCAAGTCTAGATCGAAGGTTGATTCTCTAGTGAGAGTAGGGAACCTACAAAGTATTTTAACAATCAAGTTAGTCATGAGATATGAAAAATTCCTCTCAAGGAAGTAATTAAATGCGAGTGTGAAGAGTGGGAAAGAAAGAGTCAGTCTTAGAGGAGAAACATTGGGAGAGTCTCCTTTCTATGGGTAGTAACCTCTATATATGAGCATGAGAGTGATTCTCCTCAATGAGCTTGGGCTTTGAACATACAAGTGAATAGATCAGATGAAAATGCAAGACATTTTTTCAGGGAAAAAAAAAGAAAATCCAAAATTATAGACAACCTCTTCTACTATGTTATACATTATTTTATACATTTTTTTCTTTTTACCTTTGAATCAAAAATGAACTTCTTGTGTCACAAAAAATCCAATGAACCCACCATTTGATGAAGTAAAATAAAAACAAAAGCCTATGAAACGTGACTAAATAGATCCATTTAAATTCATGTTTCAATATGTGCTACATTTTGTTATAACATGTCTAACCAATTATTTTTTTTAACGTAAATTGCACAACATTGATATTTTCATTATGGACTTCAATCAATTAAAATGGGGTAGTGATATTCGTACTCTCAATAGTTTGTTTGTAATTTCATTATCTACTTTTAACTATAATTTTTAAAATTATCCTTAATTAAATGAAAATGAAAAATAAATTATAATTAATAAAAATTGGACTTGAACACAAATCTTATTTAATTAGGAACTTTTTAAAAAAGTATAATTAAAACTATTTAATAAAAAGTGTGTTTAAATAATTAGAGGTACAAATAACTCATCCCTAAAATCAATAATACAATTGCCTAATTTGTAAGCACATATTAATATGAAGTTGTCAAGATAGACAACCCAGTCCACTTAAGTTGGCCTACCATAGGTTGGAAGTTAGGTGAGTCAAGTCAAGTTATCCCACTTTTAGAGTGAATTAAAAAATGATAGTTTAACTTGACCTATCAAGGTTGGTAGGTTAAATGTATTGACAAAAATTAATAAAATCAAAAAACATATAAAGCATTTAAATAAACTAAAAAATTATAAAATAATCATCAAACCTAGTTTGTAAAATGTCTAAAATCATATAATAGTTATCAAACTTAAGTTACATCCTAATTCATAAGTCGTAATCACCAATTTACATAAGTAAATAAGTAAGAATCTATAAATAATAAATTCAACAAGATAAAATAACAAGATTTTCAAACTAAATAAACTATGTTTTTATAGGCCGCATTTTAAGCAACTAACCCACCATTTTGGGTGAGTTAAGTCAGGTTGGCCCACACAAGTCAAAACTCATTTTGATAGCTCTACACTAACAAAGTAACACTTAACAAAATATGTGGACCATGTTGTCTAAAACTATTGGTGCAATTTTATGACAATTAAAATTCTAATTTGCAAGAGTTACCACCACTTTATACACGTTTTCATGTTTTAGATAATCCCTCGACTTGTAACAACAAGGAGTGACTAAACCATCATAAATTGTTGTTTGCATTGCTCCCTTCCTTATCTCTATGTAATTTCAGTAATTTAGTTAAATTTTGCTTACTTAGTTTCTTTACTCATTCAAATTGTTTGTGAGCAATCCACAATTTATATAACATTGTCTTTGTATTTAGATGATGGTCAATTAGACTATAATTTGCATTGGTTTATATCCTTACATGTGTTTGACTTAAGGTATTGTGTGTGATGTTGTCATGTTTAAGGTCTTGGTCACCTTTAAGTATGCGTTCAACATCAATGTGTCTTTATTAAACATATTCTGCTACTTGTATTAATTATTTGCATCAAAATGGATATTTTTAAAAATTATTTTAAAGGTTTGTAAGCACCCAGTTTGTTGTCCTTGATCGTGGGCGATCGTTCCATGCCATGCCTAATAGTTCCATATACGATAAGATTATATAGTGCAATTAATTATGATCTTGACAAAATTTCAATTTGTTGTTTCTAGTTATGATCTTGACAAAATTTCAATTTGTTGTTTCTAGTAGTGTGAGTTATATTTTGTACGGTTAAATTCTTGTTTTTCCTTTTTTATTTGTTGTTTGATTTTATATGTTTTTGTAGGCTTATTGAGTTATTTCTTTGTTGTAATCCACATTTGGTGACAAGGTTGGCTCAAGCATAAGGTTACTAAAGCTTGCTCCCAAAATTTTACGCTTCATAATTTAATATTATTATTTTTAGAATTTAAACAATTATTATATTTATTTACAATAAATTATGGCCCTTGATTTTCCTAGTTTAGCGACCAATAAATCTAATTCTCTCTCATTCACGTTATTTGGTTAACTATAACTTAATTACTTTCTCACAATCCTTATTTTTTTTTCTTATTTTATATATGAACTATTCCTCGAGCACCGTCTCTCTTCATTTCTCATATTTTCAATACAGTAACTTTCAACCTTAAAGGAAGATAATACTCCAATTGACATACTCTAATAACATAAAAATATTTGATTCTTTTTTAAATACATATATTACCTATAGGTTAATAATGTTAATGATTCCTCTAACTATTGTTTCGATCAAAAGAAAATTTTCAAAATTAAGATAAATAAAATTTTACCGAAGATCAATAATGTCTTGAAAAAGATTACATGGATTAGTTATATTATTAACTAAAAAAATTATTGAAAGAAATTGATTATAAAATTTAATTAGTAACTTTGTATCTCAAAAAGTTAGAAAAAATAAATTTTAATTAAATATTTATTTTGCTTTCATTAAAAATCTTAAAAGTTTCATATTAAAATTTGACTTTAATAGCACATTTGTGATTTTACGAAGAAGTTGGAGGAAGATAAAAGTAGTTGACCTTAATGTTTTCTTAGGTTTGGGTTCAAAGAGAAAAGGGAGATGAAAGAAAAAGTTAAAGGTGGGTCTTACATAAATCTTTTCTCTTCCCTACTGCAAGAAAATTACAGTTTTATCCATCTCATTTAATTTTTTTTTCTTGAATTGTCCTATCTAGCATTCTATGATATAATAAGGACATTTTGCTTATTTGATATAATTATATTTTTTCTTTTACTTTTTACACACAATCAAATAAAAGAAAAGATTATTTCCCATTTTCTTTCACTCTTTTCTTGATCCAAACATTGAGATTGAAAATAGAATTTTATTTATTTATTTTCTTTCTTTTCATTTTCTTTCTCCATCCAAATAAAGCCTAAGCCACCAACTCCCTTGTGCTGTCTTGTGTGATTATTTGGTATTGTGGTTATTTTTAGTGAAACTAGAAAGACTTTTAGTGTATCCATTAATTTTATGTAAGTAGATTTTTTTTTTTTCACTGAACTAGTCTCGCGGATTTTTCTCCTTGCACTAAAGAATTTTTCACATTAAAAATTGTTGTATATTGATTTATTTTTCTCCCACATAAATTATCTACAATATGTCTGTGTGCTTGTTTTTTAAATTTGTTAATCCTATATAATTGTGCAAGAGTAAAAGAAAAAGTCCTCTATAATTGTTGTCTATCTTGTTCACTAAAGAGAACTTGAGGATAAACAAGAGGCATGTGAAGACATCTTTAAAGGGGCTTCTTTTAATTTTTAATTAAAACAAAAATGTAATAATAGAATGGTTATTCTTTCATTAAACTAAAGTTTTTATTAAAAATAAAAAAATACTAATTATTGGATGGTGCTAAATATATCTGGGACAGAATGAACATGTTTGACAACCCTATATTCCATCAACCACTATTCAGATTCTCTAATCGCAAGCATGTCAAATCAAATGGCATTTTCTTTTTTTTTTTTTTTTATAATTAGTCAAGAAACAGTAATTGAAAATCTTAAAAATTTCTGACTTCGAACAATGCCACAAACCAACTAAACCACACATTGGCTAAGAGAATATCACCATATATATTATAATAATATGATCAATAACACTGATGTGTCATGCATAAACATGCGCCACTGTGATTGTTCAAGGGTTTCAACTAGGCTCCATAACATGATCCGGAAGGGAAGGAGGATGGGACACAGTTTGTCTGTGGATGGGTCCTTATCAACGCCATCTGTTAAGCAAATGGGACAAAAGGCTCATTTTGCATTCTAACATATTTGGATACTCTTTTTTAATAATAAAATTATTTTATTAGAGAGATATTGATATAAAATTTATGACTAAATCATCAAATTAATTCTTAAAAGATTTTACTGATTTTACATTACTGATCGAGAAATTTTAATTATGTTCGTAGTCTTTAACAAATCATTTCGTCATTTAAGTTAGTTTTTAAAATATTTAAAAGTTAATAATAATAGTCTTAGAATAATGACTAACTTAAACAAAAAAATGATCTGTTAGAGATGACAATAAAATTAAAATTTATCAAAAAATAATGTAAAGTCGACAAAATTTTTTAAAAACTAATTTATAGATTTAGTCTAAATTTTATAATACAAGAATTTATTATGATAAGTTATATAATCTATTAATTATATTAAAAATTAATTATATTTTTTTCTCTCTGACAAGATTATGATATCACTTAAGAAATCATTCATTGTGCTACGAAGAAGAGAGAGAAAACTTGAAATTGGGGTTGGACTTGATTTTGGTTATGAAGCATGAAAGCAGGAATATCAAGGAATGTGTCTGTGAAGCGGGAGAGAAGCAGCCCCACTTTGGCATTTGGATAGAAAGTAGGAACTGGTCATCCTTTATTTTGGGGAGAATGATGTGCTTTTCAAGGAAGAAACTACCGCCATTTGGTGTTATTCTAGGCTAGCTTCGTCTCTTTGCTGGGGTGGCTTAGTTTGAGACTTGGGGAAAGGAGCCTGAATGAATAGTTTATCAGCAAAATCATGTTTGGGACCAGACTACTCACTGCACCTTTATAACTAGCTTCAATTTTGAGTCTTTTGTTTTGTTTTTCTTTTCGGCTTCTGTTATGGTTGAAAAGAGGCAAAGTTCATTCAGCTCCTTTGAGATTGGCCCACTTGATCAGCAGGGCCTTGACTTTGACTGTTGATTCTTCGTTTGGAAGAGCCTATTTGTGTGCCCAAAGTTATGGTTTTTCCGCTTTTCAACGTTTGCTCAAGGACACACTCTATTCATGGAATTTGATTAGGAAACCACTTTTTTAACTCTCATTTTTGAAGAATAGAATTTAAAAAATGCAACGTTTGGTATCATTGTTTTCCTTTGAAAATTTGTAAATTTATGTGATTATACATAAATATTACAAAGATTGTTCAGAGCGATTGTCTCCGCTCAAGTATTACAAAAATTTGTAAATCATTTTTTTTACTAATATTATTAAAATTAAATTGGATAGGAAATCGACAAAATTTTTTATTCAAATATAACCGATTGCTTGAACAAGATAATGTCATAAAAAAATTTTACATATAATAATATAAAATTTATAAAAACATTTATACAATATGAAAATATATTAATTTTTTCAAAAAAATAATAACTAGTAAGTTAAACTGACTGATTTAATTAATTTTGTCCAGTTTAAAGTAGTTTAAAATTGTCTAACATAAATTTAATTATAAAATTAAATTATAATTGACTGAGTATTTAATTTATAATTGAACCAGTTAAACTATCAAGTCCGATTTAATTTTGACAATACTAATTTTCACTCAATTCTTGCATTATGATGCTTTTAAATTGATCCTAAAGGTCATGATCACTTGCACAAGGATTATTATGAAAGTTTCCCAAAATGAATATTTTTCTTCCTTAAAGAAAAATCGCAATTATCTATTTTCGTGATTGTTGAGAGTTAAAGAATGCGTCAGCACTTCACGCATTATATCCCCCAAAAAAAAAGTGCACTTCACGCAAAAGCTAACCATTTTTTTTTTCATAAGATGAACTAAACCCATTGTTTACAAACACGTACGTTGGGAGTGAAAAGGGTGAAGTATTGGAACAAAATAAAAAAAAGAAAAAAAACTACTTTTCCAAAATTGAAGTAAAAAGTAACAAGCCAATCAATGTAGAAAAATATTAATGCAGTTAGTACATAAATTTATAAACAAATTTAATATAAAAAATGAGGTATTATTTAATACTATAATCTTGACTATGATTGTTAAGACAAAAATTTAGGCGAAATTTTCTTCATGTTATGATTAGTTTACTGTGCGCTTAAATCTTTTTTTTTTCAATCAATGTTCTTTCTCGAGTACTTTGATTATAAACTTTTTTTATTAAAAAATAATTAAAACATGCACATAAGAAATATGATTACCAAAACAATGTCGAAACAAGCAAGCAAAATGAGCTATTCTAGTTTGGTATAATAATTTTTCAAGTAATAACTGTTCACAAAATAGTATTATGAATATCTTATAAAATACGGTTATTTTGTTACAATGAATGTGATACCAAAAAATATTATAAAATAATTATTTTCATAGAAAAATGTGTGAATTACACAATTCTAAGAAATTCATTAAAGGATTTTTTTTAAAAAAGTAACTAGTTACATTATTTTTTATTAAAACAATGTGAGACCTAGTATGAGAAAGTGGGGAATATAATAAAGTGCAAACAAAATGATTTAAAAGATATTTAATTTCAAAATTAAATAGTCTCCAAATAATATTACTAAAATGAAAATAATATATTTTTTATATTATTTGAGTATTCTTACGCCTTTTAAAAAAAAGAAGATAACTTACCATCAAATAATAATTTTAAAAAAAATTAATTTGAAAAATGTAACATTTTGTAATCTCATAGGGTGTAAAATCCAAAATCCGTGGACCCCAAACTGGGTCCGGGCACGGGCAAACGCCACTGCATAGCACAAGGTAGAATCAACCTTTTGGTGCCGCACTGGAAGGAAACAAAGCGAAAAAACCATAAACTTCCTTCGTAGACAACAGCTACTATTGTGATTTTGTTTGCAGGGCCACACGCGTGGGTTGGCCACGTGCTTCTTTTCTCTCTCTTTCTCTCTCTCCCAACGCAAAAATGACTTCCTTGTGCCCTCAAAACTACATGTCAAACTACTACAAAGGACGAGGCTCAAAGACAATTCTGAGGATTGAAGCTGAATAACTGCTTTTTTGGCTCTGAAAAAAGAAACCCTTTTTGGTTTTCCCACAGATGAAAACAAAGAACAAAGGGACGAATCACAGCGTTTTTGCTACCCTCAAATATAATATAAGTTAAATTTAATGAAGGCATTGAAGGGACACGAGATTCCATTCCCCCCCTTTTGACTGATTCCTTTTTCTGTATTTTCCCATTCCATTTTCTTGAGGAAGGAAGAAGACCGACCTCCCTATTTGCACGTATACCCATTTCTCTGTCTGGTCTTCTATATATCTTTCTGGAAATCATCAAACACTTGTTTGGTATATAAGTTTTATGACTCCTTGGAAGGGGAAGTTTGGACCCCTTTGGTTGCACGCCAGACAGACAGAGTTCTCAGTTCTATAACAAGCAATACTCAGGTTCCTTTCTCTTTCCCAATTCCTAGTCTTTCCCTGAAAATGTTCTGTTTGATAATTGGTGGTGGAAGGGCATTGCTTGAGCAGTTGACTTTTATGGGAAACACATTGGGGCTCTGAATCCATTTCAAGGGTAGCAACGTTTTCCAATCTAATGGCTGGGATTTCTTTCTTAATGAATGTCTTTTTCTGTTCTAGATTGCTGTGACATTGGATTCATGCTGAGGAATTAATACTCGTTGCATTGTGTTGCACTCAATATTTTCTTTGAGTATTAGTAACGGTTCTTGGGCATTTGAAAATCCCTTCTTTGCCAATTTGGGTCTTACCCCATGTGTTTGATTTCATGTAATCTGAATGTGTTCAGTTTTCTTTGGGTGTGAATGCTTTGAGATGCCCTTTTCTTTTTATCAATATTTACTGGGAAGTAATTATGTAGTGTGCATTAATTCATTTGTTGATCTAATATTTGGAATGCACTATATATTGTGTACAAGTCTTCTCACCCCCTCACCTTTTCTTGGGAATACTAGATGGACAATGATTTTGAGGAAAGAACAGCAGCTTCAGATATGACACCAAGCAATCAGCAAAGGAAGAAGCAGGTTTTTCTGTTTTTCTTTTTTATATCTTTCTTGTTTGTCTTCATTTTAATCATTTGGAAATTCTTGAATTCACTGCCATGAAGATATAAGAGGGTCTTGAAACTCTCAAGTCATGTGCCTGTATTTTAGTAGTGTAATGTATATTGCAATTACTTCATTAAATGTTGACTCTTGTTATTATTCCTTTGTATGTGATTTCAGTCATTTATTTGGAAAATGTTCACCATGAGAGAGAGAAATGGAAGGACAGTGGAAGGAGGTTCAGCTGATTCCCTTGGTGAGTTCCATAGAAATTGATTCTGGTTCAACTAAATAGAGGCAGACAATGTTCTGGTTATGTATCTAAATTAAGGAGGTGGAAAAGCTATAGAATAATCTTTTTTGATTATGGGAGACCAGCATAGAGATTTTTAATTTTTTTTGGTTTATATGTTGGGGATACCGTTCAACTTGCTTTCCTGAAAAGGTGGAAACCTTACTTTTTCTATTGAAGAGAACATTTTCATTAGAATCACTTTTTTTCTATTGAAGAGAATATTCACTACTTCTTTCTCTGGTTCCCTTTAATTTGACTGGAACCATTTTTTCTTCAATCTCTTGTTGAAGCTTGATATTTTAAAACATCAATCCGAAGTGTAAAGGGTAGGAGATGAGTAGGACTAACTGATCACAGAAAGTTTACATTGGCTGGGTGTAACATCCAAAGCTACTTGATGTAATACATAAGAATATATTCATGCATGGGTTTTTGCTAGTGTAATAGATGAAGCAAGAATGATGATGCATTTTCTCTTTCTCTCTCAATTATCCACAACATCCCTTTTTTTCTTGCCACACAAAAATTCCTTCTTATCATTTAGTATATGTTTGATATGGAATAAAAATGCAGGAAAAAATTTCATAGATGAGTTCTGTAAACAATTAGATGAGCTCTGTATACAAAATTATATACAAAACTCATTCATAAAATTTTTTTTTCTATTTTTAACTCTATACCAAACATACCATAGAAGATAATAGGTGGGGATTGAGAAAAGCATATACCTTTCATTCTTGGTGATATCCCCACGACTTAACAGTGGGAGGGAGCATTTTATTATTTTATTTTTTCTTCTTCTGGCAATATTTTTTTTTGGAAAATTGGTAAAAAAGTATAGAGACGAGGCGATGAAATGGCTTGGTTAACAAGTAAAATTATAGGACAGAGGGTAGAGCATCTAGTGATTGGATCCAATTATGAGAATATATTCATGTTTAGACTTTAAGATGGCGTAAAAGAATGAATTATATCTCTATCTTCTTATCTCTCCCTGTTCATGTTCATTATCAACAACATACCCCTTCACTTTTCCTTTAGATAAGTTCCTTTTTAACAAAGGAGGATGTTAAGAATAAGAGGAGCTTACACTTCATAAGTTTCAAATACACGCTCATTCTTATAACAAAGTTCCTCTTGCCATTATCATTTTGACCAATCTCTCATTTTCCTTGTTTATTATAGAGATAATAGCTTGAATTTAGTTGCAGATGCACTGTGTGACTCATCCATAGAAAATCGCAGCTCAGTACCTTCTATGGCTTCTAGTGAAGAAATTCAGAATTTCAGGTATGTATAAGAATATTTTTTCTTTTAAAATTTTTTATATTCTCCAATATTGATGACCAGGGTAATGATCATAGTTATTTGATCGTTTTCAATCTTAGAGTTTTTGCAGCAACATGGAATGTAGGAGGGCAATGTCCCAATGGGAACCTTGATCTGAGTGATTTTCTTCAGGTCCGAAATGAACCAGATATATATGTTTTGGGGTATGCTCTCTCTGTCTCTCTCTCTCTCTCTCTCTCTCTCTCTTACCCTTCCCTCTCTCACTTTCATATTTTTAATTTTAATTATTTTAAACCATGAAAAAGTTTTTAATCAATAATATGCCCCTCTCTTTTAAGGGAGTTAACTTTGTCATTTACCTCACTTTGTCAAAGAAAAGACCATTTATCATTTTGGATGTTCAAAACAGTGTGCTTTCTGTCTTGTCTTCTTGAAACAAATTTACTGCAATATTTGCACCATTTGACAGTATAGTCTGGTACACATGTTTTGTCCGCTTGAACAACAAAAGAGCTTTGAATAACATGCAGAGCTTTGTTAGGCAGGAAAACACTAAAATTAGAGATTTATGCTTTAATTTTCTTCTCAATATAATTTGTCTTTTCTCCAACTCTTTAGCTTTCAGGAAATTGTCCCTCTAAATGCTGGAAATGTGCTGGTATTAGAGGATAATGAGCCTGCAGCAAAATGGCTTGCTTTAATCAATCAATCACTCAATGGACCTTCAGAATTGGCCTCAAAAGGACTAAAACCCACTGCATCATTTGGCGGGTCACTGTTCTTCCAAAAGCCTTCTTTAAAGAAGATTAAGAAGACTTTCAGGACAGTAAATGGAAAGAGGCTGAAAAGTTGTAACTGTGCTCTCGAAATGGAAAGGAAGGCTGCTAAGGATTTCTGTTTTCGCTGCCAAGAATCAAATCTAAAGCCAGATGATTCTTCCTCTGAAGAGGAGGATGACAGTGTCCCAAATTCAGATGCTTTGCCTACTAATAAGATGAAATACAGTCTTGTTGGAAGTAAGCAAATGGTTGGAATTTTTGTAAGTGTTTGGATGAGGAAGGAGCTTGTTCAGTATGTAGGCCATTTGAGAATATGTTGCACTAGCCGTGGGATCATGGGTTGCCTTGGAAACAAGGTAGTCTAAAATGTAGTTTTTGTAGAGAAGCATTTTTTTAGGGATAATTACACTCTTGAAGTTAGCGCTTATTACACTGACACCCTTATTGTTTGTGAAATTATACTTGTTAAGAATGGTACATAAAGTAAGGAAAGTAGACAGATATTTCTCAGACAAAAAAGGGTGTAAAGTGTAAGAATAGTACATAAAGTAAGGGATACGGGTGTGATTTTCCAAACAAGATCAGTGTTAGGTTTAATAAGTGTTAACTTGAGGAGAGGTCAATGTAATTATCCCTTTTTTTTAAAGTATGTTTGTAGGTAGTATCAAAGAAAAACTATTTGAGATAAAAGTGTGGTTACTATCTACATCACCATACTTATTGTTCTGTGGTTGCAGGGGTGTATATCTGTGAGCATGTCATTCTATCAGACAAGTTTCTGCTTTATCTGCAGTCATTTGGCATCTGGAGAGAAAGAGGGTGACGAGCTTCGCAGAAATCTTGATGTCATAGAGATACTAAAGAACACTCAGTTTCCAAGGATTTGCAAGACAACATATAGTACGATGCCAGACAAAATTTTAGATCACGAGTGAGCATCGTTTGAAACTGTTTATAAAGAGTTATAATGCAGAGAGTTTTTCAATTGCTTATAGCTTTCAGTGATTTTTCTTATTTGTGCCCCCAAAATTTCTGATTTATATGGGAAAATTTGTCTCCAGCCAAATCATATGGTTTGGGGACTTGAATTACCGGATTTCTTTGAGTTATGATGATGCAAAAAGGCTTGTGGAGAAGAGGAACTGGCCTGCACTTTTTGACAAGGATCAGGTACTTGCTCTAGCCTTAGAATGTTATGTTGACTTGAATATCATATATATTGTCAGAGATTAGCACAGTGAAAGTGGACTGCGTCCCAGGTGAACTTTGCCTGCAATATCAAAGGTTTGAATCCTTGAGTTGTCACTTTGGGAAGAGCTTTACCATACTACTCTCGGCCTGGAATTGCGTGAGCAATTGCTTGCACAATTTTTTCTAACAAAATATCATACATGTTCTCATTTCAAGATTTGGAAAGTCCATCCATGCCATTAATTGCTGTTGATTATTCTAGTTTCCTAAGTGGCATTGGTATCCATATAATATGGATTTTGGCTTCAATTGCTAATTGATCATGTTGAAGTCTCAAATATAGTACAAACATTAATGTCTTCCTCATTGTTGATGCTTCATCTCCATAATTTTAAGTTACACCTTAAAATTTATGACACTGAAGATACTCTTTTAGAAATTTGGTTCATAATCTTCCGAATATTATACTAGAGTTCTAATTGAGTGAACAGTTGCTTGTCTTTTTTTTTTTTTCTTGGCCACTTTCAGTTTCTTTTCTGGTTATTCAATGTATTATTTTCTTCTTTTTATAGCTTAAGATGGAAAGGGAATCAGGTCGTGTGTTTAAGGGTTGGAAGGAGGGGAAGATCTACTTTGCACCTACTTATAAGTATCCCTTGATCAACTCAGATACTTACTATGCTGAAGGTGTAAAAGTTTCAAAAAACAAAAGGAGAACACCAGCTTGGTATGTGTTAATTTGAAGAATTTAGCACAGAAGATATTTTTCTTTTAAATCTGAACGATGAAGGATTGCAGGTGCGACAGAATCTTATGGCGTGGAAGGGGGATTCAGCAACTTTCTTATGTGCGTAAGGAACTCAAGTTTTCTGACCACAGGCCGGTTTGTGCATCCTTCTTGGTGGAAGTTCAGGTTATGTTCAAGGGACAGAGGAAGAAAGTTTCCACTTTCAACTATGATTGAAGATCTTGTACCCACAATAAGTTCATATTATTCTTGAAAATTCGTAAGTTATCCACCAAGTATATGTTTGATAATTGATTATTTTTAGGAAAAAAATATTTTTTTTCAAAAGCTCTTTTAATAAAATTTTGATTATAAGTTATTTTGAATACAAAATAAGTTAATTCAAATACACACTAAATTTGACAGTGATATGATGACATAGCAACATGAATCGTCAGTGTTGCAAGAGAAAATGAGTTTGACCATTGTGAAATACATCTTTGCATTTTAGTGTATGTTTAGTATGGAATTAGAAATGAAGGTAAAAAATTCATGGATAAGTTTTACTTGAAAAAAAATTCTTTCATGAATTTTTTATCCTCATTTCTATCCCACACCAAACTGACCCTTAGAAAGTAAAATTGCTAAGTATATTAATTGCTGATTTTTATAAGTCACTGGATATTGATTCATAAACTCATGAAAGTTCAAATTATTAACTTCTTTTAATCAACTTTATCCAACTACACTCTCTTAAAGTGCTCCTTATAAATGACGAGATAAATTAAGAGAAAAGCATAGATATCATGGTTTTAAATTATGGTTTATAACTGCAATTGGGGCCCAATATTATTGTTGCAGAGTCTCTGCAATCGTAACGCGATCACAATTGCAGCTACATTAATTGTATTTTTTTTATAATTATTCTTAATTTTTATAATCGTAACGCAACTGCAATCGTAATTTAAACTTGGTGGACATGATTATTTTTCTCATATAAGCTTCTAATTTCATCTGTCTAAGAGCTTACATTATTTTCTTTTCTTGTTTTAATCTTTGTCAGATAGAGATCAATAAGTGAGATTTTAAGTGCTCTTCTAATGTGTAAACAGGTACTGATGCGCTAACCACAATGATTGCAAGAATGAATAAATATCAAAATTTTGCAGCTCACACTGAAGAGAAAAAAAGTTTGAAGGCTTGGGACACTCGAAGAAAATATAGTATTGAGAATTGAAGAAGCTTTATGAAATTGTCACAGAAAAATGTGATTAGAACAGTGAATTAACTTAAAAAGAAAAAAAATCAAGTTCTCTATCAGCATGTACTAAGAACTATCTTGATGTAGGCGGAATCAAACCCAGTTCCTCATGTAAGTGAAGAGGAAGGGTTATATAAGAGCATTTTTTCCCCCTAAAGCTACTTATAATGTTGCTAACCAGGATGTATTCAGTTTTCATACATACTACAGCCTTGTTTCTTTTCTTGGCCATAAGAAAACAATGGATCCTTCTTCTTTTTTTTTTTTTTTTTGTTTAATTGGACAATAACAAGCTATGCTACCGTCCCTTTTCTTTGGTCAAAAGCTATGCTAAAATCCAACATGAGAAAAGGGGAAGCTGCACAATAGTATGGGTAATCTGTGCAAAGAAAGTACGAGCTCCTGAGAGCCGAAATTATAATTTCCTGAATCTCGAAAAAACAAGAGAGGCCCATTTCTCCTAAATGATCCTGCTATAGAGCTGGGCCTTAATTAGCTAATTCAATGTCTTTGTTTGTGCCATTTTCTTCATGTTCCTTTTTTTAGGTTAAAAGAAAAAAATAAAAAGGGTAAAATATATTTTGCACACATGAAATTTATCCTTCCATCAAATTACTCTCATAAAAAAATTTTTTGTCTTACTAAACTCTACTGAACTTTGACCTGATTTGAAAATATTAATTTTTTTGTTATAAAAAAAAGAAATTAACCTCTAATTTTAAGTCAGACTAAACTTTAAGGGAATTTAGTAAGATAAAAAATAATTCACAAGATAATTTGATATATGGATAAACTTTATGATGTAAATTATGTTTTACGTCATAATGTCATCTAATTGAATGGTCACTTAATGTACACGTAGGGATGACTTCCGTGTTATTTAATAGCAAAATTAATGTTTTCAAATTAAATTAAAATGTAGAGGGTTTAGTGATAAAAAAAAATTTCATGAATAATTTGATATAAGGATAAATTTTAAATATATAAATTATATTTTTTACCCAAATAAAAAAATAAGGTTGCGCTATGCTACGAAAACTAAATTAACTAGTTATCAAACTAAATTAACTAGTTATTTACATATCTTTAATCATAAACTCGTTAACCATTTAACTATTTATCTAACCATACTAAATTAATTATTCATCTAACCAAATTAATCACACTTTATCTCACATTACTTGAGGGTACCAAAATCATTTGAGGATAGATTAGAATCCACCAAAAAGAGTATTCAGCCAAAAAGTAAAAAGGAACAAAAAAGAAAAGAGAAGAAAAATATCTAGTAAAACGCATAATTTGGTCCCCATTGTTTTCCTTTCAATTGCATTGTTTTCCTTTCAACTGCATAGCTTGGAATAATTTGGTCCCCATTGTTTTCCTTTCAACTGCATAACTTGGAAAGAGGACAGTTTGTTTCCAAAGTATTCCTTAAGCAGTATATTTCAGTTGTAATATGCAATTATTCAATCATCCCTTAATCCCTTAAAATTGACCCGCAACTCTCACTGTTGCTTCTGTTTACTTACTTGGCTCTATTTCTCTTGGCAGTTTTGCACCTTTTGGCTTAAATTTTGCCCTGTTTTTATTGCTTAAATGTTGTCTTTTGGCTAAACTTAGGTTTCGTAGCATAAGCACTCGCATATACGATTGCGAAACCACTAATTAATTAGGATCTTTCTGAAATCTGGAGATCACATACGCAATTTAATTATTGTATCTGTACTTTTGTTTTTTTTTTTTTTCATTCCTACACAGCCATCTTGTTACATGAGTCTAGAAAGTTGGCGAATATTTTAGGTGATAAAATACATATTAGGAGCAGAAAAAAGTGAATAGGTACAGAACTAATCATCTTTAGTAGAAAGTGTATAGAAAGAATAACATCGATTTTTCCTTTTGCTCCTTGATTGTCTTCTCTTCAGCTATTTAGAATTCCTGATATCATAAAGATTGGAACCTTGTGGTTTGCAATAATTGAACGTATGTATTTTAGTTATTCATGAGCATGTTAATAGGTTATTCTTGTATATATTTTAGTTATTATTTTTCAGGAAACTTGTCTTATTTGTAAATATTGGACCAAAAACTAGAGATAAAAGTAGTTACCAAAAACTTTCAAATTTAGATGAAAGATCTTTAAAAAACTTTTTATTTTGAAACTTGCAAACATACTATTCCAGACATAAGTTAAACAGAAACCATTCATTACGTGTCCTGTGATAGAATAGGAGATTAATAATAATCCGTTTATTATTTAAATATCAAGTTATCTCTAGAAGTAGTTTCGTTTTCATTTCAGTTTGTTATCCTTTTGTTTTTATTCTATCTTATCGTATTGTACCAGTGCATATTATTTAATATAGCTCTAGCAAGGTATCAATTGAAGCTTAAGCCATCCTTCAATAATTCTCTACATGGTATCAAAGTTTGAATGTCTAACGCCACCTCTCTAAAATGACAAAGTCCACCTCCTCCTTCTTTAACTCTCATCATAAGTAAGTGTCTTCCTAGACCTTACACCATCCAACTATCTACCTTGGTGGTTCTATCATATGAGAAACCCCTACGCCAATTCCTTGGATCAACTCTCCCATGACACAATCATCGACTTGATCAACTCTCAATCTTGAATTTCTTCAATTCATTGGCGTCATCGACTTGTCTGTGTATGGATCACAAGTTGTTTAACTAATGAGGCTTTGAGTCTAGTCATTGATTTAGAGACCTTTCGGTGCTTCTCTACATATAGCTGTGGAGGGCAAACGCGTTTATTAATACACATGATAATTTTTAATTTTTTAAAAAATTTTATTTTATATTTTCTATCCTTAAAAATAAAAATTAAATAAAAAGGAGAACATTTTCTTAACTTTTATTAAAAAATAATATGGACAAATAAGAGATTGACACATTTATTAATGAACGCTTATAAGTCTCGTGATAAATAATGTTCACTTAACTATCTTATTAATTTTTTATTATAAAAATTCTTATTTAAATTATCTTATTTTGTTAAAACTATTATTTAAAAGCATAATATATTAATACTCTTAGGTTCTGCTCAACAAGTAACATCGTATAGAAATGTGATGCTACTTGAGGCTCTCACAATAATTTTTCGCAAGAAACAATCCCTAATATAAGTTAGGAGAGTTTATATTACGAAAATTTATCATATGAGCCTTAGAGACTGAATCTTAATTTTATATTTTGGTGGTAATCTTAAATTAATATATTGAAACTATTCTTTTATTTTTTGTTTAATTATATTTTGTCACATCATTTAATGAAGATGACATCTTAGATGGGAGGGACGCTTGTATCCTCCAAGAGAAAATCTTACCCTTTCTTCCACATCAATAATGATTTGCCAACTTAGTATTGATGGACCATCATTATTTTTCTACTAATCAGTAACCACAGTTAACAATGGTTAAAAAAAAAATAATGATTGCCAAAATAAAAAGTATTGTGGATCTCACAAATTAAATTCCATCCAATCCTCAAATTTACAAGACTTTTCACAGTATTTTCTTTATCGTTATTTGTATACATTATACCAGTGAAATTTTATGCAGCAGCACCAATGGTCTATTCATTCTTTCTCTTTATCATTTGTCAATTGTCAATCTTATCTTTTATTCTTCGAATAAGTTAATATTTTATTTATATTTCTTTCAAATTCTTGCAAGCATCTTTTCTTTAAATTTATGTTTGTTTTTTTTACTCTTTGTTCCATTTTCATTGTTGTATTTTGTAATATTTTTATTGTCTACGGAACCCGTTGAACATGAATGTGGTAGTTCTAAGGTTCATTGTTATGAAACTTATGGAGAATTAGCTTGTGTTGAAAATGAGGAAGAAGTATAAATGAATTATAGTGGGAGAACAAATATGTCTAATATTATACACCAAGAATATAAAAATAAATTATAGGTTTAATTACAGTTTTGGTCTATTTATTTTAGTAAAATAAACGATCTGATCTCTCTATTTTGAAAATAAATTATTTGGTTCTCTATTTTTATAAAATGAACAATTTTTATCCCTCCATTTGCGTGCTTTTGAAATTTTGATGGAAAACACTGATGAAACTTTTTATTCTAAATAAGTAATTTAAATGTATTTAACATACGCATGATTTTTTAAATATTCAAATTAACTTTAATAATAACATTAATTTTTTAGAAACCTTATTTTTATTAAGGTTAATTTGAGTATTTAGGGAGTCATGTATAAATCACATGCATTTAAAATGCCTTATTTGAAAATAAAAATTAATTTTTTATTTTTACATCAAGATTTTTCATTAAATTTTTAATGGCACACTAACAAAGAGAGTAAAATTGCTGACTTTTTGAAAATAGAGGACTAAAACTTTGATTAAACCTAAATTATATGTGGGAAAAGTTGCTAATGATGAAGATGAAGCATATGGCTTATACTTCAAATATGCTCATGCTTTAAGTTCTAGTGTCAAAATAAATAGTACTTTTGTGGAAATCCTCTGGGACTTACTTAAAGAAAAGAGTTTGTTTGCCCAAAAAACAGGTTTAAGAATAATATGCCTTCAAGTGATGAATCTACTAGACCTGAATGTGAAGCAAAAATAAGTTAGGAGATTGATGAAGAAGGAATATGGAAAGTGTCACAGTTTTCCGAAGAATATAATCATGAGCTAGCATTGCCTAAAGAATGCATTTATTATGATCTGCATGGAAGGTTTCAAAATAAAAACTAAGATTTTTGCTTCAATGATGAATGCGGCATTTGAAAAACTAATCCATACTCATATATAAAGCTATGCTATAGCCTTGTTTCTTTTTTGGCCATAAGAAAATACTGGATATTTTTTGTTTTTTGGTCGTGGGTTTTGGGGGAGGGGATGGGATTCTGATAGGAATGAGTAGCTAATAACCTGTGATGAATTATAGACATTATTAGAAATTCTGTTATGAGTTCGTTATGGTGTATTATGTGAATCTAGAACCTTTTATAGTAGCCTATATATGTAACTTGGAATGAATGAATGAAGCAACCAAGAATCATTTCTTTCAATTTCTCTCTTAAATTTCTGGAGATTCCCTTACCTCGAATTAGGATTTATTCTCATCCTTAAAAGATTCATTCTACTTTGGAATAGATCCCTTATGCAGATTTATCAAGGTAAATTGAATTCTCATTTGAACCACGCCTGACCTGCTTTTTGTTTTTTTTCATTGGACAATAACAAGCCATGTTACAGACCCTTGTCTTTGGTCAAAAGCTGTGCTAAAATCCAACAAGAGAAAAGGGTTAGCTGCAACAATAGTATGGGTAATCTGTGCAAAGAAAGTATGGACTCGTGAAAGCCGAAATGATGATGTCCTGAATCTCGAAACAGCAAGAGAGGCCCAATTCTCCCAAATGATCTGGGTAGACAGTTGGGCCTTAATTAGCTATACAATATCTTGTTTATACAATTTTTTCCTGTTCTTTTTTGTACGTTCAAAGCAAAAGGGAAGTAGACCCGAAAAAAAAATATAAAAAGGGAAAATATAAAAAGAAAACCCCAGCTGAAAAGTAAAAAAGAACAAAAAAAAAAAACGAAAAGAGAAGAAAAGATAAATCTCTACCCAAACCAATAATTTGGTCCCCATTGTTTTTTTTTTTTTTTCAACTGCATAACTTGGAGAGAACACAGTTTGTTTCCAAGAGTATTACTTAAGCAGTGTATTTCAGTTGTAACTTGCAATTATCCACTCATCCCTTAATGCATGTTTGGTTTTCATTAATTTTTATGGTTTTCATTAATTTTTAAAAAAATTATATTTTTTTTAAAATTCTTTTAATATAATTTTAATTATAAATTACTTTAAGTATAAAATAAGTTAATTTAAATATATATTAATTTCTTATTCTGTACTTTCTCTTTTTATTCCTATACAGCCACCTTTTTAGATTGAGTCTAGAAAATTGAAAATATATATTAGGGGCAGAAAAAAGTGAATAGGTACAGCACTAATAATCTTTAGAAGAAAGTGTATAGAAATAATAACATCAATTTGTTCTTTTGCTCCTTGATTTTCTTCTCTTCAGCTATTTAGAATTCTTGATATCATAAAGATTGGATTCTTGTGGTTTGCAATAATTGAACTTATGTATTTTAGTTATTCACGAGCATGTTAATAGGTTTTTTTTTATATTTTATTTATTATTTTTCAGGAGACTTGTCTTATTTTTAATTGTTGGAACAAAGTGTTCTTATTTAAAAGTTTCCCTTGTAACAAAGATTAACTGACAGTATATCATGCTAACAGAAAGCACCTGTTCGAGATCATTGGAAGATAAAAGTAATTACCATAAACTTTTAAATTTAGATAAAAGGTCTTTATAAACTTTTAATTTTTGTGAAGATATTATTATAATATCAGCATCATATTAGGGATATCAGTAGGGGTGAGAACAGATTAGACCAGATCAAGCTTTGCTTTAAATAGGCCAAGCCTATTCTGTGAAAATTGGGCTTGAATCTAGCCTATTTCTTGTAATAGGCTTTATTTCGAGTCCGGCCTAGTATGTTTGTAGAAAAATAAAAGCTTGGCATGACTTGAAAGTCCGCATAAAAGCCTATTTGCATAGTGACTTTTTGTTAGGCCAACAGGCCAGGCTTTCTCACCTCATCCTCTCTTGTCCTTTCTCACCATCGCTCACATGTCTAAAGGTTCACAAGAGCAATATTTTCCTTCCCCTTCACTGTCCTATGTTATTGGTGTTGTGTGTGTGTTTTACAAAAGATATGATAAAAAAAATCTGCATCTCACCTCACATCCGTTTGGGGTTTCCATCTTCATGCCATTAATTCCCATTACTCTTCTTCATTCGTCCAACACTGGGATTGAAATGATTATCCCATTTGCTTACGCCCTTCGACTCGTGCCTTTAAATCGAATGTCATGTCTCTTCCACTTCATGACCTCATTGTTTCCAATCTCTTTTATAACGGACGAACAAGCTTTGCATGAGGATGGCGGGCAGCCAAAGCCTCAGAGCAGACCATGATAGATGGCAAAGGTTGAGGGAAGGCTCCTTAGAGTTAGGCGAATAGCGCAAAGAGAGACCAAAGAATGAGAGAGAGGGGGAAGAAAGAATGTTAGGGTTTGTGGAATTTTGTTAAAAAATGAAAATAAAATAATTAGATTATTTTCTAAAATTAACATTTTATATAAATATCTTAATTATATATAAAAATATAATATGAATAAAAAATAAAAAATATAAATAAGTTGGTCTGCCAAGCTTAATATACCTTTTTAAAGGCCTACAACGTATCTTTTTTAATTAAATAGGATTTTTTGAAAGCCTAAACCTAACTTAAATAATAAATAGGCCAAGCTAGGTCATGCCTGATGCAGGCCAGGCCATAGGCCATAGGCCCTTGATAGGTTACCTAACCTATTCTTACCCCTACATATCAGCATCATATCAGAGACATAATTCTTGTGATTGATTTGTACATATTTTAAGCATGATTTGTATAAATTAGGGATATTGATTGATTGTATATTGATGATCTTTCCTATTTAGTGTAGGCACCCTTTTGTATAAGTAGGTTGCCTCTAAAGTTAATACTACACATAGAAAAATTCACATAATCTTCTCTCTCTTTTCTCTCTATTCCTATGCTTTATTTTTTTTGTTTCTCAGCTTCAACATGGTATCTAAGCTTCATGCTTGAAAAATCAGGGAGAAGCAAGAATTCCCTCTGACACTGCCATCAACCTCACTAATCACCATCCTCCAGTCGTCCTCTGTTGACACTGTCGGGACCATCTCCCCCGCCATCGAACCTGCGATGCGCCTGCATGCATCAATCGAAGCCTCTAAGCGTGAGTTCACATGCCCATATTTGGCCAACTTGCTCTTCCATTTGGCATCATGATCTGACCTGATCCTATACCTACGCATTGACCCAGTCCTGAAATTAGTGTTGATGTAGGGATGACGTAAATTTTCATACTAACGTGGCACTGTAGACATGGATCATTGTGCTGATGTGTCAAAGAACCTTTCCTAGGGTTTTTCGATGAGATCTTTGCATTTTTTGAGTCCGTTTTTGCCAATTCAGCCTCCATTATCCTATTTTTGAAGATTTTATTTTTTCTTGTCCTTTCTACTACATAAAATGGACAAGCTCGATGTTACTTAGCCCATTGCTGTTATACTTAAATGGATCCAACTACAATCACTTTTTTCAAGCAATGCTTGAATTTTCTCTAAGGATGCAAACTTCATAGATATGTGACTGGTGATGTCAAGTGTCCTGAGAAGAATGGCAAAGAAACTGTTGAAAAATTTGAAGAGTGGGACAACAAAAATAATCAAATTATTACCTAGTGTCAGAATACCTCTACTCCAAATATCCACTGTTAATTTGGCTGCTTTGACACCGCTAAAGAGGTATGGGATCATCTTGCCAATTGTTATACTACTTCTTATTTATCTCATCAATATCATATGTTGAAGGAACTTAGCACTCTAAAACAAGAGCCTGGTCAAGCTATTTATGATTTCCTAACCATTTATTATTGGGCTTTATTGTGGATTAAGCCTATCTATTATGACTTTATGACTTTATGACTTAGCCCGTTATAAAGCCCAATAATAAACAAAACCCACATATGAGAATGTTTAACAATGAAAGCTCAATATCAAAATTGATCACTTATTTAGACTTAACAAAATTAACAACATGCTCTAGTATTTTGACATCTAATTAATTTGGGTTTTATAGAATATGTAATGATTTATGCCAATACACATAAAAATTCTTTCATTTTCCTACTTGGATAGCATAAGTCAGACTATCCAGATTAATTAAACAATATTTGAGCTAGTACTTTTAACCATTGGTCCAAAATGAGATCGCAAGTGCCTCATCAATATAGAAAATTATACCCAATAGGGATACTAATATCATATATGAAAGATACTTATATCTTGATGACCTAAACAAAATGTGTAATACAAAATATATGAAAAAGCACACCAAAATGTGATCAATTGTGCAATTTCAATCAAAATGGTCTTAGCATCCACCCAAGATGCTTACTAAGATTTAACAAATATCAACATAGTAGAATGAGAGCGGGTCCAAAATGTCTTCAACATTATGCCATATTAAATATATAAACAAGATTGCATAGTAATAAACAATATCATATGACAATACTAAATTACAACAAAATTTTACTTAAGGTCTCGAGACATGATAACCAAATATAATGTTGCTATGACAAAATAGATTCTCACTAACCCAAGGCATCAAAAGATCTCACAAGACTCATATAGGTTACATGATCTATAAAAGTCTTAACAGTCAAACCTTTAGTTAGGGGATCTCCAATCATTTGTTTCATAGGAGTATGTTCAATGCGAGTTTGAAATTCTTGAACTTTCTCTCTTAACAAACATATATTTGGTGTTGAAATACTTAGAACGTTTAATGTTCATGTTGTTCTAAGAGAAACTACTATGGCAAAGTTACCACAATAAGTAGTAAAAGGCTTGGAGATACTCTCCACAATACCAAACTCTGAAATCAGATTTCTCAACCAAATCGCTTGGCAAGTAGCCTCATAGCAAGCTATACACTCTGCTTTCATAGTCAAAGTAGTTGTAAGTGTTCGTTTGGTACTTTTCCAAGAAACAGTTCCTCCCGCTAACATAAAAATATATCTTGATGTGGATTTATGATTATTAGGGCACCCACCATAATCAGAATCGGAATAACCAGTCACCTCAATGTGATCTGACCTCCTATAAGTGAGCAAATAATCTTTAGTACCCTGTAGATACCTCATAACTCACTTTACAGCTTGCCAATAATCTAAACTAGGTTTGCCCAAATATCTCCCAAGCATACTAATAACACTAGTCAGTAGCCCGTGCATTGCAGAGGCATTACTCAATGTTTTAATCTTATTGGTAACCATACAAAATAGTATATTAACTCCCCAAATAAAATTATTTTGTTGATTTTTTATTAAACCAAATTCAAAATACGACTTAAAATGGAACATGAAATTTTGTTTATAATTTTAAATGTCAATACTCAATAGTGCACAAGCAAACATTTTTTTTTTAAATTCTATGCATCATTATTATAATAGTGCATGAAAATTGGAGTTAGGGTTGTCTCACTTACTACATGAAATTTAAGTTATACCTTGTAGTTTATCCAGATTTAAATAATAGTGCTTAAAAATTTGATATTGTGACATCTACTGTCAAATCCACAGGTTATAAAGAACATGGATTTCATAACCCATCTCAAAAGTTTGGGATGGAATATGGTTTTTAGCTAGCTAAATTGCCATAATGTAAATTTATTTATCTAATGATAGACATTAAATTTATTTACCATAATATGAATGGTCGATATTTCCACATGCAACCGCTGAAGAGTATAATGCATGAGTTCTAAACTTAAAATAGCGTCTCTGCTTCTTATTTTCATATTCTAAGAGAGTCGCGTTATGGGGTTCATTATGAACATTAAATAAGATTGGGCAATAGACACAAATTAAATGCAGGTATGTTCTTCATACTATACCAGAACTCTCTTTTTTTTTTTTCCTCATCAACACCTCCTAACAAAACATGAAAAACTGGTCTCAAAAATTGAAAATGATCAATCAACAAAAAAAAAAATTGTTATAGCTTAAAATATAACTGCATTGCTTTCATGAAACAAAAAGAGAAAGGGCTAAAAGAGAGAAAATAAATTGGTCTTAGAAACAGATCCAACATCTTAAATGCATTGCAGAAAAGATTAATAATGCATTTAACGAAATGAAATTTTGGCCTCAGAAAAATTGAAACTAATAGCATCAGAGAATGATGATGATATGAAGCCAAATTGAAAGAAGACTAATCATACAACAATTGTGATGTGCTCTCTTCTACTATCAAAGAATTTCATTATCTTAAAACTGAATACATAATACATATGAATGTCAAAGGTGCCATATGAGAATAAGATCTGTAATTTGGTCCAAAATCAAAGTAAGCTAAAGCTAGACATTACGGTTTTGAGGTGCAAAATTGGCCCCCACAAAACCAAGGATAGAGCAATGTATGCCATGAGGTTCCCTCTTTCACAAAAACATCATTAAAAAAACTATCTGGGACCATTAAGAAAAAAACAGCAAGAAACTTGCCTCTCAAGGGCCTAAGAAGTACTCATGACCAGAAATATTAAACTTTAAGCACCTCACAATATGCTGATCATACTCATGCAAAATTTTAAATGGAGTTCTCTCAGTCTTGATTTTACTAGTTTGACGCTAGGTAGGAAGTGGAACTTTCATGAAAATTTGTTATCCAAGGTTTAGGATAAAACAGTGAGCTTAATCATATAGTTAACTTACAAAAGTACCAATGTAAAAGAAACGAAACTTCGAAGGTATATGGCATACTTGGCTTGGCTGGTCATTGGTATGGGAGAAGTGTTTAATTTGTTATCAATGCTAAAGACACAGCAAATTGGTTGTGCTCAACAGTGAGTATTATTTATGTGCAAAGGAAGCCACTAAAGAGTAAATGATTAACAAACAAACATAATAAAATTAAAACACGAAAGATAGTGAAGCATATGTACAAAAGAGGCCACCGAGCTTTGAGAGGAGGAATTTAGTTGCACCCTCGTTAAAAAGAAACGAGAAATCTTTCTAACTTTTTGCAACCTAAAAGTGTCAACAATATCAACTATTTTGACAGCTAGATCATCAACACCTTATCCTCATCTCCACCTTCTGCAAAAGAGAAAGCACCGATATCTAAATTGAATGCCCAATAAGCCACATTAAATAATACATTTGAGGCAACATAACACTGCATATATAACTTTTTGGTGAGCCAAATAGACATATATTTGGGGACATGAAAAATAAACATGTAAAGAAACAGAGGATCCACATTATATAAATAATTCCCAACCTTTCCTTCCACTTCCCACAGCACTCCATTCTCAATTTCCTTTTACGTGAATGAGTCATCGAGAGAAGCTCATCACCTGAAAATCATCAATAAATTGAAGTTAGTGATTGCAAGCATTTGGAGATAATGATTAGATCAACAATATTTACTTAATAAGAAACAATAAACATATCATAAATATAGCAGCAAATAGCTAATAAGAAATAGTAAACAGGATAGAACATTACATACTTACACGAATTTATCTATGGCAGATTTATTCGCATTTGAAAAAACCATAATCAATCTATGTTCATTATGGGCTAACAAAGCATGCAATCGACTTGTGCCCCAAACCCAAAACTTTTTAGAATATTGGAAGTTTAAAAATTTCTATATATTACTGATCTTTCAACTTCCTCGGGAAGAAAAGCAAGAATCTTTGCAGAAAAAAATTGAGGAACAACTTTGAAGGCTTTCCCATTATTTTCTCAATAAAAAAATGGCGGTGAGGAAACATAAAAGAAGCAAATTGTTTGTTGTGTTTTCATATATCAGAGATGGGAGAAAGCAAACACCTCACTCTCCTGGTGAATTTCTTCTTCGGTTAGGATTCTCGTTGGAAAAATTCTCATAACATCGGAGAGTTATATTTGTTTTTCGTAACACCAGAACTACTTTGCTTCTAATTGTATACAATCTTATTTGCAGTCTAGAAACAGAAACACAGAAAGCCAAAAGCACAAGTACCTGTTGGTGAAGAACATTTCTGCTCAGAAGCTTCCAGACAAAGCAAAAAAGCTTTGTAAAATACTTCTACCCAGTTCAACTGCTCCTCCGTTCCTTGCTCTTTTGCTTCTCCATAAAAAACCAAAAGACAAAATAATGGATTTAGAGAAAAAAAAATAACAATCATACAAACACAAAAATAGAAAAAAGAACTCACTTTCATAGTTTTTGTGCTACCGAGCATCTTTGGTTGGGTTTGGTAAAAGAAAAATAAAGCTGGAGGGAATCAAAAGTGCTAGATCTGGGAGATAAATGAGAGATGGGAGGAAAGGGATGATTTTGAAGGGAGGAGAAATTCTCGTGGTCGTGGAGAGGAACTTGAGAGGAAAAGCATGGATAGAGAGAAGCCGAACAGGGAATGAAACAAAAATATTCAAATTTTAAATTCAAACAGATAGATGCATTACGTGTCATTCATTTAGAGAGAGATGTGGCTAACTGAGGAAGCGAGTACTCCTACAAATGGTCGGACTCGCAAGAAAAGGTCCCTGTTTCAATAGAAAGGGGCGATAAGTTATATTATGACGTGTATAAACTTGAGCATACATAAGACTATCAACAGTGGAAGTAAAAGTGACTTTTTTTATATTTTCTTTTTCTTTATTATTTTGAGGATGCTGTGTATTAGAAAGTCTCTCATCCTTTTAAATGGGTGCATCACAAAGATTATAGTATTTCACGTTGAACCTACTCAAAATCCTTTTAACATAACTTTTTTGAGACAAACTAAGAATGTCATGTGATCTATCACAATAAATCTCTATGCCCAAAGCAAAAGAAGTATTACCAAGATCTTTCATATCAAAATGTGACATCAATATTTGGTTAGTCTGGCATAAGAAGCTCATATCATTACTAGCTAAAAGAATATCATCAACATACAACTCAAGTACAATAAATTTACTTTCACTATTCTTCTAATAAATGCACTGATCAATAACATTTTCCTTGAAACCAAGGAAGCAAATGATTTTATCAAATTTTAGATACCATTATTTGGAAGCTTGTTTTAAACCATAAATGGATCTTTTCAATTTGTATACTATGTGTTCCTTGCCAATTTCAATAAAACCATCAAGCTGATCCATGTACACATCCTCGTACAGATCACCATTCAAGAACATTGTTTTGATATCCATCTGGTAGAGCTCTAAGTCAAAATAAGTCACTAATGTCATCAAAAATAGGAGAAAACGTCTCCTTGCAGTCAATGTCTTCTTTCTGATTGTAATCTTTTACAACAAGTCTGGCCTTATATCTCTCTATTTTACCTTTAGTATCACGTTTAGTCTTAAAGATTCATTTACAACTAACTATCCTATAACTAGTATGTAATTCCACTAACTCTTAAATATTATTCTTTCTCATAGAAGTCAATTCATCATCCATTGCAGCTAACCACTATAAATTATGTAAACTAGAAATAGCCTCCTGAAAAGATATAGGATCAGATCCTCACAAGAATTAAATTCATGTTTATGTAGATAAACAAAATAATTTATGAATCTTGTAGACTCAGTAGATTTAGGAACTTTCTCTGATCTTCAGGTTAGAGCCAAAATATCTTGATTTTGTTCATCATTTTCAACCTGTTGAAGAATGTCGACATTAATAACCAAATCAACAATATTATTATGGATCACAGGAGATTTCACCATCTCTTGAACAGGAATAATAGGTGTAGAAACAACAACTTGCTCTTTTCTAAAATCAACTACACGTGGCCTTAGACTAGTACTATGCTTCAGTTCACCCTCAAAATAAATTGCCCCATCAAATTCAATAACTCTAGTAGAGTAAGTAGGACAATAGAACCTTGAATCTCTTGAACCAATACAATAGCCAATAAAATAAACCATTAATGGTCTTAGGATCAAACTTTCTTAATTGTGGATTATAAGGTCTCTCCTTTGCTTTACAACCCTATACAAGAAAATGTCTCAAACTGGGCTTTTTACACATCATGACTTTATAAGGAGTCTCTGGCACAGATTTACTAGGCACATGATTTAAAATGTATAGAGTAGTTTGCAGTGAATCTCCCCCACAAAACTCTGGTAAAGTAGAATGACTGAGCATGCACCTTACTATATCCATGAGAGTACAGTTTCGCCTCTCAACAACCCCGCTTTGTTAAGAGTACCAAGCATAGTATATTGTGCTTCAATGCCACAGTCTTGCAAAAACTAGCAAAATGTTTAGGGTTTTTGCCAATTTTATCATACCTATCATAATATTCACTACCTCTGTCAGACCTCACACATTTAACCTATTTACTAAATTTCAATTCAACAGCCGCGTTGAACGCTTTAAAAGCATCTAAAGATTCAAATTTCTCATGAAGCAAATCAACCCAACCAAACTAGAGAAATCGTTTATAAAGATGAGGAAATACTTAAAACCATCTAAAGTAGTAGGAGTAATAAGCTCACAAATATCTGTATGAATCAATTGTAAAACTCCTTCACTCCGAGTAACCTCACTCTTTTTAGCTCTAACAGTAAGTTTTCCCTTTATGCAATCAATACAGGTATCAAAATTAGAAAAATCCATATTATGCAAAATGTTTTTCCTAATCAACCTCTCCATTCTCTCCCTATAAATATGTTCTCAGTCGCTTATGTCAAAGCATAGATGAATTTTCAGCAAGTTTACCCCATTTATTTCCACAACAGTATTAACATTATTACAATATTGTTGGTCAATAGAAATAACATTCAACAAGTATAAACCATCATTCAATACACCAGAACTAACAAAAATAGAATTATAATATAATGTTACTCTTTTATTACTAGAGTGGAAAAAGTAGCCACAACTATCCAAAATTGAAACTGAAACCTAATTCTTTCTCATGGAAGGTACATAAACAATGTCTTTTGAAATCAAATCATGTCCAGTACATAATTTTAATGAAACTACTCATATGTGATCCACTTTCATACTAGTTCCATTTCTTACTATGATCATCAGCTCTCCATCATTTGACCTCCTCCTACTTCTAAACTCCTACAAAGAGTTCATAATATAAATAGCTGCAACAGTACCTAACCACCATGTGCTAGAGGAAACATCAACAAAATTTGACTCAAAACAAACTAGAGCTGAAGGGGTACCTTTCTTCCTTTCAAGCCAGTTTTAAACTTCCAACAGTTAACCTATTTATGCCCAAATGCATCACAGAGTTTGTAGTTCCCTTGAAGAAGGATCTGGGCTTACTACCAGAACTTTCCCTAGAATGTTATCTAGAAGATTATCTAGACTTGTCACTCACTTTTTTCTTAAATTGCTTCTTTTTACCTTTATCTTGAGAAATCTCTTCTTCTTATCGTCATTCTTGTGGAAAGTTAATTGCACAATGGAAGGCTTACCTTTCATCCTTATTTCCTCCTCTTGAGTAAGAATTGAAATTAGCTCATTAATGCTCTACTCATTCTGCTGGGCATTATATGAAGTTCTCAGAATATCAAACTCAGGTGGGAGTGATTCAAATACTTGACAGATCAAGTAACTCTCTGTCAATTCGATTTTTCATAGTCTTTAACTTGTTGTCCTAGTTCACGACATTCATAACATGCTCACGAACCCCACTAATACCATCATATTTCATCTTTCCCAGTAAAGAAAGATAATGGGACTTTTTAGTGTTATCAAAGTTTTTAAATTTCTCCCTAACAGACTTTAGAAACTCCTTGTCATTCTTAGTTTGAGGGATACTCTCCTTAATAGTTTTCTCCATGCTATACTTCATTGTCATTAAGCATACCTTATTGGAGTGTACCCATTTCTCATGTCTCGCCCTGTCTGTAGAAGATGTAGGTGTTGGCTTATTAGGCTCGTCCTCATTGAGCGCAATATCAACATTTGAGATGACTGAAAACAATCTAATTGAGTTAACCCATGTCTCGTAACTGGTCCTGTTAAACTTTGTCAAAGCATTTAGGTGCATAGACAAAGTTGAAAAATTAATACACCAAAAAAGGGAGATTTGATATTGAATATATCAATAGCAATTAAACATAATAGAGCTCTTATGTAATTGTAATCCCGCCTAAGGGTTCCAAACTACAACACATAAGTAACTCCCACAAACATTAACTATTATGTCCTTAAAGTTAATACTGATAAGATATTGAGAACTTTAAAGCTACAAAGCACCTATACCAAATACGATACTAGTGCAATACATACATACATACATACATACATACATACATACATATATATATATATATATATATATATATATATATATATATAATATAGCAAATATTCAGCTCAGCAAATCAATTTTTTATATATATTTAGCTTATGAAATCTAACAACCTTTATACTGTGATATGTGAAACTTTTAAAAAAGTTGAAGTTTTACCTTTCATTGATGTCATGTCATAGGAAACAGTTAACATGACTTTCTCGAAATAGATGAACATATCCCATCTAGAGAAAAATAACGAAACAAACAAAATAGCAAGCAAAAATCTGGAAACCATGTCCATTTTCCACCACCAAACTACATATTTAAAAACAGATCAAAACAGAAGCTCACAAGCTTAAAATGCAAGTTATCGAAAGGCATAAAGAAAAGTGAGTTCCACCATTCAATAGGTAGTGCCATCTTCTTCCACAATCCAACTACCTTCAGCACAACGAGGAATACTCTTTGATAAATGATCTTCTTTATGTACCTTTGTACATTCACAAATCGCAGCAATAGAACCAAAAGACAAGCAAATTGCTTGAACCAGAAATCACATAAGAATGAGCAAGATAAAAAGAAGATAATTGATGACTCATCTAGTGTCTCTCCACTGCATCCATGTGGTATCCTACTACTTGTTGCAGTTTCACCACCATCCTGAGATTAATAAAGAAGTTAGGAAATGGCAGGGAAATAGATCCCACCGTATTAGTGTCCATATTAGACACGATCCGTCTTGGAAACGAGAAATTTGGTGGGGTAACCATGTCTGTGCTTCATAGCTTTAAAGGCATAATATTTAACGTATCCAACAAAACATTGAAATTATATTAATAAAGACAAACCAATAGGGTAAGTGCATTATTAATATAATTCCCAATGTAAACACAAGAAAATAATTATCAATATAACACCTTGTCATAATTAGTCCCGTGATACGTGAGCTCAGACTAGACAAAGTGCCCAAAATGGTACCAAATATCACAAAGTGAACTTTTAGAATTTAATTTGCACCAAAATTACAAAATACAACAATTTTCAATACTTTTATGCAATTATATATGCACATAACATGAATAAAGATTTTTCTAGCACTCAAACAGTGCCACATCTGAGAGTGTATAAGATATTTTATCCCAATAATATGACAATACACAGAAAATTTTTCAGGGCAAATTCAAAGAGTACCATATGATTTTACTATTTTTGAAACTAGGAAAAATACAAAAAATTATTTCTAGAAAAATAAAAAAATTAATATTCACCAAAATGTGAGCTAGGGCGTGTGGGACCGATTTACAAAGGTGGCAGTCAAAAATTCCAAGCACGTGGGTCCCATGTGCCATCGCATGCTGCACTCGAGAGTGGGTGTGAGCAGGTCAGTGCCTTCTGCCCTATCCACTTCCCTGTAATCTTGGTCGTGCGACCCATGCCGCAGGTCAATCTTCTCTCTTCTTTTTCTCCCTCATTTCTTATCAGAATTGAGTGACTTTGAT
>NSJW01000516.1:0-21684 GCA_019955255.1 Castanospermum australe
CGTTTGAAATTTGCAATACATTTTAAAAACTTTTACACGTTTAATTTGTGGTATTGTTTTGTCTCCCACCCTGTTAATGAAAAGTCATATAGTCTGGCCCAGCCAACATTTTCGTGATAAAATGGGAGGAGTTGATGATTCCGATATCCTAGGATATAACTTTGCTTGTCTATGGTACATAATATAGCGTAATTATCTTCTATGATTACTATCTAGTAATTTAGTTAAAAGCCTCCTCTCTCCGCATTCCGTGGCCTGTAATTTCCCTACTTAAACTATGTTTTGGATGTAATATTAATATATTGTTGCCTGTTGATACTTTACCTTTTATTCCACGTATCCTTAACGTTATAGTGTCTAAGTGTTGGCTTTTTTTGCTGGTTTTAATACGTTGTGATTGTTGTGCTCATTATCAGTAAGATCTAAACATATGACGGTTTCTTTTTCTCTGTGTTAAGATTTGCTTTTTTGATATAAAAACGTCCGATACATAACTACACGTCTCATTCGCTACTGATATTTTATTGTCTTGTCTGTTTATCTGGGAAGTGTGCGATTACAAGTTTGGCGGGTCGTGGTTTTCCGCCTCTGCACTCCAAAGCGCTGTTTGAAGATTTTTACGGTTTCCACTTTCCCTTTTCTCCCTCTTTTTGGCCTAAGAAAGCAAGTTGGAATTAAAACTAACATAAATTTGCTGCATCCAGAATTTTATTTTACAATTCTGATATTTTAATATTAAATAAATTAATTTTTTTTTAAAATTTTAATCATTTTTAAAACAACCTTAATATATAATAATTCACAAACAACAAAATACATATAAAAATCTAATATTTACTCTTATAAAAAAAATAACAAATTAATTATATTTTTAATAACGAAAATTAAAAAAAAAATAAAAATCCCAAAACTCCCAAATAAACTAAAAATAATATAGAGAATATGATTTACAACCTCCCGAGCTTCAAAACAACCCTTTAAAAGTAAACATTAAAGACAACCTCCAATATTTTTAAAAAGAATTAAATAAACAAATAAAAAATCATAAATTAAGCTAAAACTTATATTAAACGCACTTAATTGTGTGTTAATGTTTAAAATCAGTAAGTCCTCTGTTATCGGTCGTTTATTCTGGTTGTTGTCGTGTGTCCTTATGCTGCTAGTTGGCCATAAGTGTGTGTTGATGTAGCTGGGCTCGCTTTAGCATGAGGTGTCTTTGTGTTCTGGCTTAGTTGGGAACTTCGAAAATGGCATGACTAAGGATGATGCAGGAACCAACCCAAACCTAAACATTACGTAATATATTACAGCGCCATTCTCAATGGAACACAACCATGCTTTACCGTAAGTCATGGATTCAACTAAACTATCATAAAAGAATAATATAGGAAGACGAGAGGGTGTTAGCCTTAATTCAAAAACAAATAAAACCGTTAAACTTTGGAAACTCTTACTTCCTCCAGCATCTCAAAAGAGATGCCTCTCTGTTAGAAACTTCCCGCCACCCCTTTTAAATTCTGTATGCTCCTTTTTTCTCTCCCTTTTCTACTTGCTCTCTCTTTCAAAATGCTCTCAATGCTCTCTCTAGTTGACGTATCCTTCAATCACATCTACCTACTAACAATTATCTATTCACTATTCGATGCGTGCGTCTCTTTTCTTTCTTGCCCATATCTCCTTTTTTAAGATGTCTCCATGTGGTCTTGTGTCCTAGCCTCCTATTTTGTCCTCCGTCTTTTTTCTCTACTCCTTTATAGTACTAATACTTATTTAATCTCCTTCTAGATCTAAATCACCCTTAATTTTCTCCATTATCAAACAGAGGGAAATTGTTCTTATCAATTTTCTTCTTGTGCTGCCAATCAAAATATTATTTTGAAATTTTATTCCTCTCCTTTTCAATCAACTTGGCATAGGGTTAGTATTTCGGCCACTCTAAAGTTTTGGCCTAAGAAGAAGTCTTCCTTATTGGCTTCTCAAGTGGGTTGTGTCTAATTTTCATCTATTTTAATTTATTTTTTATTTTATTTTTCTTTTGGTGTGCATTTCAGTGTTTTACCGAGTCATCAAGCAAAAATCTAGCAAGGAGCTGACCGGAATAGGAAGTAATTCTGTCCATACAGGCTTTGCACCAAACATTGTGTGAGCGAAACTTAGAAGATCAGTCCATCAACCATATAATATCAACATATATAATTAAGCTTTGATCAAATCATTACCGTGCAGAATTCAGACACTGTGGAAGGTGCCATGAACGGACTACAAGGAAGTCGCAGTAAGCCTTACAGATGCGATGTGATCGTCCCTCTGGTTAGGGCCCATGGACTGGGATACTCCCTTCTCTCTCTGGGATGGCGTCACGGTGCAAGATGACAAGACTTGGAGTTGGATGAATGGGTTGGGAGCGAGAGGCAAAATGATACCTTGGTACTCTTGGAGTTGGACGAATGGGATGGTTGGATCGGAGTAAGACGACAAAACTTTCCTCTCTCTGGTAGTCTAGGATGGGGTTGAGGCAGGAGGTTAGGAGCAAAATGAAAATAGGAATGTGTAAACACACTATTTTGTACAGCCTTTTTTATTTTATTTTATTTTTAATGAGATGTTCATAAAATAAATATTCTAAATTTTATCTTACCAATTAATTTAATAAAACATAATTTAAAAAAATATTATTATAATTTCTTAGGATAATAACAATTGAATAATAACAAAGAATAGATTAAGCTTAATTTAAAGTAGAGATCATATCAAGATAAGAGTTGATTAGTAATATTTGATCTTAACAGAAGAAATTGAGTCAGATAAGATTTAGTTTTATCTAATAGGATAAGATTTAGTTTTATCTAATAGTTAGGAATCTAATTTATTTAAAGAAGATAGATCAAGAGGTTAAGGGAGAAAAATACAATCAGAAAACAAAAAGAGGAGAGAAAGTGTGAATAATTTGTAGGCAATAAAATCAAGAAATTTTTGTTCTTTTGCTTTCAAGCCTCAAGTGCGCAGGTAAACTCTTAATGTTCTTCTCGAGTTCCTCTCCATGATTATCTTTTTTTCATTCTAACTCTTTCATGTAACACTGCATATCATCATTTGGTCACCCACGTAGCCACATCCACACCTTCATTCATTTGCACTAATCACCCACACACTTGCACCTAATGACTTCATTCACGGCACATAGGCACTTGCACCCACACACTCTCTCTTTTTTTTTTTCTTACACAATCGCATGCATGTCCCTCACTCCCACATAGTCCCACACATGCACTTCATTCACATGCATCTAATCACAATCACTTGCATCTAATAATTCTCCAATATTTCCAGTGATCAAAAACCCATGAAATGGCCTTATCGTAATTGATTTCCTATTATTCGTTATGTGTTGTTTGGTTCTTGTCCTTGTATTTGGATTTTGTTTTATGTATTGTTTGGTGCTAACCATAGTATTCAGAACTTTATTCTGGGCAGGTTCTCATCATTTTTGCTAGAATATAATTTTGCCTTATTGTTAGGCCTATTTTATTTGGGTTAATTTGAGTGGGATCATTGGACTTTTTTGTTATCTTAAACGACATTGATTGCATTATCATTAATAATTAAAATTAATAATATATTAAAATGTTGATGACGAAATAATCAAAATTAACAAGCAATAGCGTAATATTTTGATATTTTTAAAGTGAGAAGAATCTCTTTTATTTTGCCAGAAATACTAACGAGACTTTAGATGATTTTTAATAAAGTCTAAATCTAATTAATAATTTTAATTTAATGATCTTCATCATGTATATATATCAAATTAATCATTGCTTCTCATTAGTAATAATGTCTTAGGTTAATTCTCATTATTAAAAAAATCACTCCTCATAAAAATAAAAAATAATAACAAATGGAAGCAAAGTAAATAATCCTAACTTTGTGATAGTGATGAATTTATATTTAATTTTGAAAAGAAACCTTTTTGTGAAATCAATTAAAAATAAACTTTTTGTGAAAATAATTAAGTAAACCTTTTGTGAAATAAGCAAATAATAAACCTTTTTGAAATTAATTAAAATTAATAATATATTTTTGTGAAATCAATTCTTACAAATAAATATTTTGTGAACATTCACTTAAAAACAATTTTAAATTCCATTTCGTTTTGAGAATCTCTTTTAGATGTTCATCTTTGAAATCATTCACTTTCATTAACTTAATATCATTTTTAAAAAAATTCTGAATTTACCATTTTCATGTTTTATGTTGAGGGTTTATTATTTGTTCCCTATAATGATAGTTATTTAGCTACTCATTTCTTGTTTTAGTCATTTATTACTTTTGATAATATGAATGACAAATTATGACATATAAAAATAAAATATTAAAAAAATATTTTTAAATAATAATTGACCAACATAATTCATTTAGTATATAACCTTTAAATAGGTAATCGTTTTCAAAACGGATAGTGTAGAGTGCTAACACTCCTGAATTTAAGCTCTAAAATGTAGACCATCTTTTTTAGTATTCAATAGCACTATTCTTTTTTTAATAGAAGAAAATAGTTGGTTGCAACTCCATCTTTTGTATTCTTGCAATTCATAAATTTTTATTTTTTTCTTTACTTAATAAAAGAGAGTTTTACTGTTCCACGTCGCGCTGCCGTGGAGGAGGTTGCAACATAATAAAAATTGGATTAAGAAATAAAGGGTATAAGGATAACTTTAACTAGTAAAAGTAAGTATAAAGGGTAATATCACATTATATATATATATATATATATATATATATATATATATCAATTTTATTTAGTTCATTTCTTATAATTGAAATAAAAAATCGAACTAAACTGATCGATTTTTTTTACAAAGAAAAAAATCAATTTCATTTGGTTTTGATTGATTTTTAGTTTCTCAATCTGATTTTTTTTAATTTGTTTCGGTTGGTACAGTTTTAAACAACCATATATTGACCCATTTCCTCTCCTACTCTAATGGTGGGGTCCCACCACTAGAGGCTTTGGTGGTACAAGATGCAATGGGATATGCATTCTTGTTTCTCCAACAAAAATGCGTGATAAATTTACAAATTTATCATTAATATTTTGTACATGCCATTTTTTTATTACTATTAAATGCCATTTTTACTATTGTAGTTCATATATTAATAAATAGAAAAAAACATATTTATTTAATGCAGATATATTAAATGTGCAAGTATGAAATGTTAGAATAAATATTTAATTCAACTGTATCCAATAAATTTATTTTATTAATATATAAAATTAACAAAAACAATATTTATAAGGTAAAAGTATATTTTTTATTCCTTAACTTTACTTTAAGTTTCATTTTTGTCTCAAAATTATGATATATTTCATTTTTGTCTCAAATATTTCTAAAAGTCATCAAATCCATCTCAACTACTAACATTATTAAAAATTTTAACGAAATTTGCTGACACATCATCCTATGTGGACATAAATGCATAATTGACACGTCTAATTGTTCTTTTTTTTTTTAATTTGGTTGTGATGAATTTTGTAACTTTTTTAAAAGATTTAGGTTGAAAATAAAATAATATAGATGTGGGAAAAAATATAACTTAAAGTAAAGTTCAAGGATAATCCTTTGACTTAAATAACCATTCAGGCAACTCCTGAATTAAATAGTTAAGATTTGATATTAATATTTGATTTGACTTAGAAATAGCGTAAAATTTTTCTCTTTATAATTCAATGGTTGACCAAAATATGATTTGATAAAAATATTTCTAATATTTTAATTAAAAGATATGATGAAATTTTATTTAAGTTGATTTATGAAAATATTTTCATAATTTAATGCGACTTTGATACATATATTATTTGAAAAGTTATACTTTTCGTCCCTTTACTTTATGTTTTATTTTCATCCCGCAACTATATTATCTCATTTTCATTGATTCCACAACTATATTGTTTCATTTTTATTTCAAATCTTTTCAAAATTCACTAAATTCCTTCCAACCTGTCATGACCCAAACTGGGGCCGTGATCGACATATAGGATGGTTTAGCCATTCTAACAAGTCTTGTAGGACCAACACACATAATGGATTAAGGGTAAGATTTTTTATCGAAAATTTGGTAAAGTCTCTTCTAAAATTTGAGCATCTCAAAATACAAAATCTTGTTTAAATCACTATATCTACACATAAATAGATTTTCAACATGCAAAGTATCTACATAATGCAAACAAGATACATATATACATACATACATATATTAACACAACGGAAGTTATATCCTGTCTGTAAATAATGGAGCAAATCTAAAGTTGATACATAATCCAAAATATACTTAAGGAAACATCACTACAAGTAGCAAAAATAAGTTTTCACATGCACGAGTGTTAGGCTCACCCAAAATAGATGATTCCCCTAGTAACTTAAAGGACCAAGATTCAGTGCATGACCGTTATCTGAAAAATATTAGAATAACAGAATGAAGCACACGACTAAGTAAGAAATAATATAAACTATAACGAGAATGGGACAAACTTAGTTACAAGTTTTCTTATATCAACATAGTCTCAATTCTAAAACTTATGCAATAATATCGTGTGATAGAAATGTTAACAGTTCCAAATAATAGTGATTCTGGTAGGGTGTAAATCAAATGCCAAATTTTAAATATAATGAATCTTATGCCAAAATACAAATTGAGAGGTCCCTAATTCAAAACCAATTAATCATATATTTCTCCAACGAGTATATCACCCAAAGGATTAAAGGATACCAACCTACTAGGGCTTGAACTAAATCGATTGTGTGGGACAAACACACTGGGGTAGCAACTCCTCTGTTAGCTGGGGTTCGAATCAAGGAATCAAGGTGCACCAAGACTAACGTCTACTGTAGTTAGCTATAGTATTTTGTGAAAGTTTTTTTCCATGAAACAAACTTTTTATAAACCCAAATATAATCATAATCATATTCCAAATGTATAGACCTAACAAAGTAATCAATTCCGCAATGTCTAAAGGGAACTTCAAGATCCAAACATCATTGTCGTTATTCAAGTATCATCCTTATACACAAATTTCATTCTTTTATGTCATCAGGAGTTAACAAACAAAATCTCTTATTCAAACAAAAAGTTTCAAGGTGCTTATCCCATGAATTTAATCATCTTTATCCATACATGATGATATAAAGTTAATTTTCAAAGCATTCCTTATAAAATTATACATGCAGACTTGCTGAAAATTTATTTGCAATAACATGATAAATATTTCTAACCCTCCAAGAGTAAAACATTAGAAATACCCACATAGGAAAAACATGCAAAGTTTAAAAACAAGTTATCGAGTATATTATCTACTCACAACACAAGTCAAGGCAAGTGGGTTTAAGTTGACGATGTCGTGACACCACTGAAAGCAATAAAACGATCCTCCAAGGAATTTAAAACCACGAACAAGGTACCCATACCAAGAATTAAAGGTTATAACCATATGATAGTCAAATATTACCTTTATTCATGAAAGCCTCAAATCAAACCATAAGTTCTAATACCAACATAGTCAAATCCAAATACCCATCGTGAAATTTAACTAAATATACAAAATAGAAGGTGTTATGAGCCTTAGGATTACCTTTAGGAGCCAAAAAATTGGAAAGAAGTGAGTGGGTAGCTTGGGTGTCATCCAAACAACAGGTTTCACGCCCAAAACACACTCTGACACCAAAAATCCTGCAAAAGAATAGGTCGACTATGTTGACGACAAAGAATGACAGTTTGGGTCGCAAAGCACAGACAAAATGGTTGTGGTTGATGCCTTTGATAGGTGGGTCGGGGGGTTTTGGGACGATGGGGAGTGTCGATGGAAGTGGGGTCTTCGAAGTATTGGTTGACGCTCATAAGAGACTGATTAGTAGCTTCTCTAATACTTTATGTATTTACATTTAAATGTAAATAAGGAAATGCCCTTTATTTGAATTCAAATAAAATATCAAAAAAATCAAAACCCTTAAGAATAAGAAGTCAAAACTCAAGTTCTAGTTTAAATTTACGAAAATCCTAACTTTTTAAACTTTAAGCCTTCAAAATGAATGTGTTAAAGCTTATGAAAGATTCATTAAAAATCACTTTTCAATTTTATAACATTTAAGGACCAATTATTTGGAGTTTTGATTTCAAGAAAATGCATAATTTATATAATCCTCCAAATAGGTGTCTATTTCAGACTTAGAAAATTTTCGGAACCTGAAATAATAAATAATAACTAATTATATCTAAATAACTTCAAATATCTTTTAGTGAAATAAGATTAACTTAATAAGACTTATACTTGAAATAGAGTAGTACAAAAGGTAAAAGCTCAAGTAATACAAAAGAGATCACATATATCCCAAAATTTCTATGCAAGGTTGGGGTATTACACAACTACTAATTCAAAAAATAAATAACAGAAAATCCTAGTTGACGTGCTAATTGTACCCTTGCCTCTACATAAGATGCTTTATAAGTAAATTCTATTAAGCTTTTAGTGGTATTAGTGATTGGGACAAATTTGATAATTTTTAAAAAGATTTGATTAATATAAAAATGAAATAAAATATAATTGTGAGACAAAAATAAAATTCAAAATAAAGTTAAGGATAAAAAATATATTTTTGCATATTTATAATATAAATTTAATGTTAATATTGTTTTATAAATATTAGAGAATTTTATGTAATTTATAATTTTATAATAGAAAAGTTATATTATAGAATAAATTCAAAATTGGTAAAACAAAAAAGTGAAAATAATTATGTAATTTATAATTTTATAATAGAAAAGTTATATTATAGAACAAATTCAAAATTGGTAAAAGAAAAAAGTGAAAATAATTTATTCTGTTATTTATCTAGAAGAAAACAGAAAGTTTTTTTTTTCCTTTTTGAATAAAAAAGAATTCTAACTAGAATTTTAATGCTCTTTCCCTCCTCCCTCTCTCTCTCTCTCTCTCTCTCTCTCTCACTATGAAAGACCATAGTTGGAAACAAACAGTCACTGCCATTTTAAAATTCAACTAGGCCTTCGTTCAATCCACCCTGCAAAACCCTAACCAAGATCCTCATTCTCCTGGTACGATTCTGCTGAGACCTCCACTTTCCGTCTCCTTTGAGCTGTTTTTTTTTTTTTCCCACTTTGATCGGAAATTTCATTCATGCAGCGCCACGTTTGTGTATATATTCATGAACTTGTTTTGGGAATGCATTTGCTCTGTTTGTGCATATATTAGCTTGAGTACGGTTTCAATGAGTGGTGTTTTGGGCGAACATTATGTGGGTGCTGTGCATTTTGGTTCATTTTGTACTTCTGGGGTTTATTTCGAAGTCAAATTTCATGAAAGGGTTTGAATGTATGGTGCTTTTTGGGTGAGATTTCTACTGGGTTTTCTGCTATGTTGCGCTTTTGCTCATTATGCCTTTTCTTCTGTTCTGCAAAGGTTCATGTATAACATTGCTCTCGTTTCTTAAATTGTTATTTTGCTTTACTGGGATATCCTTAGAATATCTATCTTCTAAATTTTTTTTTCCAACCTTGTATCTCATATTTAGTGCCAGTCTTCTCTATTCTCGTATTCTTCTTCTTACTTTTGTTTGCCTGTTTGGAGTTGTCTCCTATGTTGGGTCACATTCATAACATCCGTATTTTACTTGGATTATTAATTTAAACAATGGTTGTTTATCTATACATTTCCAATCTTCCAGCCATTTGTTTGAGTTGAGCTGTTGAATTTTTGAATAGCTTGTGCCTTTGTGTTTTCACTTTTCACATTATCCAGTATTCATTTACTTTTAGCTGCTTCCATATGTGTATGTGTTCCTGATCTTTAATACAATTTTTGGTCATTAAAGCTGTTATTATATAAATCTTCTGTTCGGTTGTTATTTCCTTTGTATTCTTATTTTGGGGTGACTGAGTGTCCATTTTATTCCTTTCTTGCAGGGGTAGGTTGTTTTCGTTGATTTTGGTTTCTGACGGATCAGTGACTCTACATTATACTGCTGACTTGTCGTTAACCATTGCCACTGCGAAGCCCAATCACTTTTGAAAATCTTTGTCTTTCTTACTTTCTATTTTAATATTTATATATATAATCATATTTTGTGTTTATTTCTGCATAAATTGCTTTATCATAGTATCTTTTCTGAAGGTTTATTTACTTACTCCAAATGATAATTTTCCCCTTTTACCCAATTGGTTCATGTTAATGACCTGATGTGAATTATAATGCAGCTTTTATTTTTTTAATGAACATTTAAAAAGAAATGACTGTCAATGACTGGTACAAAATCCATTCTTTTTCACTTGATTTAGTAGTGTAATCATATTTACTTATAAATAGATAATTTAAGTTGGAAAATAAAAATACAACTACTGTGCTCAACACTAAAGATAGTAGTGGTCAAAGCCAAGTAAAGCAACTTCTTTTTCTCCTTTTAATTGCAGACTCATGAGGTGCTTTCTGGAAACTTTTCTTCTTCTTATCTTCCTTTTTTACCCCAAATAATTATCACAAAGGGTTTATGATGCTAAGTTTTAGTGAAAAACTACATCTAAATATGCTAATACTCATAGGTCAGATAATGGTGTTAGATTGGCATGATTTCTACAAATGAATTGCTTTAGAGAAAACTTTATGGAATGCTAGGTTTATATGGTTTAAACTGGCTTTCGCTTCCTTTTAGGTGGAAAAGATACAAGCATTTTTCTGATACCCATAATCTTATAACTGGAACACATCATTGAAGAATCTCTGGAAACCCTAAGTTATATAACAAAGTATATTTCTGTTTTGGATCTTGAGTATAATCCTTTCTTTTCCTGATTCATGTTTTACAGTGTTATTCATTGCAAAAGGAAAAAAAGATGGAGAAAGTACCTGGGGTTGAAGAAGCTGCTGAGGCTCCAGTTTTGCCTTTACCACCTCCTGATGTACCCCCCAATAGGGAAACAGAACAAGTGGCCCCTATGAAGTATTCTATCATCAGTAGGCAGGGGGTTGGGACTACAGGAAAACACATACCATTGCTTGCCAATCACTTCAAAGTTTCTGCTAATGCTCCAGATGCAATATTTTTCCAGTATAGTGTATGTCTACTATTTCTGTCTCTGCATTTTCCCTTATATCTCAGGCTCTGGCTTATAAAAATAATGAATTTCCAGGTTACCATAGCTTCGGAAGATAAGAGAGCTGTTGAAAGCAAGGGCATTGGGAGAAAACTGATTGATAGGCTTTACCAAACATACTCTTCTGAACTTGGTGGCAAAAGGTTTGCCTATGATGGAGAGAGAACTTTGTACACAGTGGGTCCTCTGCCACATAAAAAGTTTGAGTTACCAGTAGTGCTTGAGGAGTCATTTGCAAAGCAGTAAGTCTTTTTTATATCGGTCTTAGTTGTGTCATGTTTTTGTCTTAAAGCTTTTACTGTCTTCCTACTCTGGCAGTAGTGCTGGGAGTCCTGGTGCAGATGGAAGCCCTCGTGAGGAAGCTAAAAGGTCAAAACATTCATTTCAGTCAAAGATATTCACGGTGGGGATAAGTTTTGCTGCCAAAATACCCCTTCAGTCCATTGCTCTTGCCCTTAAAGGGGTTGAGTCAGATGCTAATGCTCAGGATGCTCTGAGAGTGCTTGATATCATATTGAGGCAGCAAGCAGCTAACAGGTAATCCTCTAAAAATAAACTTGAATGACGTATCTTAAAATTTTCTTGAATGGTGTTTAATTGTAACTTTTTTGCTCTAACTTAGTTAAACTATTTCTTCTGAATGTGAAGAGGGTGTCTATTGGCAAGGCAATCATTCTTTCATGATGACTCGAGGAATTTCACCGATGTTGGAGGTGGAGTAACAGGAGTTCGGGGTTTTCATTCCAGCTTTCGTCCCACGCAGTGTGGATTGTCTCTCAACATGGGTAGACTGTTCTTATACATATCTTGAAATATCATTATCATAAAGTTTTATTTTTTTCCTCTTTACATTCCTCCTTTATTTTTATTTCTAGATGTGTCCACAACGATGATCATAAAACCTGGACCTGTAATTGATTTTCTCCTATCCAACCAGAATGTGAGGGAACCCCGTTATATTGACTGGGCAAAGGTGACAAACTTGTAATCTCTGTACGGAAGGTTCATGCTTTGGTGTTAGTATCTTCCAGTAAGGTTTTTTCTTTGTTGGTGATTAGGCCAAAAAAATGCTTAAAAATTTAAGGGTGTGCACAACACATCGTAACCAGGAATTTAAAATTTCTGGCTTGAGCGAGAAACCCTGCATACAGCAACTGTACGTGCTTGCTTTTTGAAACTCAAGTGTCTATTATTTTTTCTTGGAATCTGAAAAATGGTAAAAAAAAAAAAAGCTTATGAGTATGATATCTTCCCCAGTTTTACTATGAAGGTGAAAAATGGTGACAGCAATAATGGAGGGCAGACAGTTGATATTACTGTATATGAGTATTTTGCTAAACACTGTCACATAGAGCTGAGCTCTTCTGCATATCTTCCATGTCTTGATGTTGGGAAACCAAAACGGCCCAACTATCTGCCCCTGGAGGTTTGCAGATTTTTGTGCTTGACCAAACTTTTTCTTTTTGGTTTTTATTTTCTATCAATTGAATTATTATGCTTTGACAATTTAACCCTTCAGACCAATTATATTGATTATTATTTTCTTCCTTTTCCTTTCCTTCTGGTGGAGTAGCTATGTTCACTTGTTTCCCTCCAGCGGTATACAAAGGCATTATCACCAATGCAAAGAGCATCTTTAATTGAACAATCACGGCAAAAGCCTCAAGATAGAATTAAAACTCTGACAAATGTAAGTTTATAATTATTGAAGTGTTGTTTCAGATCTTATTAATAACATATTAAAGCTCATTAAAACTTACAGGCTGTGGGAAATTATTGCTCCGGTGATGACCCTGTTCTTGCTGCGTGTGGCATTTCTATTGAGAAGCAATTGACTCAGGTTGAAGGTCGAGTTCTTGTGACACCAAAGGTAAGCATTGAGCTGAGGTAAATTTCGTATTTTTGTGTGTGCACTGGAGAGGGAGTGGTTGAGAGATAAAAGAGAAAGTGGTGTAAAGTAGTTGGTTTCCTTCATTTATTTTGAGAACTGAATGCGCCTTCTAATATAACTCCATTTGAGACACAGTTGAAGGTTGGTAAGAATGATGACTGCTTCCCTCGTAATGGAAGGTGGAACTTTAATAAAAAGGTATTGCATTTTTCTTTAACATTCAGCAAGAAAGTGTTTAAAGGCTGTTTTTCAGAGGTATCTAAAATTGATTAGCTAATTTAATAATTGATAGTGCTCTCATTCCTTCTTTGTAGACACTTCTACAACCAACTCATATTGACTTCTGGGCTGTTGTCAACTTTTCTGCTCGTTGTGATACTAGTTACATATCAAGGGAGCTGATCAAATGTGGAATGAACAAGGGCATTGTATGTCACCAATCACCATACAAAGATTCTAATGTGTCATACTATACTGATCGGTCATAGTATTCTTATTTGATTACCTCTTCTCACATAAACTTGAGTATTTACACAGAACATTGAACGCCCATATACTTTAATAGAGGAAGAACCTCAATTGAAAAGATCTAGTCCTGTTGCAAGGGTTGAAAAGATGTTTGAGCTGCTTACATCAAAGCTTACAAGAGAGCCAAAGTTAATTCTGTGTGTCTTGCCAGAGAGGAAAAACTGTGACATTTATGGTATGTTATTTAGAAAAGTTTTGTGGGTTTTCTTTGCATTGATTTTCTTAATCACCTCATGTTCTTCTGTGAAATTTTAGGACCTTGGAAGAAGAAGTGTCTGAGTGAATTTGGTGTTGTAACACAGTGCATTTCCCCTCTCAAGATTACTGACCAATACCTTACTAATGTACTTCTTAAAATCAATTCTAAGGTAAATCACTACTTTATAACCATGATATATCTATAAAGATAACTTATTTTGATTTTATGGACATTATGCATAGTTTTAATTTCCTTACCTGTCCTCTGTGTAGCTTGGAGGAATAAATTCTTTGCTAGCAATAGAGCATTCTGGTCATCTTCCCCTGATTAAAGATACTCCAACAATGATTTTGGGGATGGATGTCTCTCATGGTTCCCCCGGTCGGTCAGATATTCCATCCATAGCAGCAGTAAGGATATATCTTTTTTTTTCCTAATAAAAAAGAGAAAAGCTATATTTTCCTTGTACCACAATTTGTTTGGGTTGTCTCTGCAGCATATTGTGATGTGTAATGTTGGATTTAGGTTGTTGGATCTCGATGTTGGCCACTGATTTCGAGGTATAGAGCATCTGTGAGAACGCAGTCATCGAAGGTGGAGATGATTGATGCTCTATACAAGCCTTTGGAAAATGGGAATGATGATGGTATTATCAGGTTTGAGTGAAAATGTATACTGTACTACTGTTGATTGTAGTTATAATTTTGACTATCTTCCTACAGCTTGATATATATGAATATTCATTTCTCAATACTTAAGTTCCAAAATATCAAGATTAAGTGGTCTTTGTTTTAGTGCCCTTTTGCCAGTAGCCAATTATTGATGTAATGCAATCAGTTAAAAAAAACATACTTGCTACTTTAATTCAATTCCCATTTACATAGTTGGAAAGAACTAATCATTTTTTTATTTGTCTTCTGATAATTTTACTCAGGAAAATGTAAGAATTTTTTGCATGAAGAAGAGAGAAGATTTATTATTTCATTATACTGTAATACATTAATGCATCATATGATCTTTTCCGTTAACACTTAATCCTTATTTCTGTTTGTTTATGAAATGCTATGTGCATTTTCAGCTGGTCCTTCCCATCTCAAAATCCTTTAAATGAAGTTTTTGTCTGTCAGTGATATTATTATTATTATATGACAATTATATATGTTGTTTATGCTTCATGGACAATATGTAATAAAGTGGCATTTATATTTGTCTTTATTTATTGTGACTTGCACATGTATGGGGACATCAAATTCATCAAACTGCTTAAGACCTAAATGATATTTCCTTTGCAGAGAACTGCTTCTGGATTTTTATGACTCAACTAATGGACGCAAACCAACTCAAATTATTGTCTTCAGGTGTAATTCTATCACTGTTATGTTATATCCAGTAATATAGGTTCTTCAGTTGAACTAAACTGTTTGTAGGTCAATTGTCATAAGCTGGAAGGTGCTGATAGTGCCAGTTATAGTAGCCTGAAATTGTTAATGTATAGTGTACTGCTTATATTGAAGGAAATAATTTAATATTTTCTGCTCTCCACTTTTATTTTTTGGAAATTTGAGAACATTAGCATATTGGTTGGGTTAATTCTGAGACGGATGATTCTTCCATATGTATTCTAAATTTTATATCTTGTTATGCTACTGACCGCTTTTGTATCTCTCCCACTTGCGATTTTGTCTGAGCAGGATTGTTAATACACTGGCTGTTTTCATATTTTTCTAATGAAACTCCTTGTGTATGAATGCAGTGTAATGAATCGAGGATTCAATGTCTTGATGATGTATATTTGTTTGTCTGTGGTTGTATGGCTGGAGACCAAATGTGTAATTGTAATATTTTCATGACAACCACATTTGCTATGTAATTCAGTCTTGTCTCAATTTTATATATTTTCAATTCCATATATTTGAAGAATTATATCTAAATATTAGTAATGTTGTGTTAGTATTTTGTTGACATGTAATATCAAGTTTAAATTTTTTGAAATATGGACTCATTTTTTGTTGTCTCAACTTCCTTTATTACACGTTTAATATTTTTTAACTTGCTGAACTGTGTTTTTAATGTTCAGGGATGGAGTTAGTGAATCACAATTTAATCAGGTTTTGAATATTGAGTTGGACCAGATAATTAAGGTTATTCTGCATCCCATTTATTTTTCAATTTGATTATGTGATCAGTTGCAGGAATCCTTATAGTTAATTACACATTGTTCCTAATTAAAGGATAGCCTTTTGTTGATGATTCCTAATTCTAGGATGGCTGGATGATTCCTAATTAAAGGATAGCCTTTTGTTGATGATTCCTAATTCTAGGATGGCTGATGAACTTTTCCAATTATAGGCTTACCAACATCTTGGGGAGGTTAATGTTCCCAAGTTCACTGTAATTGTGGCACAGAAGAATCACCATACCAAGCTGTTTCAAGCTAATGGTCCGGAAAATGTTCCTCCTGGTATGCTACTTCTCAAGTCCTGTTTATATTCGGGTCACACTCTGTCATTGTAATATAAATTTCCTCTTCAGGGACGGTAGTTGACACAAAAATCACGCATCCAAGAAATTATGATTTCTACATGTGTGCTCATGCAGGGATGATTGTAAGTTTACTTATCTTGCTCCCTCACCCTTCTTTTCTTCCTTTCTGTTCATGTTACAAGCATTTTAGAAGTAAGTGGTATCATTGAAATATTTCACTGCCACTTAAATTACTTATGTTTCGTCCGTTTTCCTTTGCCTTATTCTTTTCTTTTCCATTTTAAATAATAGGGAACTTCTAAGCCTGCGCATTATCATGTTTTGCTTGATGAGATAGGTTTCTCAGCAGATGGCTTGCAAAATTTTATCCATTCACTGGCTTATGTGTATGCAATCTATCTCCTTTCGCTTAGCACGTATGACAAAAATTCCACCCCCCCCCCCCCCGGGTTCTCCCTTAACTATCCTGCTAAGTAGCTTTTAATTATTTCAGGTACCAAAGGAGCACATCTGCAATCTCAATTGGTAATCTTACCCTTCAGTGCTTTTCTCTATGCCTCTAAATAATAACTATATCAGAATTTTGTCTTTTGGGTGAAAAACATGGTTAATTGCTGTTTTATAATCATTTTCCCATGCATTTTTTTTCCCTTCAGTGGCACCCATATGCTATGCCCACCTTGCTGCAGCTCAGATGGGGCAATTTTTGAATTTTGATGATTCATCAGAAACATCTTCAAGTCTCACTTCAGCAGGGAACATCCCCATTCCGGAGCTTCCAAGGTTGCATAAGAATGTCCAGAGTACCATGTTCTTCTGTTGAGGTGTAGGGTGCTGACAGATTCTCGTAAATACATTTTTGATTGGCCAATGAAACTGTAAATATCTGGTCTGTACAGTTGGTATACATGAAAACAGACCAACCCCAATTTTGTTTGATGGGGAGAAGGGATGGGTGGGCATGAGTTTAGATCTTTTACTTGTTGCTGAGATGGTTTACCATTATGGGACAGCAATCATGCTAATATTTTGAGTTTGTTTCACATTACTGATGTGCGCTTTGGTTTGTGTCCGCTCCATCACCCAACAGTAGCATAAAACAAAAGTACAATAGGAGATGAGTAATACTGCTACTCATAATAAGTCATCAAAACAAGTGCAAGTCCTTGCATAGTTAGCAGACTTAATCCAATGTTCTCCACAAGTCATTCATGGCATTGAATAGTTCTCAGGTTTCTTGATTCATAACTTGGAGTGATAATGTGTCAGGTGATTTGTGAGGAGTCTATAGCTTGGCTTATTTATTATTCAGGCTAGGTTATTGCTTTCAAAAAAGATATATGTTTTTGTTTATCATAAAAGAAAGAAAATAATATTTGGGAGTAAATTTCATATATAATTTAATAATTGTATATTCATTTTGCTATCTTTTTTTATAAATATTCATATTATAATGTTGAAGGTTTTTGGGGTCTCCTTTCTTTTTATGAGTATGTACTCCTACAACTAGTAGTCTATATTTGATATGTGTTTCACTTAGTTGATATACATACAACAAATTGTTTTTACCATGAGTTTTTATATTTTATAATATTATTTAATCTTAATTTGTAATTTGAATTATAAAATTTTTTATTTATTATTTTTTAAAAATATATAAATTAAAAAAATGAATAAATAAAATATTTTTATCTCATGCAAATGAATAAATCAATATAAAACATAAATTTATTTATTAATATTTACTCTAATAATTACACGTTAATTATTTTTTAAAAAATTATATTTGAAAATAATTAAAAATTGAGATAATAATAAAATATAAGAATTGATAGAGAGAAATAATATATTATATTTATATTTTCAATAAGTATAACATTTGGCTAAATATTAGTAACTAATTATTAGGAGTACTAGTACCCTCATAGAAGCATAGGGTACTGAAGGAATCTCTAATAATATCTTTGATGAATAACAATGTAGTAGCAAGGAATAGGGATATTTGAATTTCAAGATAAACAAGTATATAAAGCTAATGTTACTATAACACTTTTCACTTTTTATTATTATTACTTTTTTGTTTTTATTGCAAGTATGTATAGGGTTATTAAGTTAATTCGAGCAATGTTATTGAGAAAATTTTGATTTATAACATTGAGTAATTACACTTAAAAGGGTAATACTATTCAAATAAAACTAAAATTTACAATTACCTGTAAGATTTGCAAATATATGTAATTGAGTGTAATAATAGTTCTTATATTAATTCCTATCAAATTCAAATGCAAATACTTATGTAATTGTAACTTGTGTTATGAAACTGGGTGTTCATCTTCTCCTTTCCTCCTTTCTCTTCTCTTTTTTTCTCTTACTTCTTCTCCCCCCCCTCTCTCTCTCTCTCTCTCTCTCTCCCCCATGATTACCTAGATAGACTTGAACCAAACTAAATCAATTGAATAGTATCTAGTTAGGTTAGTTTAGTTAGAGTAACTAAGTAATGATGTCAGAATCTATTTTCAAAAAAAAAAAAAAGACAAAGAAAGAAACAAGAACATAATAAATAAGATGATTGGAAGATGGAGGATGGCATTTATGAGGAAAGGGGAAGTTTGAAAGATTTTATCAAAAAAGGTTGAAAATGAAGAAATGGTGGGCGGCTATGAAACCTAAGCCGGAAAAAAATCGCATGCAAAGCCTCTATAAATAGAGGGCTTCGAAGTCATTAGAATGCCAAAGAAAAAAATGGAGTTTATGAGAGTAAGAAAGAGATATCTGTTAGAATTATCTTGGCGGTATTCAAATAAAAAAGTATTGGTCCAGTATAATCCTCTTTTCATATATTTAAAGTGAGTATTTAGAATGCTCTTAGGTTACTGTCCTATTATCACCATACTTTTGTTTAATTTTTCTTGAAAGTTTGTGATAATAATTTTACTATATTTTATATTTTGTTATTATTATACGCAATATGATTTATCAGCTTAGAGTTAAATATTCTAATTTTTGAATGACTATATTTTACTGTAAAATTTGGATATATTGAGTTAAATATATTTTTATGGCACCAGTATATCTTGAGTAGTACGTTTATTTCTGTCCATATTTATACTTTTTAATATTTTATACTATGATTATATGTATAAATTATGTTGTTAATATTTTGATAATATATTTGGGAATATCAGAGGTATTAGTAAGAACCCTTAGTATACAATGATACGATAAATGACCATTATACTATGAGATTTATGTATGCCTGATGCTCGGGCAAAAATACTTGGGGTTATAGAAATGATTTGCTGATGCATGGCTGAAAATATTTGGGGCTAAAAATTGAAAGACTAATGCATATATTAAGCAGTTCTTCTATTAAAGCCTGAAAATATTTCTGTAACAAATTACTGTTTGATGAAAAAGGATTTCCATGGGAATGATTTTTTATAAATACGAGATTCTTTGAAGAATAATTTCCTAAAAGAAAATATTTCTAATATATCAGAATTTGAATTCAATTTTATTGATTATCAGATAAAAGTATTGAAGTACTTTTATAATATTTAATCCTTATTATCAGTACAAAGTATACTTGTATTATTTTTGATTGGTGACCCTTGAGTATTCTTGTGCTTATTGAATTGCAAAACTCACCCATTTTCATATTTTTTTCAGAGCTTGATCAAGAATTTTCTGCACATCCAGCTTATAGAACTGTTCACTTCTAAAGTGAGACAGATTTTTTTTATGAAGATCATTTGAAGACATGGATATTTGATGTTTCAGTCATAGGGTAGAGTCTATTTATTTTGCATATTGAGTATCTATAATTTAAATAAAAAATTAAGAAATCTGAACTACTCATGTGTGTAAGATATTTTGACAATATATTTATATATTTGATATGATAAAACTTAAGTTATTATGGTTTTATGTTAAAATACAGTAAGTTTAATATGTGATAATGAGGCTTCGGATAGGGGTGCTTAATCCCTGATCGATCATATTCCCTAAAATTGAGATGTGACAAAATTAATATCAGAGCATGGTCTAGAGGATTATGACTACAAACAATAGGGGATTTGTGTCTTACATAGGTAGTATACCAGGGGTACTAACTTGCAAGATGTTTATCTCTCTTATATTCATGTCGATCAAGTATGCGTATCTCTATTTTCTGTTTTATAAATTTTTAGATATGCTAAATTGATTATTCTTTAATAGATACTATGACAAGTCACCCTGAGAATTCTTATAAGAATCTTCCAGAAAACCCTTCTGATCAAACTTTCTTAGGACCCCTTAAACCCAAAATAAGGGAACGAGATCAAGAAGATCTTGGTAGAGGAATGACTGGTGGAAGGATTGCTGATACTAGACTAGATGAACTAATAGAAACGATGAATAATATGCAACAAGCTTTGAGGTGATTCGAGGCTAGGTAACAACAACCTTAAAACCAACCAGTTCATAATCCTAAATTGGCAGATCCTATAATAGCACTACCAAGAATAGAGGAGCATTTAATGCTTCGAGAATATGGAGATCTAAAATCTCCTAAGTTCACAGGCACTGATCCTCGTGAGGATCCTAATGTATTCCTGGAGTAATCGTATAAATTGTGTATGTCGTTAGGATGCTCCTCCACTAAAACTATACAAATAGTAAGCTATCAACTCCTTGATGTAGCTTATGACTAATGGTTACTGAGCGCAGGAATAACAAAGAACCCCTAGCTTAGCCTAAGTTCAGCAGTGCATTCCTAGATTACTTTCTTCCACAAAGTGTCAGGAGTGCACGAGCATGTGAGTTTGAACAACTAGTGCAATCTGACAATATTTCATTAGTAGAATATGATGTACAGTTCATCAGGCTATCTCGTTTTGCTCCTCACTTAGTTGCAACTGAACAGATGATTTGTGAATGGTCTAAAAGATTGACTACTTAGAATGGTGACTATCACCGATGGAATGACTTATCCCTTGGTTGTTAATGCAGCCATGCGAAGTGAAATGCTATTTAATGCTTGTCATGCTGATAAAGGGAACCAGAAAAGGGAAAAAATAGAGGGTTTTGTACCTTATAAAATCTAAAGTACGCCTGCCACTAGTCATGGTTTTAGAGGAGTATCGCAAGGGTGAGGCTAAGATAAAAGAACAGAACAAGTGACTATGTCACAATCAACCTCTTCTATTCTTCCACAATTTGGGAAAATTTCTCTTTGTCATACTTGTGGGAACAAGCATACTGGTACTCGTCGGAAAGGAGACTGGAGCTTGCTTTGGATGCGGACAAATAGGGCCCTTAATCAGAGATTATCCTTTCAAGGAAGGCGAACCCAGTAAAAGCATCATACCTACAACCTCAGCAGTCAAATAAGCTATGTCAGCTCCTGTTGGAGGTTGTGGTAGAGGCCAAAACACCTCAGGAAAAG
>NSJW01000516.1:24469-255485 GCA_019955255.1 Castanospermum australe
CATACAATAACAGTTATCAATCTAGCATATAGATGACATTATTTGAAGCTTTGTATCTGAGGCAATGCAGATCACCGATAGGATGGTTTGAGGTTGGCGAGCCTAAACTCTTAGGACCTGATTTGATATAAGATTCTTGAGAGAAAATTCGGGTTATAGGAGATAAACTAAGGACAACACAAAGTTGATAAAAGGCATATGATGATAATAGGAGAAGACCATTGGAATTTGAAGAAGGCGACTATGTATTCTTACGAGTCTCTCCTTTCAAGGATTTTATGAGATTCGAAAAGAAAGATAAACTCAGCCCAAGATACATTGGACCCTTCCAAATACAAAAACGTAGATAGGCTGTGGCCTATGAGTTACTTATTCCTCCTAATTTGAGTAAAGTGCATCTGGTATTCCATGTGTCAATGCTACAAAAATATATGTCAGATGAAACTTATGTTCTTCAATCACAAGTGATTGAAGTTGATTCGCACTTAAATTATGAAGAGCAACCTATAGCTATAGTGGACCAACAAGTATGAAAGTTATGCTCTAAGGATGTACTATCGGCCAAAGTATTGTGGCAGCATCATAAAGGATAAAAAGCTACTTGGGAATGAGAAGAAGCAATACAGCAACAATACCCTCAACTATTTTCCATAGGTAAGTATATATGCATACGTGCATTAGATACGTGCTTGAGATCTGAAATTCAAGGACGAATTTCTTTAAACGGGGAAGAATTGTCAGAATCTATTTTCAAAAAAAAAAAAAGAAAGAAAGAAACAAGAACATAATAAATGGGTTGGTTGGAAGATGGAGGATGGCATTTATGAGGGAAGGGGAAGTTTGAAAAATTTTGTCAAAAAAGGTTGAAAGCAAAGAAATGGTGGGCGGCTATGAAATGTAGGCCAGTAGAAAATTACATGCAAAACTATTTCTTTTGCATGCGTAAAGCCTCTATACATAGAGGGCTTGAAAGGCATCAGAATACAAAAGAAAAAAAGAGAGTTTATGAGAGTAAGAGGGAGATATCTATTAGAATTAATTAGCTTGGCGGTATTCAAAAAAAAGTGTTGGTCCAGTATAATCCTTTTTTCGTATATTTAAAGTAAGTATTTAGAATATTCTTGGGTTACTGCCCTAATATCACCCTGCTTTTGTTTAATTTTTCTTGAAAGCTTGATTTTACTATATTCTATATTTTGTTATTGTTATATGCAAAATAATTTATGAGCTTAGATTAAATACTCCAATTTTTGAATGACTATATTTTACTACACAATTTTAGTATCTTGAGCTGAATATATTTTTATGGTACCAGTACATCTTGAGCATTACACTTATTTCTGTCTGCTTTTATAATTTTTAATATTTTATACTATGATTAGGTATATAAATTATGTTATTAATATTTTGATAATATATTTCAGAATATCAGAGGCACTAGGAAGAATCCTTGGTATACCATGGTATAATAAATGACTATTTTGTTATAAGATTTATGTGTGCCTCACGTCCGAATAGAAATACTTGGTGCTATAGAAATGATTGACTAATACCTGGCTGGAAATATTTAGGACTAAAAATTGAAAGGTTGATGCATATGTTAAGCTGTTCTTCTAGTAAAGTCTGAAAATATTCATGTAAGAAATTACTATTTGATAAGAAAGGATTTCTGTGAGAAGGATTCTTTATAAATATAAGATTCTTTGAAGAAGGATTTCTAGAAAGAAAATATATTAGAATTTGAATTCAATTTTATTGATTATCAGATAAAAGTTTGTTGTACATTATTAATATTTAATCCTTATTATCAGTACAAAGTATATTGTATTATTTTTGGTTAGTAGCACTTGAGTATTCTTATGCTCATTAAGTTATAAAACTCACCCCTTTTCATATTTTTTTAGAGCTTGATCAAGAATTTTCTGTACCTCCAGCCTAGAGAACTATTCACTTCTAAAGTAAGATAAATTTCTTTTATGAAGATGTTGTGAAGACATGGATATTTGATGTTGCAGTCATAGGGTTGGGTCCATTTGTCTTGCATATTGAATATCTGTAATTTAAATAAATAATCAAGAAATCTGAACTAGTTGTGTGTGTAATATATTTTGATAATATATTTATATATTTGATATGATGAAGCTCAAATTATTATGGCTTATGTTGAAATGCATTAAGTTTAATATATGATGATGAGGCTTCGGGGATAGGGGTGCCTAACCCCTAGCCGGTCATATTCCCTAAAATTGAAATGTGACAAATGATTACTAATCATTACAATTTCTAACTAATCATAAGTCACCAAGTTTCTCTATATGTTGAACTCCCATTGGCCAATTCCTTGCACCAATCCTAGGCCTAGACGTGTCCTTCTAAGTGTTACCCTCTCATTGGTTAACTTATTCTAATATTATTTAATCTAATTAGAAACTAACTATAAGTTAACTAGATAGTTAAGTGGCTAACTAGCTAGTTACTAGTTTCTAGACTTTCATCGGACGAAAATGCCTTCACTCATAAGTCTAATTTTACAAATTTGTCACTATTTATTTTACAATATTCCACTAGGTATTTTAATAAGGTAATTAGGGACTATATAACTTATTATAATTTAAGAGTGAATGTTACAATAATCATGCATGTATATTGATTATAATCAACAATTATTTAGAAGTTACAATATATGTAACACCCTACCTTAGAGGTATTGTTTCACATTCTTACTTAGCTAAGTACTCCTTTATTAGTTTATAATTAGATTGTCTATGGTAGATTACTAAATAAAGTTGAGCTATCTTATTTTTATATCCAATAGTTTGCTCTCTATTCGTTACTTAGAACATTCAAGCTTAACTCCTATAGAGAAAAATCAAAACAATTTGACTATACAACTTACATCTATACTTAATTTGTTGTTAAGTTGCCTAAAAAATTGTACTAGGTTAAAGTTGTAAGACCTTAGATTAATTTAAGATTCATTAAAGACTCATCACATTTCTTAAAGTTGGTTCCTTTTAAGGCACAAGAACACAAACTCTCTGCCTATCCACTATCCAGGCACTAAGGCTCCACCGCTTGAGCACCCAGAGTCTAGAAATACACTCTATCTCAGACTGGCCACCGCTCAGGTACCCAGTCTTCACCGCCCAAGCGTTGGGCCACCGCCTAGGTGCCCATATGGCCGAGAGTAGCATTCATTTTTCTGGCTTTCTTTGCTTTTGGTTACTTATGTTAAGGTATGTAACACAAGAAATTTATAACACATATATAGGACTCTAGTAGCAACATTGGGTTTTAAAGGTCCAAAACTCAAGTAATGTGTGACCAATCAGAAAAGAAAGATTGACATCAGAAAAATACAATGATCCTGAAACCCCTTTAAATGCAAAGGCAAGTAGATTGCTACAGGCTACAAAACTTTTATTTATGTCACAATCCGATTTTCCTATCATTTCAGCCGTGCAAGGCAATTATCATAAATTCTAGTTTGATATCCAATTGAATTTCTTAGTTGCTAATCACAGTACGCAGATAGAGAAAAACAATTAATCAAGTACGTAGACCACAACAACATAAAGGTTCAAACAAACTACCATAACAATTACCCAAGTTCAAGACACCATGCCTAGACAGCTTGCTTTCTCAGTACAACCTTGGTTCGTCAGTAATCTGCTGTAAATCTTCAGTCCTAAGTAAAATTAATATAAGCCATCCGAGAACAACACATGTTACTAGCAAACATAAACAAGAGTTAAAGTGTAAATGGGGGGAGGAGGGGACAAATGGTAGTACCAGTATGATGCCTGTCTGCTGCAAACAGAAACAGAGAACTTACTTGATATAGATCAAATTCAAAAAGTTGAACAGACTACCAACATAAGATATTAACCACAATCTAGCAGCAACTGCTTTCAATATATGATATTAGTCAGAAAAATACATGATCCAAACATCTAGTTAAAACTCAGTCCAATACACAATGATCCTGAAACCCAAATAAAAGACAAACATCAAATACAAGCAATTAAATCCCTTCAATCATCAAGACTAATCAATAGCAGCCGAGCATGCAACTTTTTGTTGAGAAACGATCTCTGCAAAAAGAACAAAAACATCTTATGACATATCGAAACATAATATAACAACATAATCAAAATATGTGGAACACTAACATTAACTTACCTTGCTCAAATCTCTGAAGCTCCTAAAATGTTTTTCATTCTGAAGTGGTCATACATGCATTCTAAGATTTCAATTATGTGATCTATGTTTTGTGCTTTGTATCGCTCACTTAGTTTGGCTGAGTGCTGTGATTCTTCCTACCTGGATTTTTTGTGAATGGTTCAGTGCTCATGTGCTTGTGTTGCTAATTTACTTTGTTGATTGGTTATAATTCTGCCCACAAGAGTTTTTAGTAATTGCTTCTGTCCTTCTGTGCTTGTGTTGCTTGTTATTTTGAATTGTGTTGGAAGTTCTTGTTGTTTTTTGGGTTTGTAATTTGGTCTAGCTTTTCATTTGGAATGTTGAGTCTTCTTTCTGGATTGACATTGTTTTGTTTTGGACTGCAAAGTGGTTACCATGCACTTTGGGATTTTTATTATGTAATTTTGTTGTTAATTTGATATATTGAATCGTTGTGATTCTACATACTTGGATTTTTAGTTATTGGTACAATATATATGTGTTTGTATTACTGATTTAGTTTGCTGAGTAGTTGTAATACTAGCTACCATGATTTTTAGTAATTGCCTACGTGCTTTTATGTTTGTGTTATTGTGTTACTGATTTGATATAGTGCTTTTGTATTTGTGTTGCTGATTTGGTGGTGCTCTTTGTACTCTGCCTCTTAGTTTTTAGTGATTCGTTTTGTCCTTTGTTTATGTTCTGTGTTGCTGCTTGATTTGCAGCCTGGTGCACTTCTGCCTATGGAATTTTAGTTATTTTTTTTGTGCTTCTGTGATTGTGTTGCTCTTTATTTGATTTTGTTTGGACCTGTTGTTGTTTTTTAAGTTTTTCATTTGTCTGACTTTTATTTTGGATGTTGACTTTGCTCTTGTTTGGTGAATCGTTGTGAAGTGTCCCATCATTGATATGTTGAATCGTTGTGATTCTACATACTGGATTTTTAGTGATTGGTATGTTATTTATGTGTTGTATTACTGATTTAGTTTGCTGTTGTATGCTAGCTACCATGATTTTTAGTAATTCCTACGCGCTTTATGTTGTGTTATTTGTTATGATTTGAGATATAGTGCTTTTGTATTTGTGTTGCTGATTTGGTTTGGTGACTCTTTGTAACTCTGCCTACTTAGATTTTTAGTGATTAGTTTTGTCCTTTGTTTGTGTTATTGTGTTGCTGATTTGATTTGCATAATGGGTGCAATTTTGCTTACTGGAAATTTTAGTTATTCTTTTTGTGCTTCTGTGATTGTGTTGCTCTTTATTTTGATTTTGATTTGGACCTGTTGTTGTTTTTTAAGTTTTTCATTTGGTCTGACTTTTATTTTGGAATGTTGACTTTGCTTTCTTGTTTGGTGAATCGTTGTGAAGTGGTCACCATGCATTTGATATGTTGAATCGTTGTGATTCTACATACTTGGATTTTTAGTGATTGGTATTGTATTTATGTGTTTGTATTACTGATTTAGTTTGTTGAGTAGTTGTAATGCTGCCTACCATGAACTTTAGTGATTGCTTGCGTGCTTTTATGTTTGTGTTATTATGTTGCTGATTTGGTACAGTGCTTTTGTATTTGTGTTGCTGATTTGGTTTGGTGACTCTTTATAACTCTGCCTACTTAGATTTTTAGTGATTAGTTCTGTCCTTTGTTTGTGTTATTGTGTTGCTGATTTGATTTGTTGAATGGTTGCAATTCTGCCTGTTGAAAATTTTAGTTATTCTTTTCATGCGTCTGTGATTGTGTTGCTCGTTATTTTGATTTTGATTTGGACCTCTTGCTGTTTTTAAGTTTTTCATTTGGTTTGACTTTTATTTTGGAATGTTGACTTTACTTTCTTGTTTGACTCCATTCTGTTATGGATTGTGAAATGGTTCACATGCATTTTGAAATTTCAATTTTGTGATTTATTCTTTGTTTTTTTGTTGCACTTTTTATTTGTTGAGTGGTTGTGATTTTGTCTACTTAGATTTATAGTGATTTGAATGGTGGTTATGTGTTTATGCTGGTGATTTAGTTTACTGAGTGGTTGTAATTCCGCCTACTGGGTTTTTGAGTGATTGCTTCAGCATGTTTCTGTTTGTGTTCTTGTGTTGCCGATTTAGTTTGTTAAATGGTTGTAATTCTGCCTACTGAAATTTTTGGTGAAGCTTCTGTATTGCTTGCTGTAATATCCGCTCCTAATTTAGAATAAAATATATAGTCCTAATTGTCCTAATAGTTATTATCCTAATTATTATCATTTTTCACCTTATTTAATATTTATTATTATTACTTAGCTGTTCAAATTAAAGAGAGTACAGAAAACTATTTAGAGAAATTAAGAAACAGTTTAAATATTTAATAGAACAGTGAAAACTAAATAGTGTCAATTTGGTAATTTTGAACTTGTAAGCGAAAGCATTTTTATCCAGTAAAAGTGTAGAAACTAATAATTAGTTAAATTAATCCCTTAATCCTCTAGTTAACCCCTAGTTAGTTTTGAATCAGATTAAGTGACTAGAGCATAAATTAATTACTAAGAAAGTGACAAATAGAATTGTCACTTGTGTATGCTCTTAATTGGTCCAAAAGAGGGCAAATATAAGTATAACACTTGTAAGTTCTTTTCAATGTTTTCCTAAATTTATGTATTTGTATGATATTAATTTATGAGTGTGTGATAGAGCCCAAAAAATTAGAAAGGGTTCAAGCCCTATAAAGATGGTTCAAGCCAAGCATAACCTTAGTCTACAAGTGAAAGCTACCCAAGTCTAAGCCCAAAGGAAGTCCAAGTATAAACCCTAGTTAGTCAAGCCCAAACCTAGTCCAAGAAGTAAGGAAAGAAAAGACAAAAAGTTCAAACCCAAGCAACCTAGCTCAACCCATGAACGGGGAAAGAAATAGACAAGAGGTCAACCCTAGAAAGAAGCCAGTGAAACACTAAAAGAGAAGGATAAGGTTTCTTGTTACATGAAAATAGTATATTCCTAGAATCTACCTAGTCTTAAAGCACAAAAAGACAAAAGTTAAGATAAGGCATGTGCAAGTATGTGCGAAATCAAACCTAAAGCCTTCTAGAATGCATGAATCACTATAATTCTTGGCATTTATGAGTAAAAGACAAAATCTTATCCTCCATATAGTCTCATGTAAGCTACTAAGAAGGATGAAAGGTTACTTGTTCACAATGACTTAAGATATTTTTAAGAAGGTTCACATGAATTTTAAGGAAGAAAGGATAAGTTGCTTATTCAAGTAGAACTAGGATATTCATAAGATGATTTCCTATAAATTAATGAACTAAAAACAAAACTTGAAGCCTTGCTTAAGCAAAGGTCACGTGTGATCTTCTAAGGAGGAAGGAAGGTCTTACAAGCAAGCTAGGTCAAAAGTAGTCTTGCATTAAATTACATGTAATCATGAAAGAGTAACTAGGAAGCAAGGAATCTAGTTAGAAACAAAGAATTGAGTTAGAAAGTAACCAAGTCAACCCTAAGTCAAGATAAATATCTAGTTCAAGTAGCTAAACTAGATACCTTTAGTTAGACTAATCTAGTTCCATTTCAACTAAGCCATCAAGATTAATCAAGACACATATGGAAGCATAGTATTGGATAAGGGTTAGCCAATAGGGTTGTGACATATGGAAGCTTGTGATTGGTTAGGAGATTAACCAATGAAGTCTTGACACTTGGAGGCTTGTGATTGGTTAGAAATAAGTAATCATGATTTAGTTAGAGAAACTAAACTAGACACTATTCAATTACTTCCATTTAGTTCCATTTGAACTAAGTTAGTTCTAATCCAACTAAAAGTCATCATGAAAATGATAAACCTAAGACTAAAAGACCAAACCTTATTGGTTGCCTAATAAGGACAAAAATGAATAAGATAACATAAACAATGAAATAACAAAACAAGTAATACCTAGACTATCCAAAACTCACGGCCAAGAGAAAAAGGAAAGAGAAAGGAAAGAAAAGAAAGAGAGAGGAAAAAGAGAGGTAGAGGTCATGGCCAAGCAAGGGAGAAGAGGAAGAAGGAAAGAAAAGAATAAGAAAATGAAGAAAAAGCTACAAATCAAGGGGGAAAGCTTGTCTTCAAGAGGTAGGGATTTAAAGTTGAGTTTTTCCCTTTTTAAATCTAAGTTTTCATGGTTGATTCTATGATTGTTGACACTCTTGAATCCATGGAGAATTGGGGATGATTCATGATAAGATGATGTTGATTTATGGTTTGATTAAGTGTGCTTTACCTGATTGTCTCCTTGATGCCTATTCACATTTGGTCTCATCCACATAATGGATACCACTATTCCAATACAAATGGAACAGAGGATCTCCACCAACATTTAAAAAGAAAGGTTTGGTCCCCGAAGTAGCCTCATGTTGGAAGAAACCATCCTTGAAATCTTTGTAAGATTGGTCGAAGATCTTGAATATACTTTTTCCTATATGAGATTGGAGCGAAACCCATTCTACTTTTTGACCAATATGGGGCCTCAGAACCTTGAAGAAATAAAAAAAAACTCATTTAACTACTTCGATAATCTAAAGAAGTTGCAGGTCATCTTAAAGCTCTTTATAAAAGCCAAGGAATTAGGATGAAGTTGAGAAAGGGCGATGTTAAGCTTCAACTAGAGTTCAATATCGAACACTAAGAAGGGCAGTTGAACCCCCAACTTCATGAACAACATCTCGTACATGTACATGAAGTGATCCCCTGCCATTCGCTGGTGGCAAACCTTCTCAGTTCCATGGCAAGGGTGGATGTAGTAGGAGCTATCACTCTGTCTGTTCGGCATCAACTCCAAATATTGAACGAGATGTATTGCGGATTGCTTGTTAGAAAAAGTGATTGGGTTCCAAGAACCTCGTCATTTATCCATCCATAAAGCCCAACTCTTAAGGGTCTTGGAATAGAAGACGCCTGATGAACCATGTTGAATTTGAACCGAGTTGTACCTATAGATGCCAAAGGATCGTCAGTCTCATTGTCCGAGGAGCTCCACCTAGACATCATCTCAGTGATGTCATCAACTGCCTTTTTTGCCTTATCCCTTGACTCCCATCTTTCTGCTAGCTTCTTTTACAACTCGGCCAACTCGACACGAAGCTTAGCGAGCAACGATGGCCTTTGCCTCCTGCTAGAGCCACTAGCAGAAGAACCCATTCGCCAAAAAGGCGAACAGATTGGCATAGGAGCTTCCTTCTCCTTATTACTCTCAAGAACTTTCCTTACCACTACCATTGCAATGAAAAAGGGAACAATGAGGAAAGGAATGATGAATACCTGTGACGAAGAAATGCAAACTCAGAAAGAAAACTAAAGCTCTGTAAACTGGTAGAAATCACGTGCTAAGGGAAACGAAGAGAGTTTCAAAGGCTTGAAAAGGCTGAAAGTGGTATTTCGATGAAAGAAAATAGAAATGGCATAACACTGATTCAAGAAAACTATGGAGAACAAACAAAAGTAAAAGAAGAAACTAAAAGGTAACCTTTTTTATAAACCAAATGAAGAGGGAAAAACCTTTCGCTTCTTTTGAATTAACTTGGCGGCAATGTGGTAAAACACACCCCCAAAATAATCATTATAAAATAGTACCCTAAAAGTTGATACGGTCACCTTTGCCAAACATGTGGCCACCACTGAACGAAAGGGTAAGGGATCGTTACCCACTACCTTAGAGTAGACATCTCTTACCTCAGGATATCATGACTATCTTGAAATATCAGGATTATCTTGAGATATTAGTATCTTGGATATCATCACCACCTATGAAAGGTTAGTAACCAACACCTCGGCCCAACATTAATAAGAACTCAGAATCTTGCTGAGTGACAAGACATCTACTTGGGGCAATGTTTGGTATAAATACTATTGGGCCTCGTAGGTGATAAGGATGATTAGCCCATCAACGAATAAAAGATAAAATTCTAAGAAGATAGGATTAATACTTAATGATTAGGCTCATCCACATCGCTAAAGGATCCTAATCCTATTCAAATGAGGCTACCATGCCTAATCCTTGCCTATATAAAGGGGACATACCCCTCAAATATAATCAGTCTTTCTCTAATGCTTAAGTCTGCTAAGCTTTCTCCTAACTTTAGCATTGGAGTTCTTTTGTCGGTAATCCCCACCATTCTTGGTGTTTAACTATCTTAGATCCATATCTACAAGCATCTCAACTAAATCCCAGGTATCATCTTACATCTGGATTTTGACGAAAACATAAATAATTAGTTGAATTATTGCATTTTTTTGTCTACTTGTGCTATGATAATGTGAATTACCAAAGTTCTAATAGTTATGAATAAAAACAAAATTTCTCATAACATTTGTCTTACTTTACACTTTTTAAAATTTTATAATCAAAATTACCAAAACTCTTATAGTTATGATAAAAAAAAATCCTTATTCAAAAAAAGATTCACCAATGTATTGTAACTTATAAATAAATATTGATTATAATCAATATACACGCATGATTATAATAAGAGAATCTAATCAAATTAGATTTCTAAATATATATTTATTATAATCAATATTGAATGCATGATTTTGGATTATCATTAATATGAAATATTATATAATGCACTAAAGTAAGTGAAATAATATTTTATATTTATAATGAAATATATTTAAGAAAATATTCAGAATTGATTATAATTTCATATTTTGAATCTATAATATGATAGAAATTAAGGGTAATAGTTTGTAATTTGTTAAGAGATTAGTTGGGTTAGTTTGTTGATTGATTTGTTGATTGAAACCACAGATATAAGTAGCTAAATTGTACAAAGAATGGAAACTTTTGTGAAGAAATGAGAGTAAGGAGATCCTGGGGATCTATCTGGCTAGAGGTTCTACTATACCTCTAGATTGTGCAACTTTGTCATTGTTTTGTTGAACTCTAACATTGGTGCTTTTTTTTTCCGTCAATGGTGGAAGGCAAGCATGTGGGAAGATTGGAAGAGGCTATGAAGAATATTAATTCTTGGGTTGATGCAAGATTGACCAGAATTGAGAAAGCACTCATGCATATTGAAGAGTTTGTACGAGAAGCAAGGAAGAAATATCATAGATCAAATTCTCAATCTCAAAATGGAGATTCACAAGTTTCGAGAAGTGCAAATTCGGGGATACAATTTGATTCCGAGATGACAAAAACATATTAAAATCAAGATACCACATTTTGATAGGAGTGATGCGGAAGACTAGGTATTCAAGATCCAAGAATACTTCAATGTCTATCAGATTTCAAAGGACCAACGGGTTAAACTGGCTTCCATGGCTATGATCAGCCCTGCATACGCCTGGTATAAGTGGATGGTGAAGAATGAGTTTATCCATTCTTGGGAAGGATTTCTGGATACACTTTTGGTGAGGTTTGGAACTTCATTGTATGATGATCCAAAGGCAGCTCCGAAGGAGATAAAGCAGCTAACCACTGTTGCAGACTTTCAAGCTCGTTTTGAGGAGATGTCCATTAAGGTAAATGGCTTAAATGAAGCTTGGTTAGTTTGTTTTTTCATTTTTGGCCTAGCAAAATTGCATGAGCAAAAACACCTTGGGCTCTAATCCATGCACAACATATCCACCCTTACCCAAATTAACTCTAATTTTTCAAAAAACCACATCTGTCTAGCCACAATTACAACATCAACACAGCCATCCAAAACCACCACTCAGACTATAACCACCCAAACCAATTCCAGAAATACAACTAAACCACAAACCCAAGTTTCAATTCGACAAGAAATCGTTAGCTGCTAAATTAAAGGAAAAAATAGAGAAAGGGCTGTGCTATTACTGTGAAGAAAAGCACATTCCAGGCCACAAATGCATGACACAATGTCTGCTTGTTGTAGTGAATGAGGAGGCAGAGGAGCTGTTTCAAGAAATACATATAGAGGATACATTTTCTGATATGAATGTGGAGGCCAATAGTGAGGAGCTACAGCAGATCACACATGAAATCCCAGGCATCAGCTTGAATGCTTTTTCGGGTCAACCACACCCATCTACAATCAAACTTACAGGTACTTACTGTAATACCCCACTGAAGGTCTTAATTGATAGTGGGAGCACCCACAACTTTGTGCATACAGCAGTAGCTAGGAAGCTCAAATTGCCAACTATACCCACTAAAGACTTCACAGTTTATATTGGTAGTGGAGAGATTTTAATCTGTAAACATAAATGTCCAGAAGTACCATTAATAATTAAGCATTACAAGTTTGTAGTAGATTTGTTTGTCTTAGACTTGGAGGGTGCTGATTTGGTGTTGGGGGTTCAATGGTTGCAAGAATTGGGACCTTTTTTTTTGGGTGATAAATTGGGACCTGTTTTAACAGGCTACAAATAATTAACTATGATGTTCAAGTGGAATGACAAAGAAGTAACATTGCAAGGAGAAACTTAATTTCAGCTCCTATCAGTTCGAAGCAGGTCAATAAGCTAGTAAGAATAGAAGGAATAGCATCCATTTTCCAACTGCAGATGTTGACTGAGGAGAAAAAACAAGACAACAGATATGGTACCAGCAGAGGTTAATAATCTACTGCAGGAGTTTTGGGACATATTTGCTAAACCAAAGTCATTACCACCACAAAGACCTATAGACCTCAAAATACATCTTCTACCAGGGACCTTACCTATAAATGTTAAGTTGTATAGATATCCACAATTCCAGAAAGAAGAGATTGAAAGATTAGTTTAGGACATGTTACAATCCGGAATAATAATACCAAGTCAAAGTCCATTCTCCTCACCAGTATTGCTAATCAAGAAAAAGGATGGGACGTGGAGGTTTTGAATTGACTTCAAATCACTTAACAAGATCACTATTAAGGATAGATTCCCCATTCCTACCATTGATGAACTCTTAGATGAATTGCATGGAGCAATGATATTTTCTAAACTAGATCTTAGAGTGGGGTACCATCAAATAAGGATGAACACTGAAGATATGCATAAGACTTGATTTAGAACGCATCAAGACCACTATGAGCTTCTAGTGATGCCTTTTAGGCTCACAAATGCCTTTGCGACATTCCAAGCAGCAATGAACTCCACTTTTGCACCTTGTTTGAGAAGATTTGTGGCTGTGTTTTTCGATGTTATACTGGTTAATAGTAAAACTATGGCTAAACATTATTTAAGGCAAGTCTTACAGACCATGGCAGAGAGGCAGTGGTATGCGAAACTGAGTGAGTGTTCTTTTGCTTAAAAGCAAGTGGTATACATTGGTCATGTGGTGTCAGCACAAGGAGTAGCAGCAGACCAAAACAAAATAGATGTTATGGTATCATGGCCAGTTGCTATGTCCATTAAGCAGCTAAGGGGATTCTTGGGACTCACTGGATATTACAAGAGATTTATTAAAGGGTATGCATCAATAGCAGTCCCATTAACAACATTGATGAAGAAGGATGCATTTGTTTGGTATGAAGAGGCGCACGGGGCCTTTAATAATTTGAAGTTAAAAATGACTCAAGAGCCAGTCCTAGCTCTTCCAGACTTTAAGGAGTTTGTGGTGGAGACAGACACTTCTAATTCTCGATTACGGGCAGTTCTACAGTAGAAACAACATCCAATTGCTTTCTTTAGTAAGAAGTTGAGTCCAAGACTTGCCATTGCATCAGCTTACATTAGAGTTGTATGCAATAACTCAAGTTGTTACTAAGTGGCGACACTACTTGCTAGGAAGTAATTTTTATCATGACACACCATGGGAGCCTAAAGGAGTTGATAAGCCAACCCATACAGACCCTGGAGTAACATCATTACCTCAATAAATTACTGGATTTTGATTACACAATAGTGTACAGGCCAGGCATTACTAATCAGGTTGCGGATGCACTTTCAAGGAGATTTTTTCAACTAAACGCTGATTCAAATGTGTCCACAGTCCACTGTAAAGTACTGCAGCTGGTAGAATGGGAAAATCAAAATAATGATGAGCTGCTCATAATCAAAGGAGCTTGGAAGAGCAACCTTATCTTGACTATAAAATCCAAAATGACATCCTTTTGTTCCAGAACAAAAAAAGAGTTCCATCTAACTCAATCTTGACCACTCAGTGAGGATTTCCACAATACGCCAATGGGAGGACACTCGGGAGTGACCAAGACCCTCCAGAGGGTTTCTACAGCATTCTATTGACCTAACATGAGAAGAAATCTTAAACAGTACATTTCAAACTGTTTAATATGTCAGCAAGTTAAATATTTGACTCAAAAACCTGCAGGATTGCTCCAACCTCTACCTTGTCTAGCAAATATTTAGGAACATATCAACATGAATTCCATTACAGCACTGCCCAAGTCTCAAGGATATACTTGTGTTCTAGTGGTAGCAGATAGATTCTCAAAAGCAGGTCATTTTGGGGCCTTAGCTACGGGTTATACAGCTGCAGTGGTAGCTCAACTCTTTGTTGATATGGTAGTCAAGATACATGGATTTCCCAAATCAATTGTGTCAGATAGAGACCCAATCTTTGTCGATTCTTTTTTATGCAAACTACTTAAGCTGAGTGGCACAAAATTGCAGTTTAGTACTGTATACCACCAGCAGACAGATGGGCAAACCGAAGTCATAAATAGATGCTTGGAACAAAATTTGCGAAGCTTTGTTTTTGAACATCTGGCAAACTAGTTCAAATTTCTCACTTGGGTAGAATATTGGTACAATACCACTTATCAAACAGCGATTAAGATGAGTCCATATCAGGCAATATTTGGGAAGGAACCATTAATGTAGCCAGGCTATGAAGTTGGAGGAACTAATGTGTAGGCTGTAGAGGAGCACTATTGGAGTGTGAAGCTTTGAAGAAGAAACTCACCAGTAACATACTACAAGCACAAACTAGAATGACCAAATATGCAGATGACAAGAGAATTGAGAAGCAATACGAAAAAGGAGAATGGATATGGCTCAAGATTCAACCTTACGAGCAACAAACAAGAGGGCAGAAAGAGCATCCTAAGTTGGGAAGAAGATATCAGGGACCTTTTCAAATTGTGGAACGAATTGGCAAAGTAGCATATAAGTTAGCTCTACCTGAAGGTGTCAGAATTCATCCGGTGTTCCATGTTTCAATGTTGAAGAAGTATTAAGGACCTACTTCTGCAGGACAGCAACCACGGCAAGCTGATTAGATACAAGGGAGGACAGAGACAAATGTTATAGTTCCAACAGCAATACTGGCCAAGTGGACTTTCAGAAATGCAGAACACGAAGTCATTGAGGTATTGGTCAAATGGGAAGGTTTACCAAGAGAAGAGGCAACGTGGGAGGAAGTAGCTGAATTGAAGAATAATTTTCCTCATATTAACCTTGAGGACAAGGTTATAGTTGATGGGGTAGCAATTAATAGTAATTGAGGATAATAGCTTGTAATATGTTAACAGATTAGTTGGGTTAGTTAGTTTGTTGATTGATTTGTTGATTGAAACCACAGCTATAAGTAGCCGAATTGTACAAAAAATGGACACTTTTGTAAAGAAATAAGAATAAGGAGATCCACAGGATCTATCTGGCTAGAGGTTCCACCGTACCTTTAGATTGTGCAACTCTGTCATTGTTTTGTGTAACTCTAACATAATATTTATAACTTATCATTTGTTTTGTTAATGTAATCATATTTATAATAAAATATATTTAAGAAAATATTCATAATTGATTATAATTTTAAATTTTGAATTTTAATTAATCACTTATTAGAATTTTATTATCTGGACTAATAGAATCAAAATAATATTTAATTAGTTATGTTAAATATAATACACTAAAGTGGAATCATTTCATGAAATGGGTCTATTAATAAAACATTTAAAATGCTGATAATTAGAATATCAAATTGTAATCCTAAATATTTATTAAAAGACTAATAATGTCAATGCCTATTGATAAAAAGCAAAATACCCTCTTAATGCTTAATAAAATACATTAATAATGATCCTTGAAACACTTTTTAAATATTGATTCATATGTCCTAAATGATGATAATTGTTTAAAACAGTATCACTTTGCATTTGAATATGTTTCGTGTTAGAAACTGATCGCATAAATTTTCAAATAGTTATTTAAGTTGTATAAATTAATTGTATCACTTTAAATTATTTCAAATTTTATTATATTTTGGGTTTATGATTTGTAAACACCATATTTTGTCCAACCTATTCTATTTTATTTTATCTTTGATAAGGTTTTCAAAAATAAATAAATATTCTAATTTTTACCTTGCAAAATAATTTAATAAAAGATAATTTAAAAAATGCTATTAATGATTTTTTTAAGGATACTAGCAATTGTCACAATGTACTCGAAGAATGCCACAATGAGAGGCAACTAATTTATAGAAAAAAGATTTAAAATTCCAAGAGTCATCACCAATTTTTATTTTAATAAGAAATACTTGAAAATTTTATTTTATTAAGAAAATTAGTCTTTGAAAATGATTTCAAATTTAGGAGTTTAATTATGCAAAATGAATGGTAGGAACTTAATCGTACTACACTCCTAATACAAAGACTAATGATTAAGGATTGATTAATAACAAACTAATGATAAAAAATTATTAATAATTAATTAAAAAATATTTTACCTTTGACTCAAATAATTGTCACGACAATAATGACACTTAGTGATCCTAAAGTATTTTCAAAACAGATGAATTGTCAGAACAATCGTCCTTAATTAATTAGTGATTTTACATTAATGATTGGAAAGTTTTGAAGTGATTTTTAATTTAATTTCAAGACTGAAGTGTCATCACAACAACAAGGCTTGATTATTTTTCAAATTAATGAATTGACTTAACTCAAATAACTCAGATTAAGTATATATTAAGTGTTGCATGAATTAATTTTTTAAACAATGATCACAATTAACTGAAAAAGAAGGAAAGAAAAAAAACTAAATGATGAGTTGTGAATGTAAAGGATAATTAAGATGATTTAAAATTATAACTAAAATGCTAACAAACATGAGTGATGATAAATAAAATAAAATAAATGAAAAAGCCTAATTAGATGTCATGACACAATATTTCAAAATAATAATGATAATAATCCCAAAATGCAGCCATTAGCAAAACAAATGAGATAAAGTCTCACAAGTCAGCCAGGATTAGCCCAAAACAAATCTACCCTAAGCAACAGCAAGCCCAAGTGTAGAAAATAGCTCAAGACTTGAACAAATTAAATAAAGTAATACAAAACTAAAGAAAAACCGGAAAGAAAGAGATACAAACGTGGTTGTCTGATGGGGCTTTCAAGATACAATTGCTTTTTTGACGGCTATGAACAGTGAACTGTGAACAAGTGACTATGAATATGAGGGAGTGAGAGAGAGTGGGTGTATGCTGCGCGATGGGTGCAGTGGGTAAAGGTCTAAAGTTGTGCCATAAAGTGTGGTGACCAGTGACTTAGGAAGAATAGACACGATGCGAGATATGGATATGATACAATATAAATACGAGAATAAATTAAATTTTAAAAATTATAAGACACAATACAGTTTTAATACAAAATATAAAATTAATATATAATTAACACAAAAGTACAAATCTTAAAAGACATATATAAAGATAAAAATATAAATTTTAATATAAATACCTATATTTAAAATATAAATATTACTACATAGTCAGTCATTTATAACTTAAATCATATAGGAAAAAAATATAAAATCAGCATTTGTTATTGTAAATATGATAAAAAATTATCATTTATCTAGTTCTTACAATATTATATCTATATTAGAACAAATTTAAAAAAAATAGTATAAAAAAAAAATTCTAAAAGTATCTTAAGTGTTTGAAAAGTGTCGACATAAATATATGTTCGACATGGATATGACAACCATTTTGAAGTGTACGTGCTTCTTAGAAGTGAAGTGCTTGAGTGCTTGCGGTGAATGTGGTTGTGATAAGCGGTGAGGTTGTGCATGGTGAGGCCTGTGAACGTGAGAGTGAGGTGCTTGAGGAGACCGTGGATGCATGCTATGACCGTGAATGCATACGTGAGTGTTGAGTAGTGTTGTGAGCTGGAGGTGATTGTGGGCGAAAGTGAAATGCCTAGAGGTGGTGTGTGACGACCGTGGGTGATGATGGCGGCGCATCATGGGGTGGCTTAAGGATGACCGCCGTGTGGTAGGTGTGCGGTGAAGTGAATTTTTTACCGTGCTTGGTGAAATACAGGTGGTGAGTCGTGGCTGAGTTGTGTTTTAATTGGTATATTTTTGTTTTTAGTGTTCGTTAATTTTCCTGATTCATTATTATATGTGTTTATTATGCATATTTTTCTTTCTTTTTTTGGGCATATTTCAATTTGCTTAAATTTTGTTTCTTGGATTTGTACAAAATAATATTAATAATGGGTTAAGATTTCGATAATAGAGTAATCAAAATTAGTAAGCAGTAACGGTAATATTTTGATTTTTTTTTAGATGAGAAGAATCTCTATTATTTTGCTAGAATTACTGGCAGAACTTTAGATAATTTTTAATAAAGTCTGAATTTATGTATTAATTTTGTTTTTTATTAATTATCGTGTGTAAATTAAATCTCACATTTAATCCTTAATAAATAAATTAAATTCGCTTGTTGTTGGGCCTATTTTGTTTGGGTTAATTTAAGTAGGATCATTAGGCTTTTTCTATTTATTTATATGACATTCATTGCATCATCATTAATAAATAAAATTAATAATGGATTAAGATGCTAATAATAGAATAATTAAAATTAACATGCACCAACAGTGACATTTTGATTGTTTTGAAATGAGGAGAATCTTTTTTTATTTTTTAAAAGTAGACGAGACTTAAAAAAGTTATCAAATAGAATTAATTGTAAAAAAATTTAATTTAAAATTATTAAATTATCATTTTTTTCATTTTATTAATATTTTTTTTTAATTTTACTTACTCTATTAATTCTCTCTTAATTAAAAGATAAGGGTAAAGTTAATTAATATTTTTTTAATATTTTCAAAAGATAGATATTTTTATATAAAAAAAATTCTTTTACACGAAAGTCGACAGATAAAAGTAAATAAAAAAATATTCTCAAATAACAGATAATTTTAAAAATAAATATTTTCTTACATGATAAATTAAAATAGACAGAGAGAGCATCATAATTGATTTGGTAATGATATAATTGTTTTGGAGACTTGCCCTTATGGTGTGCTTGGAAGATGAAAGAGGAGATTGCTATGTTGATCAGATATGTAAAAAGCTTTATACAAAAAAAAAAAAGTTATATCTCCTGTGTTACTACAGCCTGTGGTTAAAGTTGAACCCATGCCACAGTCCAATTGATGGCTGAGCGTGTGACCAAAACAACCCCCGTATCAGCTTTGAAATTATATATTCTGGTTCAATATAATATATTATTCTTAGTATGAAATTATGTATTCTGGTTCAATATAATATATTATTCTTAGTATGATTCCTAGGATTTCAAATTCGTTTCAAAGTTGTCACCTTGACATAGGACTAGTTCCGAGGATATTGCTTACATTTGGCACTTCTTGAAATTGTTAAAGTTTAAATTTCTTTTAAAGAAAATGATTTGCTGAAAAATACTTTCTAGGATATTGACTGCAACACGACAAGCCCTTAGAACACGTTTGGTTTATTGATTTTTTCCTTTTGAATTCACTCATAAAAAAATGAAACTAACTTGAGTACTAAATTAAATTATATAAATTATATGGAATGAGATTATATTTGACTAATTTTTTTTCATAGATTAGGAATATTATGTATATGAAAACATTGAATAAGAAAAAGTAAAGATGTATAAAAATATAATAATTTGTATAAACAAGATATTTTATTTTATTGTACGAGTATATTAGTTATTTTATTTAATAAAAATATTTTATACCCATAATATAAAAAATATTATTTTATTGTATAATAGTTTGTATAAATAAAATATTTAAAAATAATATTCTTTTATTTTATTCTATGAGTATAATAGTTATTTTATTTCTTATTCTATTCTTTGACTAATTATAATATACCAAATATAGTAACGAATCATCATTTCATTCTTAACCATACTAAACACATCATACGAAAATGAGTATTTCTTTTTATTTTATTTTTATTCTCATTTTTCATTTTTATTCTCATTGGACGGAAGAGAATGTGAATAAGAATGGATCATTTTCACTCTCATGTATGGTTGGGTGATTGGAACGAGAATAAGCATTCTTAGGAGAATGAGCATTCCCAAAATTATAGGAATAGGTAAAATGATAGAATCCCGTTCCATTTCACTAAAATAGAGGTGTTAAAATGTCCAAGCTCATCAAGCCGACTCGTTCAAGCCCTAAAATATTTTGGTCTACCCGTGTTTTTTAAGGTCCAAACAACTTAATCTGAAAATGTGGTTGGCCTGAATTGAGCCTATTTAATCTAAAATATCTTGGTTTTTGGGAAACTCTTGTTTTCTTAGGCTTAAAGAAATTGACCTGGATCCACTTTGACTTAAAAAATGTGGTAATTGCAAATCGGACTGAGCTGAACCGTCTAAATGAAAAAATAAATCATTTTTTTTGGAAAGACAAAATTAATAAGCTAAAAAAATTAAGGTTCTGAAAACTGGATCAGTCATTGAACTGGTCGAGGTACTGATTCAAGGGTCAATGGTCGAACCGTGGTGGAACCGTGGTCGAACCGGAATATAATTAAATATATATATAATTATTTATATACTAATAAAATAAATAAAAATTATAAAAATATAATATAAATCAATAATAAAATTATTTAAAACATAAAAAAATAATATTATAAAACAAAACAATGTTACATTCATATAAGAAACATAACAAAATAATGTCATAAAATAAAAAAATATTACATTCATACAAACAATACAAGTTTAACAATGTTTCATCAAAAATAGTCATAAAAAAATTCACAAACTATACAGGATCATCATAATCAGTATTAATTCGTTGAATATCTTCATCAAAAAAATCATCTTCTTGTTCACCGGAGTTAGCGCTGCTGGCTGGGCTACACCGGAGTTGTGGTGCAGAGATGAAGCTGACGGTGCTGGCTGGCTGTGGTATGCGACGCGAGAATGGAGGCTGCAGTGCGAGACGGAAGCTACTGTGGCTGGGGTTTCAATCAAGGAGGGAGGAAGGGGTTTCGATCGCGGAGAGATGGAAGCTGCTGCGGCTGGGTTGTGGAGAGACGGAAGCTGGGTTTCAAACTTTCGATCGTCGCGGACGGAAGCTGTTGCTGTTGCTACTGCTGCGGCTGGGTTGCGGAGAGACGGAAGCTGGGTTTCGAACTTTCGATCGTCGCGGACGGAAGCTGCTGCTGCGGCTAGGTTGCGAAGAGACGGAAGCTGCTGCGCGAACCGGTAATCGTACGGACCGGAACCGGTTTGACCGGTTCATTTGGTTTGACACTAGTTCACCGATTCTTGATCGGTTTTTGACCCTCCCGGTTTTGGGACATAACCCGAACCGGGGAGGGAAGCGGTTCCCGGTCCGACCGGTCGAACCGGCCGGTCCGGTCCGATTTTCAGAATATTGAAAAAAACTTAGCTTGATTTCCACCTATGCCAAAAAGGTGACAGGCTTATTGGATTAGGTTGGACCCGTTTAGTCTCAAAAAACATTTTTAGGCAAAGTTGTCTTCTGTTAGGGTAAGAAAAGTAACCTAGCACTAGTTCCTCTTTTTTTTTTTTTGGTCCAGGGGGTGGCGGTTTGGGGATTGGGGGAAGGGTTGGGATTATCTTCCACCAGAATCGATCTCAGGGTGCAGTTTTTCAAGGCACGATGCCTTACCCCAATGCTACTGGCCTGCCCTAATTCCTTTTGAAAACGGTGGTAGGCCTAAATTGGTTCTAGATGGGCTCATTAACCCAAAAAACTTTCTCCGATTGGGTCATTTTTATGCACAAAAAATGTGATTGGTATAAATTAGATTGGGCCGGATTCACTTATCTTGAACACACTTTTTTGGCAATATCATATATGTTTAGGCCCAAAAGGATTACTTAATAATAAAAACACAGTGTGGCTTGTGTTGTTTGTAAAACTTTTTTGAGTAGGGCGTTGTGTTTTCTTAAGCTCTAAAACTTTTTGAATTAGGTGAATATGACCCATTTACCTTAACAAAATTATTTTTATGTTATATCATGTTTTCTCAAGTTCGAAAAACCGCTACACCAAAAAATGTGGTTGTCTCAAATTAGTTCAGGGTGAGTCTATTTGGCCCAAAAGTTTTTTGGACTCAAAAAGAGTTGTTAGTCTAAAAAGGGTTAGGTCTTGTTCGTTTAGCTTGAAAAACCTTTATTTTTGGGTCTGGTTGTACTTTTATAAACAAGAAAAAATCAACTTAGTTCGAAGAAAAGATTCTTAGCTCAAATTGGATCATATTGGGCCTGTTGGATCAAAAAGAGTTTTTTTGGGGGCCAATAAATGTTTTCTTTCGCCAACTTGAAAAAATATTTTAAAATAAAAAGAACATTTCAAAACATTATATACCTAGATCTAAAATTTTATGATAATTACTTTAAAATATGATAAAGTTCAAGGGGAATCTATGTATTTTTTTCTCAATAATAATTACATACTCTTTTCTAGACCATTGAATAATATTATAAATTTTACTTTTATATTTTAAAATAATTTAAATTCTACATACGTAAGTTGCTAATATAATAAAATAAAAAAATTCTTGTAAGTTAACAATCTTGATTATTCTAAAAATAATAATAATAAACTCCACAATATTATCTAGTAAAATGCAAATATATAAATTAATTTGATCTTGTTTTGTCCTAAGGTAGTAGTAGGTCGAGTGAAAGGGAATTACTAGAGCATCAGGGTTGATCGTGACTTGCAAGAGGAAAAAGAAGGGTGGACAATGAATTTGCTCTAACGATCAAGTCTGTAAATAGGAGAGAAAAGGGTTACTTGAAGTAAAGGGGCTAACTAAAGTAGTAAAAAAATTGTGAGTCAGATCAATGGTTTGCTTTACATTTTAAGGTGCAAGTGTACGTTAGAAAATCTAAATCCAAAAATGAAACATGAACTAAAGTCAAAGGATAAAATGATATTTTTGCCTAAAAAATAAGGAAAAAAATGTATAGAAACTCACCAAACTTTTATCCCATTTTGAAGTGGCCATAATTAATTTTTAGGTATGAGGTCTTTAAACTTTCTGAAATATGTACATAAATCTTTTTGTCTATCAACTTAAAAAAATTATTCATCACATGACCTGCACATATTAATAAATATATGTAACATCTCTTATTGTCCATGTCTTTTTTTTTTTGAAAATTTTGAAATTTTTTCTTTTTATTTTAATTTTAATTTTAATTTTTAAAAATAGAAATATTGCATAATTAAAAGTAAATTAAATTATATATATATATTATTATTTAACATGTGCAACTCACGTGATCAACCATTTCTATCTAAGTAATCAAAGTGTCAATTTATAGGTTTTAAAAATTTTAAGGAGTTTTCATCTAAATTAAAAAAATTTGTGGTGACTACTTCAAAAAATTTTAATGTTCATTTTTTCCTAGCAATAATAAATCTTATGTGAGCCACAATCTTAGCATGTAATTTAATTCTATATTCTAATAATTCATAACCTATTCAAAATAGGTTGGACAAAACAAATCCATGTTTTTCACATGTTTAGAAAAAATGAATTTAAGTTTGACCATTGCGAGTTAGCAGGCCAAATTTCAAAATTTAAACTAAATAATTTTAAAATAAATATAAAAAAATAAATTTATTAAAAATTATAAATTTTAAAACAATCCTTTTATAAACTCTTGTGAAAGTTAAAATGTCCGTCAAATCATTATTTCAAACTAAATCTTAATTAAAATTGTAAAAATAGTTATGTTTTAGGGCTTATAATTTTATTTTAGGCCCCAATTGTTGGTATGGTGTTTAATCAAATTGTTAGAAGAGTAAATGGCGGAGCATAACATATTATTTAGCTAAATAATATAAGAAGTGTTGAAAATTCTATCTGCATAATTAAAGTTTACTATATTATACCTTAATTAAAGATATTTCGTAGTTTAAATGTGTGAAATAAATTCTGAAATTTTTATAGGATGTATATAAGTAGGTTATTAAAATTCAACAAAGTAGCTGGACAGAAAACTGAATTTTACGGAATTTTATATAATGCAGTAGTAATTGTGTTTAGTTAAATTATCAAATGAACTCCCAAGCTTTTGAAATTTATATATAGCAAGTTCTTGGATACCTTATGAATATATCTGCAAACTTTACTGAATTTTCAAGTCTTCTAGCTAATTTAATTATACTTGGACAGCTAATGTTGCAATATGGCAATCCTTTTGAGTAATTTTCAAAACTAATGTAATAAAGGGACAAAATGAGTTAGTTTTGAGCTGAAAATTTGTCATAAAATGCTCAACATCTTAATATCTATAACTGGAAATTTTGAGAACTTATTCTAAGTACGGATCTAGGATCAAATGGAAAAGAAAGCAAGTGTAAGACGCCATTTGATTTTTTGTCTTTTCTAATATTGTTTTTATAAAAAGAAATTGTTTTTCTTTGAGTTTTGTTTTTGTTATGAGATATTATTGGATTTGGGCTTTGGTGATGGTTACTAAAATTGGGCTAAATTCATGTTCGGCCAAGAGCATGGTAAGAGAATGCATTAAGTTGATGTTTGAATTCCAAAATGGGTTAAGGAAAATAATTTTTTTATTCTTTTTTTTTGTAAATTGTGTAATTTATTTCATTATTACTATTTTTATCTTATTTAATTTTGTTGTCATATTGAACTTAACAAAATAGGGTTTTCACACCCTGGTTGGACAATCTAAGATTGGTGGGATATTATCAGAATAAAATCGTCAACATATAGGTGGATGGTGGGAGTACCTATAATTTTGTCCAATCAGTTTTGGTTCACAATCCGAACTTAGTAACTACACCACCTAAGTAGTTCAAAGTACTAATTATTGGTAGTGGAGATCATCTTTTGCATAACACTAAGTGTGAGGTAGTCGATACCAATATCCAAGGTCATCCCTTTTCCTTGGAATTTTTTGTCCTAAATATGGATGGAATCAATATGGTTCTGGGGGGTGCAATGGGTAGAAACTTTTGGACCAATTCTCACAGATTATAAACAGCTCACAATGGAATTTCAGTGGCAGAACCAACATAATCATATTCCAGGGCATTTCTCCCTTACATTCTGAACCTCTCTCTACACCTCACTTGCAAAGATGGTTTCTCAAGGTGCCGTTGCAAGTTTGTTACATTTGGAAGTACTTCCCTTTGCTGGGGTGTCCCCATAATATGCTATTTTAGATTCTATAATGCAGCTCCTTGAACAATTTAAGGTGTTTTAGACCCCTATGTACTGATCTACCACCCCCCAGATCCATCACTCATTACATTCACTTGATTTCATCGTTTAACCCTGTTAATGTGAAACCATATAGATACCCTCACTTTCAAAAAAGTGAGATTGAGAAAATGGTCCAAGAAATGTTAAAGGTTGGCATCATTCGCCCAAGCCAAAGTCCCTTCTCCTCTCTAGACTTATTGGTAAAGAAAAAAGATGACTCTTAGTGTTTGTGTTTATTATCCGGCCCTCAATTCTATTGCCATTAAGGACAAGTTTCCCATGCCAACCATTGATGAACTGTTTGATAAGTTGTATGAGGCCATTATCTTTTCAAAATTGGACCTCAAAGTTAAGTATCATCAAATAAGAATGCGCACTGAGAACATTTCAAAAACAACCTTCAAGAGTTCATAAGGACACAAGTTTTTAGTAATGTTATTTGGTTTAGCTCCTGCCACATTTCAAGCTACCATGAACCCAATATTCCAGCCTTTAAAAATAATTTAAATTCTAAATATATAAATTGCTAATAGAATAAAATAAAAATTCTTATAATTGCACAATCTTGATTATTCAAAAGAAAATATAGTAAACTCTACAATATTATCTAATAAAATGCAAATATATAAATTAATTTAGTCTTGTTTTTCCTTGAGGTAGTAGTAGGTTGAGTGAATGGGGATTACCAGAGCATCATAGTTGATCGTGATTTGCAAGAGGAAAAAGAAGAGAAAAGGGTTACTTGGAGTAAAAGGGCTAACTGAAAGTAGTAAATAAATTGTGAATCAGATCAATAGTTACCTACTTATGCTTTACATTTTAAAGTGCAGTTGGACTTTAGAAGATCGAAATCCAAAAATGAAACATGGATAAAGTAAGGGAAAAATAAATGTATTTTTACGTAAAAAATGATTAAGGAAAAATGTATAGACGCTCACTAAACTTTATCCCATTTTGAAGTGATCATCATGAATTTTTAAATATGAATAAGAGGTCTTTAAACTTTTAAAAATATGTAAATAAACCTTTTCATCCATCAACTAAAAGAAATTATTCATTACTTGAGTTGCACATCTATTATAATAATTAAAAATAAGAGTCTTTCTAAAAAATTTTCTGCTCATACAGTCTATTTTTATTGTTTATACATTTGTTTCCTACAAATTCGATATAGATACAAATTAAGGAAATTCAAAATTGATTAATCAAAATTGATTTACGTAAATTACCTACATAAACTAGTGTAATAATTTAATAAACAAATCACAAAAATTTAATATTAACTTACTTTTAAATTTGAGATTCTATGTACTCAAATTTCAAATTTCACATTTATTTTCTTAATTCAATCTTATAAGAATAACCAAAAGTAAGAGTTTCTTGCAAAATTTCATTTTGAGCTCATGCAGTCTATTTTTTTTCTCATGCGTTTGTTTTCTATAAATTTCATGTTGACACAAATTAAGGAAATCCTCATCTATTATTTATTATAATATATAAAAATAATAGTTTTTGCAAAAGTTTTTTTTTTCTGCTGGTGAAAACTTCTTTTCCTGCTCAATAACTTTTCATGCTATCCTCTTTCTCCCTTAAAAATTTCCTAAAGGTATTTACTAGATTTTGATTAAATATGGATTTAATTTTATATCAATTCAATAATTGCATTTTGTAAAGGTCTCTTTTTATGTTTTTTTAAATTTTAAATTTCATATTTAATTATGTATTTAATAACTCCATATTAAAATTTTAATTTCATATTGCGAACACTATCCTGCATTGAATATATCTTTTCTCGTCTAGTTCTGGTAGAGATGGCTCATATGCTGGCTAAGCCTTTCAATTTGGTAAGTAAAGAGTTTCCTGTTATATTCGGTTTTTGCACTGATGTTTATATTTGGGGCTACAGTTGCTCGGCCCTTGCTTCATACTCTTTTTTTTAAATGAATTAAAATTTAGGTTAAGGGAAAGGTTTATCTCAGTTAAGGATCTAAGTATGTCTCAGGATTCATTAACCACTTACAGAAGTACTTATAGATGATTTACAAATGAAAGAATTTAACAATCAAATTCAAATCATGGTGAAGCATGAGCGGAAGGCCAACCAAGTGAGCCAATCTCCAACGCCTTACTTCGTATTCTTCCTCCATGTGATGAACATTTAAAATACGTTTACAAGGTCCTGTTTGATTATGAATATTAAATTTATAACAGAAGAAACACAAGGGGCATTGGCAAATAAAGTCTCTCAATTGTCAGTTTTGGCGTATTAACTTTCATTAATTTTGAGAAATTGTCATAATAGTAAATTTGTGTTCAGGTAGAATGATAATGTTTGAGAGTTTAATTTTTATGTATGAATTTTTCTACTAAGATGTAAATACAATGGGTGGATTAATGGTTGAAATTCAATTGTGAGGATGGTAACGAAAGTGGATAGAAGAGGCTATCAATTACGTATCATTTCAATCATTATTTGTTAATTTATTATAGGTGTGAAAGAAGCCAGCAACCTATAATTTCTTGTTAAGTTAAGGAAACATTTCAACAAAATCCAAAAGTCACCTATAATTTCACAAAATAAACACGGACGCTTTAAAATAGTTGCCATATTCGTGTTTGACACGTATCCGTATCAAATATTTTTCGGACACTCATAATATTATTAGTCTATATCATAATTTTTTTTATATAATTTTTTTAAATTTGTGTCAATATAAGTGTGATATAATAAGAAATAGCTAAAAGATAATATTTTATCATACTTATAATAACAAATGCTAATTTTTTTAATTATTTTCTCTAGGATGTGAGTTAGAAATGACTATGTAATAATGTTTAGATTTTAAATAGAGGTGTTTGTATTAAAATTTGTATTTTTATCTTACATATATATTTAAGATTTATGTTTTTATGTTAATCTTATATTAATTTTATATTTTGTATCTAACCATGTTATATATCTTTATATACATGTCGTATAGTATTTGTATCTTGTGTCGCGTCCGTGCTCTATAAAATTTAATAGTAAGACTATGGTTGACCCCAAAAATGCCTTGTTCAAACCACTAGTGCAAATCTGTCGACATAAGGTGGTTTAAAAGCTCTCATGTATGAAACATTTGTTTTTTTTCTCTTTTTTTATTCTGTTTTTCTTTTTCCGTTTTCTGCGCCTATAAATAATGTCTGGGAAGATTAATATGATGTACCAAGAAACAAGAGGGAATTTGACCTAAAGAGGCCAAATTTTCAAACAAATCATTAAAATGGGTCATTTTTGAGACATTTTCTACCACTAAACCAGTTTTTGATAATTTGTTTGAAAATTTGGCTTATTTAGGTCAAATTCCCATAAATAGAACATGGCCTAGACTACCCTCTTATTAGTCCTTGTGATTTTGTTTCTGCTTGCAGAAGATGTTTTGATCTGCCTCCAAAAGTCTATCTATTTGGATAAGCGTTCACTTCTATGAATATGGGTGAAAAATGAATGTACCAGATAGATTTTTCTTTGCATCAATAATATATATATATAATTTAACATGTGCAAGTCACATGATCAAACATTTCTATCTAAGTAATCAAAGTGTCAATTTATAGGTTTTAAAAATTTTAAGGATTTTTTATCTAAATTAAAAAAACTTGTGGTGGCTACTTCAAAAATTTTTAATGTTCATTTTTTTTCCTAACAATAATAAATCTTATGTGAGCTACAATCTTAGCACATAATTTAATTCTATATACTTCATAACCTAGTCAAAATAGGTTGAACCAAACAAATCCATGTTTTTCATATGTTTAGAAAAAAATGAATTTAAGTTTGACCATTGCGAGTTAGCAGGCCAAACTTAAATTTTAAATTAAATATTTTAAAGATAAATATAAAAAAATAAATTTATTAAAAATTATAAATTTTAAAAACAATCCTTTTATAAACAATCATTATTTCAAACTAAATCTTAATTAAAATTGTAAAAATAGTTATGTTTTAGGGCTTATAATTCTGTTTTAGGCCCCAATTGATGGTACGATGTTTAATCAAATTGTTAGAAGAGTAAATGGCGGAGCATTAACAAATTATTTAGCTAAAGAATACAATAAGTGTTGCAAATTCTGTCTGCATAATTAAAGTTTACTATATTATACCTTAATTAAAGATATTTCGTAATTTACATTTGTGAAATAAATTCTAAAATTTTTATTTGTTAAGCTTGAGACATAGAGGAGGTTGTGTATAAAATCTCGAGGGTAGAGGATGTATATAAGTAGGTTATTAAAATTCAACAAAGCGGCTGGACAGAAAACTGAATTTTGCAGAATTTCTTATAATGCAGTAGTAATTGTGTTTAGTTAAATTATCAAATGAACTCCAAAGCTTTTGAAATTTATATGGAAAGTTCTTGGATACCTTATGAATATATTGCAAACTTTAATGAATTTTCAAGTTTTCTAGCTAATTTAATTATACTTGGACAACTAATGTTGCAATATATCAATCCTTTTGAGTAATTTTCAAAACCAATGTAATAAAGGGACTAAATGAGTTAGTTTTGAGCTGAAAATTTGTCATAAAATGCTCAACATCTTAATATTTAAAATTGGAAATTTTGAGAATTTTATTCTAAGTATGGAACTAGGATCAAATGGAAAAGAAAGCAAGTGAAAGAGGCCATTTGATTTTTTGTCTTTCCTAATATTGTTTTTATAAAAAGAAATTGTTTTTCTTTGTGATTTTTTTGTTTTTGTTATGAGATATTATTGGATTTGGGCTTTGGTGATGGTTACTAAAATTGAGCTAAATTCATGTTGAGCCAAAAGCATGGTAGGAGAATGCATTAACTTGATGTATGAATTCCGAAAAGGGTTAAGGAAAATAATTTTTTATTCTTTTTTTATAAATTTTGTTATTGATTTCATTATTACTACTTTTTATCTCTTATTTAATTTTTTTTATCATACTGAACCTGACAAAATAGGATCTTCACACCCTGGTTGGACAACTGAACCTCAAGACTCTAAGATTTGTGGGATATTATCAGAATAAAATGGTCAACATCTAGGTGGATGGTGGGAGTACCTATAATTTTGTCAAATTAGTTTTGGTTCACAATCTGAACTTAGTAACTACACCAGCTAAGCAGTTCAAAGTACTAATTATTGGCAGTGGAGATAATCTTTTGTATAACACTAAGTGTGAGGTAGTCAATACCAATATCCAAGGTCATCCCTTTTCCTTGGAATATTTTGTTCTAAATATGGATGGAATCAATATGGCACTGGGGGTGAAAACCTTTGGATCAATTCTCACAAATTATAAACAACCCACAATGGAATTTCAGTGGTACAACCAACATATTATATTCCAGGGCATTTCTCCCTTACATTCAGAACCTCTCTCTACACCTCATTTGCAAAAGATGGTTTCTCAAGGTGCAGTTGCAAGTTTGTTACATTTGGAAGTACTTCCCTTTGCTGGGGTATCCCCATAATTTACTATTTTAGATTCTCTATAATGCAACTCCTTGAACAATTTAAGGTGTTTTAGACCCCTACGTACTGATTACCACCCCCAAAATCCATCACTCATTACATTCACTTGATTTCATATCTAACCCAGTTAATGTGAGACCATATAGATATCTTCAATTTCAAAAAAGTCAGATTGAGAAAATGGTCCAAGAAATGTTAAAGGCTGGCAACATTCGCTCAAGCCAAAGTCCCTTCTCCTCTCTAGACTTATTGGTGAAGAAAAAAAAATGGTTCTTGGTGTTTGTGTTGATTATCGTGCCCTCAATTCTATTACCATTAAAGATAAGTTTTCCATACCAACTATTGATGAACTGTTTGATAAGTTGTACGAGGCCGTTATCTTTTCAAAATTGAGGACATTCCTAAAACAACTCTAAGGAGTTCATAAGGACACAACTAGCTTTTAGCAATGCCATTTGGTTTAACTAATGCTCTTGTCACATTTCAAGCTACCATGAACTCAATATTCCAGCCTTTAGAAATAATTTAAATTCTACATATGTAAATTGCTAATAGAATAAGATAAAAGTTCTTATAATTGCACAATCTTGATTATTCAAAAGAAAATATAGTAAAATCTACAATATTATCTAGTAAAATGCGAATATATAAAGTAATTCGGTATTGTTTTGTCCTGAGACTGTAGTAGGTTGTGTGAAAGGGAATTAGCCGAGCATCAGAGTTGATCGTGACTTGCAAGAGGAAAAAGAAGAGAAAAAGGTTACTTGGAGTAAAGGGGCTAACTGAAAGTAGTAAATAAATTGAGTCAATCAATGGTTACCTACTTATGCTTTACATTTTAAAGTATAGGTAGACTTTAGGAGCTCGAAATCTTAAAATGAAACATGGAATAAAGTCAAGGGATAAAAAATATATTTTTGTCTAAAAAATAATAAAAAAATGTATAAACACTTACTAAACTTTATCTCATTTTAAAATAATCATCGTGAATTTTTAGATATGAATAAGAGGTCTGTAAACTTTCTAAAATATGTAAATAAGCCATTTCATTTGCATGACTTGCACATCTATTATAATGGATTTAATTTATATGTCCCATTTTCCTGTTCTTAACCTTGTTCTCCAATTAAATTCTAACAACTAAGTAGAAAAATATATATCTCTCTTAATTAAACTTAATTTCTTTCTAAATTTAAATATTTTTTAGTTAAATTATCAAAATTTATTTGGAGGGACAGGATTTGGGGACAAAAAAAGGGATAGAAAATTTTAATCCCTATTATAATAACTAAAAGTAAGAATTTCCCCCAAATTTTTTTTCTCATTTACACATGTTATTTTTTCCGCTCATGCATTTGTTTTTTACAAATTTCATACAAATACAAATTAAAAAAATTTAAAATTGATCTACACAAATTACCTACATAAATTAGTGTAATAATTTGTAAAACAAATCACACAAATTTAAAATTAAGCTGTTTTTAAATGTGAGATTTTATGCACTCAAATTTTAAATTTATATTTAATTTCTTGATTCAATCTATTATAATAATTAAAAGTAAGAGTCTCTCACAAATTTTCTTTTTTCACTTATGCAGTCTATTTTTCCCGTTGATGCTTGTTTCTTACAAATTTCATGTAAACACAAATTAAGGAAATCTATCATATATTATTTATTATGATATATAAAAGTAATAGTTTCTGTAAAAAAGCTTTCCTGCTCACAAAGACTTCTTTTCCCGCTCAATAACTTTTTATGTTGTCTTCTTTCTCCCAAAAATTTCTTAAAGGTTCTTACTAAATTTTTCATTAATTTTATATTAATTCAATAATTACGTCTAATCATTAGTTATCATATTTTTACAAAAGTCTCTTTTATATTTGTAAAATTTTAAAGTTCATATTTAATAATGTATTTAATAACTCCATATTAAATTTTAAATTTCATATTGCTAATACTATTACATCTTTTTTCGTCTAATGTTGGTAGAGATGGGTCAGATGCTGGCTAAGCCTTTCAATTTTTGATAAGCAAAGAGTTTCTTATTGTAATGGATTTTGCACTGATATTTATATTTAGTTAGGACTGCAGTTGGTCGGATAGTTTTATATGACTATTAGGAGATGCATATAAAAAAGTTAGATCTCTAGGTTAACAACTCATGATCATTGAAAAAGTTAAGATAGAATTAAGAGATTTCAAATGAAGTATTGGAAGAAATTATAATCCTAAGTTTATTTATATTAATTTCTTAGTTCTTATTTTGCTTTTGTTATTTTCTTGTATTTAGTTTTTTTTTATTTGGTTAGTTATTCAGTTTGTTTGGATAAGATTAGGTTGGGATAATTTTATTATTTAGCATTAATAGAAATAATTTTATGTGGGAACAATATTCATTTATTACTTTATTACTTGTTGCGATAAGTACAGTTACGTTGTAAAATCTGATAACAAAAGTTAAGGGATAAAGAATATATTTTTGCCTTAGAAAAAAAGGAAGAAATGCACATACGTTCACTAAACTTTATCCCATTTTGAAATGATAATCATGACTTTTTAGATATGAATAAGAGGCCTTTACGCTTTCTGAAATATGTAAATAAACCTTTTCTTATCAACTAAAAGAAATTATTCATTGCATGACCTGCACATCTATTATAATAACTAAAAGTAAGAATTTCCTCCAAAATTTCTTTTCTTGCTTATACAATCTATTTTTTCTGCTCATACATTTAAATTTCATGTAGAGACAAATTAAGGAAATTTAAAATTGATTAATCAAAATTGATATATAAAAATTACCTACATAAATTAGTGTAATAATTTAGAAAATAAATCACAAAAATTTAATATTAGTTGCTTTTAAATTTGAGATTCTATGCACTCAAATTTTAAATTTCATATTTAATTACTTGATTCAAACCCTAAACTTTTGCTACTGATGCTTGTTTCCTACAAATTTTATGCAGACATGAATTAAGGAAATCTATCATCTATTATTTATTATAATACATAAAAATAATAGTTTCTGTAAAAGTTTATTCATTTCTGCTCATAGAAATTTTTTTCCACTCAACAACTTTTCATGTTATCTTCTATTTCTCAAAATTTTTTTAAAGATATTTACTTAATTTTTATTAATTATAAATTTAATTTTATATTAATTGAATAATTACGTCTAATAAAGCATTGAAGTGAAGACCCCTTCTAAGAATGTTTGCTCCATCAAAAATTGAACCTCTATCACTGAATTTGATTCTTAAGAGATTCGAACTTATTTCACTTAAACCAATACCTGTTAGATCATATTCTTTCTCTATGTGATGAACGTTCAAGATACGTTTACAAAGTTCTGGTTTTTTTTGGGTACATTAGAAATCAAAAACAAAAACTAGCTCCTAATGTGAAGCACAACAAGGCTCTGTTTGATTATGAATATTAAATTTATAATGGAAGAAACACATGGGGCATTGGCAAATAAGATCTCTCAATTGTCAATTTGGCGTATTAACTTTCATTAATTTTGAGATATTGTGATAATAATAATTTGTGTTCATGCGGAATGATAAACTTTGAGAGTTTAATTTTCATGTATGAATTTTTCTACTAATATGTGAGTACAATGGGTGGATTAATGGTTGAAAATTCAATTGTGAGGATGGTAGCGAAAAGTGGATAGAAGAGGCTATCAATTACGTATCATTTAAATCATTATTTGTTAATTTATTATAGGTGTGAAAGAAGCCAATAGCCTATAATTTCTTGTCTAGTTAAGGAAACATTCCGACAAAATCTAAAGTCACCTATAATTTCATCAAAGAAGCACTAACACTTTAAAATAACTGTCTTATGATATCAAACACGTATTTGTGTTAGATATTTCTCGAATACTCAGAATATTTGTATTCTTTATCATAAATTTTTTTATATTATTTTTTTAAATTTATATCAATATAAGTGTGATATAGTAAGAAATAGATAAAATATAATCTTTTATCCTGCTTATAATGATAAATATAGATTTTCTAACTATTTTTCTCTTGAATCTGAGTTAGAAATGACTATGTAATGATATTTATATTTTAAATATAGGTGATTATATTAATATTTGTGTTTTTATCTTTCATATATATTTAATATTTATAATTTTATATTAATCTTATATTAATTTTATATTTTATATTTTAACCGTCCTGTGTCTTATAATTTTTAAAATTTATCATATTCTTGTCCGTATTGTATTATATCTGTATCTCATTTCGTATTCGTGTTTCATAAAATTTAATAGTAGGACTATGACAAACCCCACAAATGCCTTGTTCAAACCACTAGTGCAATCTGTTCACATAAGGTGGTTTAAAAAGCGCTCATATGAAAGCGAAACACCTTTTTTTTTTAATTCTCTTTTCTTTTCCGTTTTCTACGCCTATAAATAACGTCCGGACTGGGAAGATTGAATGATGTACCAAGAAACAGAAGGGAATTTGACCCAAAGAGGTCGAATTTTCAAACAAATTATTAAAATAGAGCACTTTTGAAATTTTTTTTTCCTGCAACCCAATTTCTAATAATTCGTTTTGAAAATTTAGCTTATTTGGGTCAAATTTCCAGAAACAGAACATGGGCCAGACTACCCTCCTATTAGTCCTTGTGATTTTGTTTCTGCCTGTAGAAGACGTTGTTTTGATGTGTCTCCAAAAGTCTATTAATTTGGATAAGCGTTCACTTCTATGAGTAGGGATGAAAAATGAATCTACTGGATAGATTTTGTTTTACATTATTTATAGATGGATAAAAAATAAATTAAAAGTTTATTTAAAATTTATAAAAAAAATTATTAAAACTATCTAATTCATTCATGATTTATATTAATGAATAAAATTAATCTAACCATTAATTTATTTTAATGAATATACATTTAATTTATCTATCCTCTCGACTAGATGTATTTAGATTTTTTTTATATCTAAATATATTCTATTTTTCAAACTATATATATATATATATATATATATATATATCTATATATATATATATATATATATATATATATATATATATATATATATATGCATTATATCTAATAAATATTTTGATTAGTCTATTAACTATCCATTATCTAAATTAATATAATCTATTCAAATCTATTATTATAAGTGTATGAATTGAATTAAATTTAGATATAAATAGATTGTGAGGATCATGATTCATGGATCCCACCCCTATTTATGATTAGGGGTGATAATTAAATCCATTAATTCATGACCTATTTAATATATCTATATTTAAATTCAATTTAATTTATACAATTATAATAATAGATTAAATAGATTTGGATGGATAAAATTAATTTATTTTAATAGATAATTAATTGACTATAAAAAATAATTATTAGATCTAATATATATATATATATATATATATATATATATATGTGTGTGTGTGTGTGTGTGTGTGTGTGTGTGTGTGTGTGTGTGTGTGTGTGCGTGTGTGCGTGTGTGTGTGTATGTGATTTAGAGAATATAATGTATTTGAACATATGAAATGTCCAAATGTATCTAATTAAATATGGATGGATTGGATATTCATCCATTAAAATGAATTAATAGATGAAGTAGATATTATCCATAAAAATAAATCACAGATGAATTAGATATATAAATTTATTAATTTTTTAATAAATTTTAAATGAATAATTAATTTATTTTTTATTCATCCATTTTATCAATTCAATCTAAAATTCATTCATTCAGTCAATTTACTAGTCCTATCTATGACTCATCAATTGTCCGAAATGCGGTTAAATGTAATCTATGGGTAATCAAAGGTCAAAACTCAAACGTATTAACACGTTTATACAAGACAAATTAAAACTCCACCAAATATGGGGAACCTGGCAGCCACGTTACGCAAACTAAACAAATACTTGAATTGTGGTAAAATAACATAAGAATCTGTCAACGCCAATTACTTTGATTAAACGCTCGGTTTATATTGATTGAAAATATGTTAATTAGGACCTTCAAAATACAATATCCTCTTCAACTTTGTCTTTGCACTGCAAAGGCTATAAAATGCAACAATTTTAAGTTTCTGTAGTGTGGCATGACCGTATTGTCAATGGCCAACATTGTAGCCATTCTGCTCTCAATTGTTGTGCTTTGCATTTCAGCAGCACAAGGGAGAAAAACACTTACCTCAATTGATGAATTGCCAGCACCCTCCATAGTTGACAGTGATGGTATCTGCAAATCAATGGTGGAGACACAAGGTTACAGATGTGAAGAACACAAGGTACATATTAGTAAACCACTGCATTCCATGTGCCATTGATTATGAAGCCTGCTTTGCCAATATGTGACCATATATTTTCATTGAACTCAGGTAACAACAGAGGATGGCTACATCCTGAGCCTGCAGAGGATGCCAGCGGGGCGGTCCGGTAAGACCGCGGACAAGCCGCCTGTACTATTACAACATGGTGTCTTTATTGTAAGTTGTGTTGCAGCAGAGACAAATATGATAAGCATGCAAAAGTAGAATGATATATAGATTGCTCAACTAAGACAAATTCTGATGTGTGGTTTCAGGATGCCATAGTATGGCTGTTTAATTCTCCAGATGAATCATTGGCATTTATCTTAGCAGACAATGGGTTTGATGTGTGGCTTGCCAATACTCGTGGGACAAAATATAGTCAAGGGCACACATCACTTAGTCCTAATGACCAGGTTCTTTTATGAGATGCATGCATTTCATCTATCAGTAAAACCAGTAGTTGACAGCTTCTCTTAACTGATGCTTGATCTATTTCATCACTTCTAGGCTTACTGGGAATGGTCATGGGATGAATTAGCTGCTTATGATCTTCCTGCTTCAGTCCAGTATGTGTACAACCACACTGGGCAAGAAATGCACTATGTGGGGCATTCCTTGGTGAGTACCTAAAAATTTGTGCTAGTATTTTCGGGTCATGTTATGTGCCTAGTGTAGATTATTTGACAATGACTTCAAATTTCAGGGAACTTTGATTGCATTAGCTGCTTTATCTCAACAGAAGCTGTTGAACATGTTGAGATCAACTGCTTTACTTAGCCCAATTGCTCATCTGAATCAGATTTCTTCAAAGCCAACAAAAATTGCCGCAGATATCTTTCTAGCTGATGTAAGAGACAGAAGCCACACTATATGGCAATGCAATTAAAATGTCAATAGAATTCAATTGACTTAATGAAAACATTTTCCTTTTCTTAATCTAACAGGACCTGTACTGGTTAGGCCTCCGCGAATTCATTCCGAACGAGTAAGAGAAAAACCTTTCCCTGGAATTTTATTGTCTGTTTCTGTATTATGTTTGGGTAAACAATGGTTAAATTCTTGGACAGCAGAAAATTAAAAGCAATTTCAACACTAATAATATGTTCTTATAATGAGCAGGCAAGCTGCATCCAAACTTCTGGAAGACATCTGCCATACTCTAAACCTGAACTGCTCAAACCTAATGACTATTTTCACAGGTGCTGTAAATGTTTCTGGCATGATGATAAGCACAATAGAGGAAATTTTCACTTTATCTGTCATACTGGCCACTGCAAACATTGGCTTTGTTTTGATGCTACTTACCCTGAAATTTTAGGCCCAAATTGCTGCATAAATTCTTCCAGAATAGACGTTTTCCTTGATCATGAACCACAGCCAACAGCAACTAAGAACTTGATCCATCTTGCTCAGAGTAAGTCTATTAACTGGCTACTTTTCACTGTGAATGAGTATCTTTTAGTTTTGAAGCATTTCTTTTATGCATTTCTGATTAGGACTAATAGATTCTACATAATAATTTCTTATTGAGCCAACTCTTTTATGTTTCTTCCTTGGGATTTTGAGCAGTGGTCAGAACAGGAGAAATAGCAATGTATGATTATGGCAATCAAGAGCAAAATATGCAACACTATGGACAACCCAGTCCTCCTCTTTATTACATGACCAGCATTCCAAATGAATTTCCTCTTTTCCTCAGCTTTGGGGGGCAAGATATGGTGTCTGATGTAAACGATGTGCAGGTTTTGCTCAACGACCTCAAAGACCATGATGGAGACAAGCTCGTGGTAGTGTTTAGGGAAGATTATGCTCATGCTGATTTTGTTATGGGTGTCAATGCTAAGCAAAATGTTTATGAGCCTATGATGGCTTTCTTCAAGGTTAACTGATTTTGAAACCACTATTGTACTTTAAATAATGTAAATATTTTTTGATTTAGCTGAAGTTCAATAGAAAATGTTACATGTTCCTCTCTTTTCAATCATTGAAATTGTTTTCTATTCTCAGACACTATTTAACAGCCTAATAGAGCAGTCATATCATGGGACAAGATTTATATACCTTGTTGAACCTGTTGTGGCAGCACTGCGATATCCACCACTAGGTTATGATTTGCAGTCCTATGCTTCTGCATTCTTCTAATTCATGTGGCCAGTTTTGGTGCAAGCATTAATAAAACTTGACCTTAATAGATACCCTTGAACCAGGACTGATTCAAGAATACCAATGATTCCCTGAAGTTCAAGGTCCAAGACACTTATGCGATTCCTCTCAGTTAAGTGAAACACTTGTTAAAGTGTTATATCTCTTTGGCAATTTGTGAAAGGAGTTGGCTCAACTGGTTAAATCAAACTAACCAGTCGGTTTAAGTGATTGAACCTTAACTAAATGAGTATTCGATTCACTGTCCTTCCAGTCGAATTGTTTGGCCCAATCCAATTCTGACAACACTGGTTGAAATAATCCTTTAATGTTCTTGACCATGCTGGTGACCAAGCTATTGCTTTCACTTGAGTGCATGCTTTGGGAGCGGTTGAAACATCCAAGTTATTTTCAAGCAATTGTACAAATCACTTTCTAAAAAATATCTAGAGATGCAAAGAGTCAAGTCAATCAATCAAATACAATGTGGAATTCACAAAGACTTTAGGCAAGTGCACAAATGGTACGTTACTATAGATTAGTAAATACAAAGTGGATTCTAGGAACATGGACTTTAACGACTTTAACCGTTTGTATTTTATCCTTACTCGGTTTTTCCATACTCTTTAAGTGTGAGACTAAAATTAATCATGTTTAGGATATTGAAAAGTTTTAGACTATGGATAATTTTCTAATCTGGTTAGATAAAAGTGGTAAGATGCAAGAATTAAATGAAAACAAAAATATTTAAAACTCAAAATAATTAAACGCTAAAACAAGATTCAAAATTTGAATCGAATAAGATGAAACTAATTAAATGCAACTTTAACTAAATGTGAATTGAATAAGATTCAAAATCTAAGAAGATTAAATTTTAACATCAATTATATTAAGTATTATTATCGTATATTTTATCGCATGAAAATCTAACAACAAACATGTAATTAGAGAAGATCTATTAATTAAGCCCAAAAATTGTAAATTGTATTTTTTATTTTCATGTTTACAAATAATTACCCAGTCTTCAATTGTATCCCTATTTAGAAATCATAGTTGATGTCCAATAATTAAAGTAACTATTTAGGCAACAAATATGAATTAAAGGATGAGAAAAAAATGATTGAACTACTCATCTAAAATTTTATTTCATACTACTGATTGGTAAATAAAAAATAAATATTAAAGCACTAAACTGAGTATAATCCAATAAAGTTTATGGTAAAAATAAGAGTAAACCTCTTTTTTTGTAGTTTAAAGTTATAAAGGTAATCATTTTGGTCCTTTAAAAAACTATGTCATCAATATAGTATCTGAATAAGTGATATCATTTTCGTCCTTAAAAAATTAATCTAAATTTAGTAGTCATCAATTTAATTATTTTCTCAATCATATAAAATTATCATTAATTTAGTTTCTATTTGTATATAAAGGATGATTTTGATGTCACTTTCTAGATTTAAGAATTAAATTAATGAAAATATTCTTTAGAAAATCAAGTAATGAGGCTTATATTTTTTAAGGATAAAAAAAAAGAGTTACTCTAAAAATAATTAGAGTTTTATTTTCCTTTTAGTATAAAACATATTGAGTTTTAAAGACAACAATTAAGTAAACTTTGAAGCGGTCATGTTTCTCTTCTGTTTTGCTACTCTCTTTCTCTTCCCTCTGTTCTTGTATTCATCATGTCTTATGTGCCACCTTGTGTTTCAATTCAGATTACTTAGGGTAATTTTTCGGGTTTTTTTTTTCACCATTATACTGATATCTTCAATCTTTTTTATTTCCCGATTGAATTTCAAATAAGAAATTAAACAACCAAGGTTGCAACTGGGAAGTTACCATGGGTTAAGGCAACCACTGCATATCAAAATTAATGCATTTTAGTATATAATTTTAAAGTGTGATAAAATAAAAAATAAAAAAATATTAGTCATATAATTAAAAAAATTCATTGTTTGTCCTTTTTATATTCCCAAGGGAACGTGGGCTTAGTATCATGGGCTTTTGCAGTTCTATCACCATTGATTGCTCATCTGGTTCCATCATGACTCTACGTATTTGACCGCGAGCAACTTATATTGCGAGAAACTTTTAGTTAGGCTTGTTTTTATTAAATTAATATTAAATATATATAATAATTTTTTAAAAAGTGATACACTTATAAAATATAATTAATAAAGTTTTACACATATTTAATGTTAATTTAAATGTCTATTAGGCACATATTTATCAAAAAATTTCTTCTATTAGAGGGTTTGTCTTCTTTTTGTAAGACGATCAATTAATTGATAGTGTGCTTCTTATTTGGTCTTCAATTTGGATTCCTCAATTCTGAAAGTCGCCTAATCAAATTAAGATGATAATAGCTCAATATAACATGTTTATTTTTCATTATATTTTCTACAGTCAGCACATTTTTAATTAATTGCTTCGCTAAACAAAAATAAGTAGCAATTATTAGAATTAACATAAATCGTGATTATAAAGAAGCTTACTATTTTATAAGAATAATATTCGTAATTAGTCCATTATCATTAATAATCAAATTTAAGTTTAAGATCAATTAGAGCTTTGGAACTTTATTTAGGAAAAAAAACATTAGAACTTATGTTTCTTAAGAGTATGTTTGGTATGAAAGTAAAAATAAAAATAAAAATTTTATGAATAAATTTTGTATACAATTTAATATCCATCAAATTTTTATTCTTACTATATGTTTAGTATAGGGGTAAAAATGAGAATGAAAATTTCAATTTCATTTTTACCTATATATCAAATTAATTCTTATTTTTACTTGCATATCAAACATACATTAGCCATGAAAATTTTATTTTCGTTTTTACCTCCATATCAAACTGATTCCTATTTTTACTTGCATATCAAACGTAGAGTTAGTCTAGCATCTCAAGTTTGCAAGCAACGTATAATTGATTTTCTAGTTGCCTTTGTGCTTTCTTATGACAGATCGATTTTCAACCAAGTTGATTTACTTTAACTTTCTCTTTTAATGCCAATTTTGTCCTATCTATTTTTAGGGCCTATTAACTGCGTCAAATATTTGTTAGAGTTAATTATTATTCTAATTAATTAAAAATCAACAAACTCTGTAATTTCTTTTTATTTGATGAAACAAAATCCTAATTTTCTTCTTAGAAGTGTAAAAACAGAAAAAAAAAACGCAAACTATTTATTGAGTTTAATCTATTTAATAAACTAGTTATTCAACTTATACCGATGATGATTTCTGAATTTAATAACTTTTTACACTTCTAGTAATCACATGAAAACAATTTAATTTCACCATTCCTTTTCACTACTTAAAAATTTATAGAATAATTTCAAGATACAGCGATGACATCATAACCTAACGTTTATGATGATATATGCATAAAAGTACATGCTGCTTCAACGAATATCCAATTATAGACCACCTAAACCTTTCCCTTTATGGGAAATCTTGATTATGAACTCAACAAGTTAACGAAATTTTTGAATCTTGATCATCACCAAGTCAAATGTTCGTGATTCTAGGAACCAACTAGAAAGTTATCTAATCGTATTTTGAACGTAATCTCTCTCTTACTATTCGTTGCAACCTCAGCTATATTTACTATTCTGTAATATTTCTCCACCATGTTGCCACCCTCCACTACTGCTCCCTCCTCGGAATCTCAAGACGACGAAGCATTGCCTAAATCCAGACAGACTTCCGTGGAGGCCCTCAAAGAGCAACTCCAAAAGTTGGCCAAGCTCGATCGCAAGGGGTGGAGGCCGCCGCATCCTCGCCGTCTTGTGATCTCCCCCGCCGCCGCAGGGTTGACACCGGACAGCACCCTCGCAGACCAACTCAGATACTTAGCCTTGCTAGACAAGTACGACCCCGATAGATTGAAGCCACAACCCCGTCCTGTTATCCCCTCCTCACGGTCACAGGGACAATCTCAAGCTGGTTACTACACGTTCATGCCACCACCACGTCCTATTATACCCTCCTCTCTGGGACAATCTCGTGGTGGTTACTACACATTTTTGCCGCCACCCCGTCCTATTATTACACCCTCCTCACAGGGACAATCTCGTGGTGGCTCCTATACATTGATGCCGCCACCGCCACCACCACCTCCTTCTTTTATCCCTTTCTCAGTGGGGCAATCTCGTGGTGGTTCCTTTGCGTTGATGCCACCGCCACCGCCACCGCCCCCTCCTGTCGTCCCCTCCTTAGAGGGACAATCTCGCGGTGGTTTCTCGCAAGGATCGCCGCGAGAATCAAAGAAAAGAAAGGAACCTTCTTGGCCTAATGTCTTGAAGCCCAAGGGAGCTAGCAGTTTTCTTGAGTTACGGGCAAAGTTTCATGATGCGCTTGAACTACAGATACGTGAAATGGAGTCCCTCCTCAATCAATCGGGAGTAAGCAGCGAGGGCCAGCAAAGTACTGATCGTTCTCCAGAAATGGAAGAAGCTAAGGTAATGAGCTTCAACATTGACCAATTATAAGATGGGTTATTTCTTTATTGTAAAACTTCATTATATGCTTTCTTATCATAGTTTTAAATTGCGGTTTATAATTCTAATATTGTTATTACTAGAATTTTTGTAATTGCAATGTAAATTATAATTTTAGTGGCATTAACCGTATTTTTTAATAATTATTTATAATTTTTTACCATTGCAATATAATCGCAATCGCGACCGTAATTTAAAATTATAATTCTTTGTATATAAGAGATGAATTTTACTCTATATATCATGTTGTTCAAATTAAATGGGGGCATTGTTTTACGTTAGAATGTGCTTGAATTTGTGACCAATAATGTGGGAAAGAATGAACCGCGTCATCATGTGCCAACCCAAAATGATGAGCACAGTTGCCAACTAGATCCCACAATTATGTAAATTAGAGCTTCATAGGTGATTTCAATTATAAAGTTGATTGCATGTTTATGACTTCTGAGGCCGTGAAACAATGCCTTCACATCTTGAACAACCAGAGGAGAATAGCCGAAGATCAGCATCAGACAGAGGTAACAAAAATGAGGTTGCTCGGAGCTATGAATCAGACGGCCACGGTCCAAGTGGGTCATGTTCCAAGACCAACTTCTTGCCTTCCACCATGGCCAGCTCCGTATCAAAACGTGGGTTCTTCTGCTAATTTAGACATCCTTGCACCAACTATGGCTGCTAATGAGGTACTGAGATTCATGATCTTGATAAGTTTTATAAAAATTTTACAATTTATACCATTATTTACGATAGCATGTATCAGAACTTGTGAAACAATGTAAGAAAGAATGAATGGAGATGTCAAGCCAACTAGACACAGGTATAATGCTATGTTAGTAGAAGATTATAAAATCCAATACGAATTGTTTGCTAATTAGCCCAGATCCCAAAATTCTCGAAATTGCAGCTTAATAGATGAAATGGCTTAGTAATTTCTAGATTTAAATTATTGAGTTGATTACATGTATATCACTTTACATTATGCATGTGTATTCAGTTATATGAATAGGGGAACAAAGAAAGTTCTGCTTGCAGCTTCAGCCCATACTATACAGTGAGACGTTATAGGAGGGAATTAAGGGGGAAAAAAATGGCTTATAATTAGATTTAATTATAGAATGCTCATAGTAAAAATACTAGTGAGACATATACTTCCTATTTTCTCTCACTCTTTCTCTCTCTATATTTGAGACCACTATCTGTACTTGTTTGTGGGTAAAAATTGGCTTGGTAGTTGCAGATTTAAAAGTTATGATAATGTAGTACATCATTCACACAAATTCACTAGCTAGAAATTTCAATAAGATGTTTATAAACAAAACATGCATTCCAACGCAGAATTATGAATTGACATCGAATTATGAATTGAGCCAATGAGAGCACAACTGGCATTGGCTTCAATTTCTAAGATTTGAGTGTGATGATGATGTTGGAGGTTTAATCCTCCCTTACATCACTTATATCCCTTTCTCTACTTACATACTTGCGCATCCAATGTAACCAAAAAAAAAAAAAATTACAAATCCAGGAAACTAACCCTTTTCATGCAATCAGGGAAAAGGGCTAGGAAGTCGGGCTCAGGTTGATGCCACAGGGAAAGCGAAGGCATTTGCAGTCAGTATTAGTCCTCCCCGAGAACCTGCTCGTCCATTATTTGCTGAGATGTGGAAGGCTTACCATGAGAGCCGAAATAGCATTGTGGGTCAACAATCGACCATGAGTTCAAACTCAAAAAACAAATCCACCATGAATCCAATGGTCAAAGGGGTAGTGGGTCCTTTTGCTCCTATCATTTTTCCTTCACCAAGAACAGTTGCTAATCAGTATGCGGGTGCCTATGATAATCCCAATACAAACTACCCTGCACCAAGAACAGCTGCTGATCTCAATATAAAGTACCCTGTAGTTGCAAATCTCAATATGCATAAGCAAATTGGGAAATGGCTTCCTGCTGGATCCTCAAATCGGTCAAGGGGAATGGATAATCAAGATGCACATAATGAGGTAATGGACTTCAAGATAAGCAATAAAAAAATTTATAAAAAAAACTTCATAGCATGCCATATAGATACAGGTATAATGCTATTTTAGTTAAAGAGTATAATATCTAACCCAAATTGATACAAACGGCTTAGTAATTTGTAGATTTAAACTGCAAAGTTAGTTACATGTGTAGTAATCTACATTTTAGGAGAAGATGAAGGGTAAAATTAGCTTGGTAATTAGAGATTTAATCCATGAATTGATTAGATGCAAATTCACTCGTACACATATTATAATTAGACTTTCTTCAAGCAGTTACTGCTTGGTTTGCCACCACTTGGAGGTATTGATATGTCATATGATCCTCTGCAAGAGTTGGGAGGATAAACAATGCTTCCTCAGCTCAAAATGCTCCAAACTCGAGTCCATCTCAAGTTCCACCTTTAATGTAATTAATGAGCTTCTCTTATGCAATCTTTTTGTGAAGCACTATGGCTTTGTAAGCAACTCTGCAGTAAATAAGTCTTGGAATTTGTGAAACAAGTTGGAAGAATGGAATGAATCCATATATATTATCATTGTAGTTGAGTGAAAGGCATATAGATAAAATACTAGTAAGACATATATAGGTTTTATTTCCCTCAAGCCATATTCTAGCCTTGTTTGCATTATAAAAGGTATTTTCATGATACTAGATTCTGGTGTAGTGTTACCTTTCATGATACTAGATTCTGGTGTAGTGTTACCATTGTAGGATATGAAGCAGTGAGACAGGTACAAGTATATTTATGTTAGTTTGGTTTATTAAGCTTAGTGGGTATTTTAATTTGATTGAAAGTAGTAGGGTAGGTGGGTGTTTGGCTATTTAGAAAGGGTAGGCTACTTACCAAAAATAGAGGGAATTGGGATTTCAATCACCTAGCAAATCTAGATTGTTTACAATCATCGTAGCAAATTTGTTACAGCATAGGATTTCAATTGGATCATCCAGTTGTTCTCCCATGCCTTCAAATATTTTCTTTAATTAGATTGCTTGATTAGCACTTGTTCCTGTAATCTACTTAGCTTCAACAAATGATTAAGCCACGATTTCTTGTTTCTTGACGTCTAAGAGAATACTCTTGATGCAAATGTGAATGCGCATCCTAAACTAATCTTCATGTCACCAACTGATCTTGCCTAATTATTGTCTGCATATCCAAGTAACCTTGTACCATTATCAAATTTGTACTACATACCAAACTCTGGCATGCCTCACTGTATCTATAGATGCTCCTTGCTACTTCGTAATGTTTCTGGCTTGAGCTCTACATGAATTTTGATGGTAGACTTCTTGCGTACATAATATCTGGTCTTTTAGATGTAGGATGCAAAAGACTTCTAAAAAGATTTCTATAGTGTAAAGCATTTGCCTTTCCAGATCCATCTTCTTTCCTGGTTTTCTCATTGTTGATCAAAACAGTAGCAACTGCGATGGAGCTATTCATTGAACTTCACCAATTTTTTTTTTTTTTTATACTCCTTCTGTGAGATGAAAATCTCATCTCTACTTAGGATTATCTCAATTCCGAGGAAATAGTGCATCAAGCCCAAGTCAGTCATCTTAAAATTCTTCATCATGTCTTCCTTAAATTCTTTTATTATCCTCTCATCGTTTGCTGTGTAGATGATATCATCCACATATAGAGAAACTATGACAGTTTCATAGTTACCTTCGTTTGATGTAGAGAATATACTTGCTTTTGCTCTCCTGAATCCTTCATCAACAAAATATTTGTCAATTAAACTATATCAAGCCGTGGTGATTTCTTTAGTTTGTAGAGAGGTTTCTTTAACCTTAGCACTTTGTCTTCTTAGCCTTCTATTAGGAACCCTGAACGTCATTCTAATACCACTATTGGTTTGGTTTATTAAGCTTAGCGAGTATTTTAACTTGATTGAGAGTAGCTGAGTAGTTGGGTAATCAGGATATTTAGAAAGGGTAGGCTACTTATTGAAAGGTGGAATAAATTGGGAGTAATATTTGATAATGGAAGGCTGGCTACTTGTTGCTTGCAGTTTGCAACTCACAAGTTACAAGGCTATATATAGTTGTTTCTATCTCATATACAAAACCGACTTTAGAAGTCTAGCAATAGTTGATATTTTGTTTAGATTTTATTTTATTTTCCTTGTTTCTTGAGTTTTCTGTTTTTACCACGGCCTTCTAGGACCTTTTTTAATTTAGAAAGTTTTAACAATTTTGCTTTTCTTTTCCTCCTCTCTATCTCTTTCACTGTGTCAGTGTGGGTAAAATTTGGCATGGTAGTTACAAATTTAAGAGTTATGACAATGTAGAGTATCACTCATAACACATATTTGCTAACTAGAATTTTCTTCAAGCTATTTCTGTACAATACATGCATTCCAACAAAGAATTATGAATCAGCCAAAGAGCTTGAAACTCAACTGGCACTCGCCTCAGTCTTTATAATTAGAATGCAAGGAGAATCGATCCTCCCCTAGTTCAGTTATCCCTTCCCTTACTTAGCTGTTTCCACTCCTAATGTCAAAGAAAAAAAGTTAAAAGAGTCCTAAAACTAACCCCTTTCATGCAATCAGGGGACTGCACCCGAGTTACGTGGCATGCAAAAAGAGGCCTCCTCAGCTTATTCTCAGGCTCAAGTTGATGCCACTGAGAAAGGGAAGGCACCTGCGATCAGTATTAGTCCTCCTCAAGAGCCTGCCATAGAACAAGAATCTCTTTCAGATGTTGTCCTTGAGCTATGGGGGGATGACGAGCAGAACCTGAGTGGCACTATGGCTCGTCAATCCACCATGAATCCTCTTGCTCCTACTAGTTTTCCTTCAACAGGAACAGTTACTAATCAAAACAACCTTGCACGAAGTACAAATGCTAATCTCGATATTGATCAAAAAGTTGCACTTGATGAGGTAATGGACTCCTAAGATAAGCAATGAGAAACTTGTAAAACTTCGTAGCATGCAATCTACATCTGGGTATAATTCTACGTTTATAGAGTTGATTACATGTGTAGCACTCTATATAGGAGGGGAGCTGAAGAGAAACTTTAGCTTGGTAGTAAGAGATTTAATGTATGAATTGATTGTATGTCACTTGTACACACATTTTAATTAGATGTGTTCTTCAAGCAGTTTTTGAACGATTTGCTTGTTTCGCCACCACATGGAGGGATTAATATGTCGAATAATCCTGTGCAAGAGTTGGAAGGACAGAGCAATGCTTCCTTAGCTCAAAATGCTCCAATCCTAAGGCCATCTCAGGTTCCACTAATAAGTTTCTCCTATAAATTTGTTTTTCTGAAATATTATTGCTATGTAAGAAACTACAATAAAAATGTGTTAGAATTTGGGAAATAGTTTCAAAGAGTGGAATGAATCCATATTATCACTTTAGATAAGTTCCAGTTTATTTCCCCTATAGATGAAATACAAGTGAGACATGCAGGTTTTGTTCCCACAAGGTTCAAGCTAAATTCTTGCTTTGTTTGCATTAGAAAGTGTTTGCATTTGAGATAAATTTTGGAAGAATGAAAGGTATTTTCAATATTCTAGATTCTAGCGCATTGTTATTCCCTCTTCTCCCTCTCAAGGTGTATGAGTAAAAATTGTCTTGGCTGTGTTGCACTTGCAGATTTAAAAGTTATGACAATGTGTATAACACACACATAAACCACTAACTACTAAGTGGGCTTTTCTTCAAGAAATTTCTAAACAACAACATAGATTCATGAATCGAGAAAGCTAACCCATTTTCCCTGGACACCTATTTTATGCAGGACATGGAGGAACAACGAAAAAATGCTTCTTCAGTTCAACAAGATCCAAAGCCAAATTAAATCCAAAACCAATGTAATTAATAATTTTCACTTTAAATTCTTTGTAGGGAGTTTATGTGTGTTATGTGATTCCCAAAACAAAACGTGAGTTTCTTGCAGTTTGCTATCAGATTGTTGACATTCATAGATTTATTGTTAAGATGCAAACAAATGTCTTTGTAAGAGGGAATGTTGCTATCTTTAACTAGCTAGCTGTCAAAATTCAAAATTTTTTTTTTTGTAAATGATATGATATAATCAGCACACCCTTTTCGTTGGAGAAATTCATCCACACTCTCATATTACTATCTTCATCCAATGAAAACATAAACACCAAAATATTTCTTCTTTTATGATACTTTTAATTTTAAAAACAAAGTGAGAAGAAATTCTTACTCCTTTGGACCGACTTACTCCTTTGGACCGAGAGCACAATGGTTAAAGCCTTCATCCCAAGTGGTGACTCTAAGATTTGAACTTTGTCTATGCACGTGGGATTGTAGTGTACTAACCACTATGATCGACCAATTGCAGGTGTAAATATAAATGTATGCAAGTTGAAAAACTTAATAGAAAAAGAGTACAAAGATAAAATTTCTTTCTTTCTTTCATGTGTAAATCTAACATGTGAAAAAATAATGATATATAAAAGTAAGTTTATTGAGATAATGAATAATTATTAGAGGTGGAAATTGTCAACTATGGAGCTTGGAAAATGGTTGTTTTGTGTAATTTCATATCCATTTTATCTCACCCATTTTAATATATTTTTGTTCATTTTCAATATGTCATTTTAACGTAGCAATAGCTATAAGTCTGCTTGTATAATAAAAGGGTCTTCTTATGTGTATATTAATTTGTACCAAATTAGCAATGGTTTTATGCGGGCGATATATTTCTTTTAGTTTTTCATTTTTTTCATGGTGTTCTTGCTATTAAAACTAGCCAATTTGCATTTTAAGTTGGTAAGATTCTCAATTTTATTTAACTTCAGTACAACTTGTAAGTAACAATATTTTATTGAAATTTGTCTCATTAAATTTTAATTATAACAAATCGTGGTGATATTACTCAGATTTATTTTATAACACGTTAGTGTCACTTAATTTTGTGATTAAGCATTTTTCAGTAGAGCAAACTCAAGAATAAGCTCCCACCAGTTTTAGAATGTTGACACTTAGGGTTAGTTTGTTAAGCCAATAACAATAGGAATGAAAAATTTCAAAATGAGTTTTTCATAAAAATTTTCATATAAAATTTATCTCTAAATTTTTTACTTCTATTTTTGTGAGTTTAATAAAGTAGTACTTGATTCCTATGAAGTAAATCAAGTTACACAAACACAAAATTGTATGAGGACGAGGATGTTCCAAGAACCATGTGGCACTAAAAGACGCTGCAATATGGCTACTTTTGGTTAAGAGTGTAGTTGAGTCTAATCCTAACAACAAGTAAAGAACAAGCTATAAGAAGGATGAACACCCAATTATGCTGAACTTGAAAAAGGAAATTTGAAGATCAATATTTAAGAAATATTCTATGTATCATCAATTTATGCCATAATTTGTTTTTTGTGGTAGAAAGGAAAATTGACTATTTTATTGATTCTTTAATGTAGTAGTTCTAATATGTATTAGAAAATACTATTTTAAGAGAAATTTATGAAATTACTTTATAGTACTTCTTTTTAACTTGGAGAAGTTAGGGTTAAAGAAATATTACTTATGAACTTGTTTAGAGAGGTAACAGTCACAACAACAAAATATGAATTTTTCTCTATAGTTTTCCAATGAACTTTTCGGCGCAAAATTTAAAAAGCCATAACAAAAATTAATTCAAAAAATAAAATACATTTCTAGCGATCATATCCACTACAAACTCATTGGGATAACCATAAATTTTTGAAGCAAATATCTTCTAGAAATCAATGCTGATTCTCAAGGGATATTTTTGCCAACATATATCCTCACTTTATTCTCTAGTTTTTAGCTGAAACAATATGTTGGAAAACCAATGATAGCAAATTTGCTCATGATATCTATAATTTTCTAATAAAATTTTTGACTATAGCTTCCCCTTTTCAATTTCCTATTTCTCTCATTTTCATCTCTCTCCTCCTGTTTCTCCTTCATCTCCAATTCACCTTGGCTTGCCCATCATTCACACAACAATTCACCTTAGAAAACATCCCATTGCCAACCATAATATTAGTCTTCTTCATAACCTTTATATCTCAATCTCCTTCACCAAGCACTTAGAGTCATCTCAATCCTTCAGGATACATGTCACGTTAGCCAATGTACCTGCCAATTCATTAATAACCATATTGGCATTGATTTTATACTACTAGATGTCACCATCAGAATATGGTTATTGTCAACTAGAGGCCAGAGGATGATTAGATCAAATTGGGCCCCTAATTTATGATAAAAGACACCAAGATCTTGCACCTTGCCAACTAAGACCATAGACATGACCTCCATGGTCTCTACATCTATGACTTGGAGGGCATCACAAAAAATGGCTTGCATCACAATTGATGCTGCTCTGGATTAGCACAGCGAAAACCCACACAAGAGAAAAGGATGAGGTTGTTGATGACTGAGCCTTGGATTGCAAGACTTCATAGCAGCTTCTCCATACTTGACCGCAACAATCTTGTCTTGAAATTTGGGGGGATGAATGGGAACGATTTTGAGAAGATTTTAACCTGAATTTGACTCAGAGTGAATGATTGAGGAGAGAGAAAGAGAGAGAGGAAGAGGCTGAAAATGAGAATCAGAAAGTTTCAATTTGGATTGCCATTTTTTGTAGCTCTATCAGTCTTGTTCATCTTCAACTCCAGCTCTTCTGTAGCACTCTACGTGTAACGCCTTCCCTCTCTACATATGCATATGCCATGAGAATATATTCTTAAATATTATGAATAATTTATATGTGCTAATATTTAATAGTTCTGGGGATAACTTTGCGGATATGATATGGAGTTTCTTAATAATAATTTCTATAGGAAATCAAAATCAAGAAAAAGAATTCAAAATGTAATACCCTCTTCATAAAAAAACAATTCACGTAATTTTAAAAGTATTTTAAAAATTGTTAAATTATTATAATAGAATTTCTGGGAGTAAGATTAAATTACAATTAACCATATTAAGCATAAGAGTTTAGTTCCATAATGAAACATGTGGTCTAAGAAAAGTTTAGAATCAAAGATAGAGAAATAAATAATTAAAATAATATTTTAAAGGGGAACCCTTATGCTTGAATAACAAGCAACTATGAAGCAAGGGAATTTTTGCATGCATGGGGAACAAGTGGCAGTGAGTAAACCCTAAGGTAACCCTAGCGATATAAAATGACTTATAATTAAATTTCACTATAGTTAAATAGCAAGAATAGTAAATAGACAAATAAATATACGCATGAAAATTTAGTGGTAGAAGAAACCCACTTAGCCTGTTTCTTGTTGGAGGAAAAAAATACAATAATGAGAAAGAGAGAAAGATTTTTACATGTAAAATGATTGGAGAAGAAAAATATAGGCAAGACCCACTTAACTAAAAATATGATTCGTTAAAGAAAAATAAATAAGAGGAAAGTGATATTACTTCACTAATAAGAATTGAGCTAAAACCCTATATAATTAAACTAACCACACTTGAGACCTAACTCTAATTAAACCAACCCGCAAAACCTAGCCCTTACCATAGTAAGTGCACCGTCAGACCCTATAAACTCCCCCTCTCTATCCATTTACTCATTCCACCACAAATTACTAAAACAAAACAAGAGACACAAGAGAGAAAGGGAGGGACACAAAGAGGGAGGTGTTGTTCTTGGCTTTGTATGAGAGGCGAGGAGAGGGAATTTGTTCAAGTTGTGGAAGAGAATATTGGAAAGGAGATCTAGCCCAACATCCAGCACCCATTTTCTATTTTTGTACCGTCCATATAGAGGTAGGAATCTAGCCATTTCTCTTCTGTTTCTATGGCTATGGTTCTACGATAGGGGATTGTTCTAGCTTGTTTATTCTTTTCTCTCTTCTCGTCGGGATTCTAACTTAAATTTCTGGGTTTTGTGGTTGTTAGAGTTATGATTTAATAATGAGATTTTTGGGTAAAATTTTGGGTGCATGTTGTAGATTCTTGAATGCAAGTTTCTGTTAGGATTCTTGATTAAAATCCTGGGAGCATGATACTGTTAAGAGGCATATTCAATCCTAGGATTCTTGGTTAAATACTTGGTGTGTAGGTTGATGATAGACTTGTCATGTCGTGCTAAGTTTCATGATCATTTACTTTTTGGAAGCCAAGAAGATGCAAGTTAAAAACTTGAATTTACAAGACATAAAGCTTCATTAAAATGATTTCTCACTGCATACGAGGGTGAGAAAAGCAGTTTTAATTAATTACAAGACTCCAATACTTGACCCTAGAAACAAATTTGAGAAAAAACTCTCTAGAGACCTAGGACCTGAGAACACTTGCTTGGTTGAATTGAATTTTGTGACATCATGCTCATGACTTTGGATGACGACCCATAACATAGTTGAATGAATATGGCAATTGTGGACTCTTGGATTTGACTTATCATGAGATTGCACTGTGAATGTTCTGTTTTGAACTATGAATTTCACCTTGACCCACGACATGCCTATTGGAAATAGATTGGATTATGAGATCATACATATATGTACTCTTCCTAAAATTTTGATATTATGGACTGTTGGCCTCATTATCAATACTTTGGGAATAAAGGGAAAAAATTCTGTATTACAAGGATGCCAAGCCGTGGCTATACTTGAACTTTAAGACTTATAAATTGCATCCTTGGTTTCCAGTGTACATGTATTGTGATTTAAACTATAAGAACTGTAATGCGATACTCGCCACTCAAAGGTTAGTGCTATAATTGTGAATGGAAACACTAAAAGGTTAGTGTTCTAAGCATGGCACTCAAAGGTAAGTGCCAAGCACTCAAAGGAAAGAAGTACATGAGGTAAAACACCAATTGAAGTCTTTAGATTTCTGTAATTGCTTGAGAGAAATCCTTTTAGCACCCAATAATTTGTGCAATAGAATTACAATTTGAGTTTGAGTCTAAGTCTACTTCTAATCCCACAATAATAAGGTTTTTTTGTAAATTAAAGGGATACAAGGATTAATAGAAAATATTCCTATTCTAATAATAATATGACATTTTACGATAATCACAACACTTCCCCTCAAGCTAGTTCATATAGGTCGTATGCACCTAGCTTGTTATATATATAAGTTATCCTTGGAGCTCAGAGAGATTTGGTGAAGATATTTGCTAACTGATCATTGGAATTCACAAAAGAATTAGTGACTTATTCGGATTGAATCTTTTCTTGGATGAAATGGCAATCAATCTCTATATGTTTTGTCATCTCATGAAAGATTGGATTAGAGGCAATGTGTAATGATGCTTGATTGTCACAAATGAGTTTCATAGGACTTACTTGGCAAAACTTCAACCCCTGAAGAAGTTGTTTTAACCAAACAAGTTCACAAGTAGTTAAATCCATAGTTTGGTATTCTGCTTCTGCACTTGATCTTACAATTACATTCTGCTTTTTACTTTTCTAGGAAATAAGATTACCCCTAAAGAGAATGAAATATCCAGAAGTTGATCTTCTGTCACCAAGAGATCCTGCCCAATCTGCATCTGTATATGTAGCAATGTTTATATGGCCCCCATTTTCATAGACTAATCTTCTTCCAGGAGCACTCTTTATATATTTTAAAATTAAAATTATTGCATCCTAATGGCTTTCACATGGAGATTTAAGGGACTGACTCATAACACTAACCACAAAAGATGTGTTTGGTCTAGTCATGGTAAGATAAAGTAACTTTCTCACAAGTCTGCGGTACCTTCCTAGGTTGGATAAAGGTTCCTTTTGATTTGGTAGAAGCTTGACATTTAGATTCATAGGAGCATCAATAGGTTTACAATCTAAAACACGGTTTCTCCAAAAATGTCAAGAGCATACTTTTTTTGAGAGATAGCAATCCCTGTCTTTCATTGGGCAACTTCAATGCCAAGAAAGTAGCGAAGTTTGCCTAAATATTTTGTTTGAAAGTTTTAGAATAGCTGTTGTTTTAGGCCTCTGATGCCTTCATGATCATTTCCTGTAATAACAATGTCATCTACATAGACAACAAGATATATATAGTGATTAGAGGATGAATGTTTATAAAATACAGAATGATCTGTCTCATTACGGATCATACCAAATTATTGTATAACCTTACTAAATTGCCCAAAGCAGGCCCAAGGTGATTGTTTAAGGCCATATAGGGACTTATGCGCGTGACAAACAAGAATAGACTCCCATTGAGCAACAAACCAAGGTGGTTGCTCTATGTACACTTCCTTTGACATGGCAGCCATACACAGAAATAAATGGATAGAAGCCATTTTAGCAATAGGAGAAAAAGTATCACCATAATCGAGGCCAAAGATCTGAGTATAGCCTTTGCCTACAAGACAAGCTTTCAAGCGTTCCACCTGTCAATCAGGGCCAACCTTAACAGTAAAAACCCAGCGACAACCAACTGTAAATTTTCTAGGGGGGGAAGGAACAAGTGTCCATGTATGATTGGAATCCAAGGCTTCCATCTTGTCAATCATGGCCTATCGTCATTCTCAATGTGAAAGTGCTTCTTGAATAGTTTTAAGAATAGAAACAAAAGACAAAGTAGATACAAAGGCATAATGGGATCGAGATAGACAATTGTAGCTTAAGAAATTATAAATAGAATGAGGAGTACAAGTAAAGTGGATACTTTTACGTAAAGCTAAGGGTAGGTCTTCTGATGGTTCAAGCAGCCCCGTGGCAGGTGGAGCCGTTGGAGCAAGAGATGAATCACATGAATATGGAGAAATAGTAGCATCCTGTATTAGAGCTTGTGGTTGTGAAAGAGACACTAGTTGAGAAGGTGAATCCAAAACTGGCAATTCATGAGAAACAAAAATTGGTAGAACAATATATGGAATGGATAAAACTTGAAATATAGAGTCAAATTCTATAGGAGATGTGAAGTAAGGTGTATCCTCATAGGATGTGACATTTGCAGACATATATAAATGATGTGAGGATGGAGAATAACATCGATAACCCTTTTGACCTAAGAATAGCTAAGAAAAATGCATTTTATTGCATGGGCAGACAATTTATTGCAATCAGGGGAGAGATCATGGACAAAACAAGTAAATCCAAAAACACGAGGAGGAACAATGTAAAGAGGGTCATTAGGAAAGAAGATAGAATGTGAAACTTTATCATTCAGGACAGAGGATGGCATTTTGATTAATTAAGTAACCAGCAGTCAAGACTGCATCATCCTAATATTTTACTGGTGCATTGACATATAACAAAAGAGTGCGTACTGTTTCAACAATATAACAATATTTTCTTTCAGCTATCCTATTTTGTTGGGGTATATGAGGACAAGTAAATTGATGAATCATGCAATGAGATGCCATAAAGGACTTAAAAGGAAGAGAAAAATATTCTTTGACATTATTACTACGCAGAATGTGAATAGATTGCCCAAATTGAGTCTGAATTTTAGTGCAAATTTTTTTGAAAATAATAAATAATTTTGAACGATCTTTCATTAAGAAAATCTAAGTGCATCTTGAGAAATCATCAATAAAGTAACAAAGTACCGAAAACCTAGACTAGAACTAACATGACTAGGACCCTAAAATCAGAATGAATAACATAAAAAGGAGACTCAGCTTGATTATGAACCTTGCTCAGAAAAGATGCACGGACATGTTTTCTAAGTTGACATGACTCACACTCAAGAGACTATAAATGAGAGAGATGTAAGACCATCTTCTTAAACTTATTAAGACTGGGATGACCTAAATAATGATGAAGGAGATTAAGGGACTCTGTGACAGCACATATAGTGGATGAAGAAGGCTGGAGATAGTAAAGAACACGTGATTCAGATTCTGTGCCAATCATCTGTCTCGTATCCTATTCCTATATAAGAAAAGAATCGGCAATAAATGTTACAGAACAATTTAGTGTGCGAATAAGTTGACTAATAAAAATTAAGTTGAAAGGATCACCAGGCATAAGGAAAACAAATTTTAAAGGTAAAAAAGAAATAGGTGTAGCTTAGCCAATTCTTGTGGCTATAGCCTTAGAACCATTGGCAAGGGTGATGTGGTGTGCCTGCTTAGGAGATGATAAATATGAGAAAAGAGAATGATTACCAGTTATGTGATTAGAAGCACCAAAATTAAGAATCCAGGAGCCAATAAATGAAGATTAAGTGAGGCAAAACATAGAATTACTTGTATGACCTATAGTGGCCGAGGATGAACCTTGTTGGGCGGCTTTAAATTGAAGATACTCCTAGTAATAATGATTAGATAAAATGTTTTGATTGTTATTACAAGTCTTAGGTTTCTTCGCAGTGACTGGTACCATTGACTGTGTCACATTAGCTGAGTTTTCAAGAAGACCATGCAAAAAATAACACGTCTTGAGTGTGACCCATACATTTACAATGAGTGCATTGGAAGCGATTGCCAGAGCCACGGTCACCTCTACTACCACATCTACGGCCTCAACCACCATGGTTACTTGAGGTAATGATAAAAGTTGATGAGTTTGAAACTGTTTGGGAATGAATTCCAGTTGTTGCTTCCGAAAAAGGAACTCACAATAGATAAGTAATGAGATCTTCCTTGGATTAGTATTAGACAAGAGTTGATTTCAAACAGACTCAAAATCCTCGTGTAGACCATGAAGAATGAAGACCATGTATAAGTTGTCAAGCTTAGTCAGCATTTTGGAGAGGTCATCACAGTGTAGGAGTAGTTTAATATCTTGAATAGTGGACTGTGTTTTGTTTAGATATGAGGACAAATCATGATCAGTCATTTAGAGGGTTGTCAAATTATGGACAGCATCACATAGGCATTGAACATAATTGGCATAAACACTTCAGGCCTTTTTTCAAATTTCATAGCACGTTTTGTAGGAATAGAAGTGGACTAATAGCTTCAAATTAATAGATTGCCATAATAAAGAAACCAATTGGTAATCAGCCTGCTACCACTCATCCCCTTTAGCTACAGGGATGGACTCAGACTTCTTGTTCAGGCGATTAGAGAAGCCTTGTCCAAGAAACCAAATGTCGACAACAGCAGACTAATCCAAAAAAAAATTTCTATTCAATTTTTCAAACGTTATAGTGGGTGAACCTAAAAAAGCAAAGGAAATGAGACCCTTCTTAATAGGTTTAGAGGTAACAGATGAGGCATCACAATGGTTGTCAGAGGTGGAAGCCATGAGCAACAGGGAGATCTCGCCGGAGTGGTTCACAGTAGTTGGTGTTTTGCCAAAGTGATTCACGATAAAGAAGGAAAAAAAGATTTAGTCTCTAGATACTAGATTAAAGCCTTTAGATTTTTGTAATTGCTTGAGTGAAATCCTCTCAGCACCCAAGAATTTATACAATAGAATTACAATTTGAGTTTGAGTCAAAGCCTATTTCTAATTTGAGTTTGAGTCTAAATCTACTAATCCCACAATAATAAGGATTTTTCTGAACTACTGGGATACAAGGATTAATAGAAAATATTCCTAATCTAATGATAATATGACATTTTACGATAATCACAACAACACCCAAAAGAATGTGTTTGGTTAATTATTTATTACATTATATACTATTGTTCTGTTTTTATTAAATTACTTGAATTTTTCCTCCCTTTTTTATGTATATTATGTGTAGATGTCATAGCCTTGGTTTTATAAATTGCCTATAGCATTATACAGCTGAAATTCACCATGTTATTACTTTCTTTATTGTTAGAGTATGTTTGGGTCTACGTGCGTAACCAGGAGGGTTTTGTGAAGATGTTAACCAACATTAACATCTATTACTTAGATTAATGAATGACACCTTATAATTAAAATGTGTAAATATGGGTAAGATATGTAGAGGTACCACACAAGCAGGGAGGACTTTCTTAATCTACCCTTGTACTTAATGTTTTCCTTTAGCTAAAACTTCCTTTTTTTTTATGTACAAAAAGAATGCCAATGTGGCGCCTTGATAGCTTAGTACTAATTATCTAAACAAACTTGATGATAGATTATGTGTGTGTGTGTGTGTGTGCGCGTGTGTGTGTGCATATGTATGTGAGTATGTAGTGGTGTATGTAATATTTTTCTATTTAATCTTCTTTCTTTTTAGGCTTAATGCTAATGGGTTTATTTTTCCTAAACTAATCAAAGTTTAAATATAAATTCATTACCGCATCCCATACTTAATTCATGCTTATTTCATGCCTAATTCTTATGAACAAATTAAAACGATGAGTAGGAGTAACACATAAAGTAAGATAACCATTTGAAATCATATCTGTCACCAAAAAATCATAAGGAGTTATCTAAACAAACTTGATGATAGATTATGTGTGTGTGTGCGTGCGTGCGTGTGTGTGTGTGTGTATGTATATATATGTATGTATGTAGTGGTGTATGTAATATCTTATTATTCAATCTTCTTTCTTTTTAGACTTAATGATAATGAGTTTATTTTTCCTAAACTAATCAAGGTTTAAATATAAATTCATTACTGCATCCCATACCTAATTCATGCTTCTTTCATGCCTAATTCTTATGAACAAATTAAAAAGATGAGTAAGAGTAAGGCATAAAGTAAGATAACCATTTGAAATTATATTTGTCACCAAAAAAGCATAAGGTATTAGCTTATGATCACATTAATAGATATGGGTTTAATTTTTTTTTTTTTAAGCAACTTATGATTTCACCAATGAAATGAGCTTAGAGAAGAAAAAGTGTCTACATCTGTACTGAGTGGGTCTTAAGAATGTACCTTAAGATATTTTTTTTTAAATTAATCCTATTTCATGTTTAGAAATTCTCATACCCATTATCTTGTATTTATATTAAGAGAGGACTTTTAATAAGCATAAAACTCACTTAATATAATAACAAATTTCAACCTCAATTATGTGGGCACTTCACTATGGTAACTTGAATCATTTTTTAACTTTCAATTTTTATACTACCAATTGTATATATCCAATCTTAGTCTTTTTTAGAAAGGACTAATTTGCTGAAACAAAGTCAATAATTACTCTTTTTAAGTCAATGCTTTGTGAAAGATGTGTGACATTTTTGGTATCAGTGCATCCTATTCAAGCAAATAGTAAGGAAGTGATATAAGATTTTCTATTTTGACTTATTTTTGGATATTTTTAGGTATATTCTTTTTTTTTCTGCCTCTCAACATTAATTATGCAATATTGAAACTGATCAACTTAATGTTAGAATTTTTGTGTTTGGGTAGGGAAAACATACCACCAAGAAAGACCCTAAGAATTCCAATTGATGCCCTAGTTGGAGTGATAGGAGTAGTAGAAGGCTTAGCCAATGCTTTCATAACTCAAGTATAAATGTGTGTGTGCGCGCGCGCGTGCGTGTGTATATATATATATATATATGTCTGTGTATGTTGGAAGCTTAATAAAATTCTAGAAAGTATTCAAACGCTATTAAATAGTCTAAAATCTAGTAACAAATCCAAATCTAACTAAAGATAGTTTTGCATCAATAGGGAACCTTAGCGCATGTGAAGAGATAAGTATAGGGCCAAAGTCCATTAAGGATAGCCCAAGACTAAAACCCTAAACTAAATTAGTAAGATTATAACTAGATATAAATCCAATAATAGTGTAGCCCAAGTAAAGGTCTAACGGTCCAAGCCCAATAACCCTAGCCCATTAAGGAACTCTCACAGGTGAACCTTATAAGGAAGAAGCTAGGTAGCTTGTATATCAATGGGGCTATATTGCAATACTTATTTATGTTTTTTTTTCTCTTTCTTTAATTGTATTAAATGCAAAATCAATTTATAATAATCTAATTTTTTAATTGAGACATTAAATATAGGTGGAATTTAATGGACATCATAATAATATTGATTGATGACATTTATATAATTAATGTATTCAAAAAGTATTATCTTTTTATTAAATTTATAGATAAGTTATCTAGCATCCATAAATTTGAGAGGGTTCTGAACTCTTCTTAATTGCCCAATTACACTTATACACATGTCAATCACTTTACACTCAACATTAATATCTAAAAAAGTTCTTTTTTTTCCTGCATGGCCCTCGTGAGTTTTTTTTATAATTTTGACAATTTCAAACACCTTCATTCAAGTTTCATGAAAATAACCTTCTTTCATCTCCATTCTCTGCAACTGCAGAATCCATAAAGGAAGCCCTAACCCCAAATTGGAGTGGTAGTCGTCCATGGAAGCTTGTGAACTACTCCCCTCGCAAAGAAGAGCCACGTCCGTGTTGCAATAGTAGAAATTACTTTGAAATCCCAGCTGCATAGCCGCATCCCCCGTACGAAACCATCACAGCTGTGATTTTAAACACTATATTGATTTGGAAAGTTCTGTACGTCTTCATTGGCAATTAGTTGTTTGCTCAACACATTCCGTGATTGATTAGTAAGGTTAGATGACATGGCAGTACTAAACCCAACCTTGTCTTGAGATAGAACATGCCAAACACTAGATTCAATATTACCCCCAACAAATATTAGTGAATATTTTATGTTCAGTAGCAGAATGATTCAATGTCTTGAAGGAACTCTGTGCATGTAACGCTGGATCCGGATCCGGATTTGATCTGGCCAGGATCTCCAGCAACTGGATCGTTTTTTCAAAAAGCTTGATTGCCGGGTCTTTTGCTTCCGACATTTTTGTTTTTGCCTCTGCGGTCCACTCTCCAATGGAGATGAAAGAGCATTGGAAACAAAACTTTCGTGAATTTTCAAGCCAGGGAGTTTGAGATTTGCTAAAATTTTTTAAAAAAAAATCCATGAGGGCCATGCAATAAATAAGATAAATTAGGGATTTGTTCATATATTAATAGAGTGTAAAGTGATTGATAGATGTATAAATGTAATTGGATCAGCTAAGGAGAGTACCAAAACCTTTTCAAATCCATGGATACCAGAAAATCCACTAAATTTATAGAATACAAGTCAAACATATCACATTTATATAAGAAGAGTTAAGAATAAATAAATAAATAAATAAATATATCTATATATATATATATATATATATATATATATATATATATATATTGTACCCGAAAAAAGAGTAAAACTTTTACACGAACACCTGGCAATTGATATCCTTTTAATTTAATGGTGAAAATTGCTCAATTAAAATTTATATTTGAAGAAAATAAATAATTTTACTTATCTATTAATTTAATAATATTTATCATTCTGTTAATTTAGAATTTGATATTTATTTACTAAGTCAAATTTCAAATTACTAATAGAATTTATTTGAAAAATTCAATTTTTTAATTTTTTTAAAGATTTATACATTATATATATAATTATATAGGTAGTTAATCTTAATGTGAATAATCTTATTATTTTTTATTGTAAATTATATTAAATTAAAATATCAATCCAAATTATTAATATATTATTTTTTTATTTCTAACATTATTATTAGAATATAAAATACTTTGGATGGAAGAAAAAATATAATATATTAGTAAATTATTAATATTTTTATGAAAAGATATAATAATATTTTATGAAAAAATAAACAATGTTTATTATTTTATAAAAATAAATTTAATGAGTAAATTGATCAACTTTTATACTTTCATTAAATACAAATTTTTTTACTCTCACTTCATTTAATTTTTATTTTATTATTCTCATTTTTTTATTAAATTAGGTAATTTAAAAATTAATGTAAGAGTTTTACTTTGCACTGTTATATCTGTATCTATAGATATATAGATATTCTCTCTATCTATTTTTATCTATCGTTTAAGATTTTTGCATAAGAATTAAGAAAGTTATTAAATAATTTTAATTATAGAAAAATATTATTTAAAATGACTAAATTATCTTTTCTTTCAATTCATTAATATTTTTTCTTTTATCTAATTTCACTTATTCTATTAATTTTTTTTCTATTAAAAAATAAGAATAAAATTTAAAAAAATTAATTAATACTTTCTTAATATTTTTAAATAATAAATATTATCGAATAATTTTTTTTTTCTTATATGATAAATAAAAGGGAAATATATATATATATATATATATATATATATATATATATAAGTATATATAAAGTAGAAGAGTAAGCTCACAAATTTTAGCGCAACTTTTACGTAAGTCTTGCACAAAAAAGTCTCAAGGTAGATGAAATGTAATAATTAGCATTGATTGTAAGAGCATTATATAATTTTGGGAATAATGGGTATTTAAAGCTTTCAACAACTATTATATTCAAAAGTATCAAAAGTAATTATTTAAATAATATCATAGTTAAATAGTATTATATCCTCTTAATTAATTATTTTAATAATTTTTTTAATATTAAATAAAAACGCTTTAAATATTAGAGGGAATGATTTTTATTTTTATTTTTATTTGTATGAAAAAGAGAAAAAACCTATTTAACACAATTAATATGATTGAATTCGCTAATAGTTCCTCGTCAAGGTTGAGCATGACATACAAGGCACATAGATACGACTTTAACCCCGATAAGGCGATGTAGAATGTGATTACTTACGGAGACATAGTTGTTTTCTTATCAAAATGACAATTAGCAAGATCAATATATCAAGAAATATAGTAGAGCTTTATTATTTTATTGGATAATATTTCAACCTCAAGAAATTTATGACAAACAGTGGAGTTACACCTCGGAAGTAACTCCTTCGCCAAGTTGCCTCCCTTTTATAACTTGTTTATTCCACTGAAAGCATTCACGAGATGTTTCCTTAATCTTGCATGGCCCTGTAGTCAATATTTGCCAAGTACATAATTTACAATCAGTATCTCTGTCTTGAACATAAATGTCAAAGTAATGAAGGTATGGTTGTTCTCGCCATTTAAAACTGCAGAAAAACAGCGTTACAGGTACAAGGGAGTTTGGTCGGAATGTAAAACTGAACTTTTGTCCAACTCCCAGAGTGTGAACCCCTAGATCATTATCCTTGGATCTGCAATGAAGAGATAGATATTTTTGAATTGGCGCTTTAGCTAATTCATTGCTTATTTCTACGGTTACTTTGGGTGGAACCAATATATTCTCACCACCCTTGACCCTCAACGCAAGAAGTGTGGTTAAAAGCAAAGAGAGTGGTAAGGCAATTTTGATTGAAACCATCTTCACACAGTGTGTTGATACAGAAAAAAACTCCTAGCAAACACCCTTCTTTTTATAGAGCAAGATATTGTGAAGTGGCAAATGCTTTGAGAAGCAATTAATAGTATTATTAAATGCTATTTCTAAAAACAATAATAATCTTAAATATATAGAAACTTTTGAAAGAAAATAATAAAATAGTCAAATTAAAAAAGAAATTAATATTAAGATACAAATTTTCATAAAATAGAAGTTACTTAAATTATGGTGATATCATATTGTCAGCATCCAATTTTGTCCAAACCAATAAATTAGAAAAATATAAAAAATCAAAAATAAAAAATAAAAAAATTGACTTATTCTTATAGTCTAATATCTTGAAAGATCCAAATGATCTAATCTCATTTTTTTTAAGTGGCTTAACAAGCTCAACCCAAGAAAAATTAAGCCGAAAATCTCTAAGGATTAAAAAAAAAGAAAGGAAAAAATATTATAAATTGATGATAGTCATTCACATTTTTAGTAGTGGCAATAACATATGAAAAAATATTATAAAGTAAGTATTAATGAAATAGTTGAATTAAAAAAGAAAACAAATATTTAAGTATAAGTGATATTGAATAGAAAAACATTAAGAAGTAAGTGTTAATAAAATAGTGAAATTAAAAAAGAAAACAGTATTAGGATATAAGGAAAAATTATTTAAGTAATAATAATATCGTATAAAAAAAAATATTACTATATAAGCGATTTAACTAAAACCTACTAGCATAATTTATCCTAAAAGACTAACTTATTGATGGAAGAGTTTCTTAATTTAAATACCATATCATATTTGAATAGTTACTTAATGTGGGACATATAATTACATATACACTCCATCAAGAACTGACTTCTTTAACATAACAAGATAATATTTTTAAAATTTTAATTATATGTACATAAATTATTCTAAAAAAAAATAATTAATAAAAAAACAGTTGCACAGGACAAATAACTAGTTATATATGGTAAACTATTAGTGTCATGAATATCTCAGCAATAATTAAGAATAATATATTGCTATTTTGTTTCTTCCTATTTGTATTTGATGTAATATTGAAAATCCTAAATTACAAAATAATAGTATTACATTTATTTCCAAATTTAATTTATCTTTCTTTAGTATGAATTTATTTTATTTAGGTGACTAAATCACAAAACTTATTTATGGTTCTTTTGTCTTTTCTTAATTGTATTTAAATACAAAATCATTTTAAAATAAAATAATTTTTTTAATTGAAATATTGAGTCATACATACATATGTAACATTGCTTTGAGAAGCAATTAATAGTATTATTAAATGTTATTTCTAAAAATAATAATAATAATTTTAAATACATAGAAACTTTTAAAAGAAAATAATAAAATAGTTAAATTGAAAAAGGAATTCATATTAAGATATAAATTTTATTAAGATAAAAATTATTAAACTAATGGCAATAGCAAATACAAAAACATTAGGTTATAATTGTTAATGAAATAACAAAATTAACAAAAGAAAACATAATTATTCTAGAAATGGTAATAGCATATAGAAAAATATTAGGAAGTAAGTGTTAATGAAATAGTAAAATTAAAAAAAGAAAATAATTATTCAAGTAATTGTGATATCATATAAAAAAAATCAAGAAGCAAGTTTTAATGAAATAGTAAAATTGAAGAAGGAAACAATATTAGGATATAAATGTTGATAAGAAAAAAAAATTTAACTAATGGTGATAGCATTTAGAAAAAAAATATTACAATATAAGTTATATAACTTAACCTCAAATGGATATCTCATCCTAAAAGATTAGGCTATTAAGCGAAAGGGTCTCATAACTTAAGTCTCATCTCATATTTTGAGGGTTACTTAACTATGCAACATATGAGTGCATACTAAAACAAAGAGATAACACTTCAAAAATTATAATTATATATATACAAATTATTTTTAATCTACATGAAACCTTTTAAGAGAAAAGAATAAAATATTTAAATTAAAAGAATTAATATTAAGACATAGATTTTGATAAAATAAAAATTATTTAAGTAATGACGATAATACATAAAAAAATATTAGAGTGTAGGTATTAATGAAATAATACAATTAAAAATATATTTAAGTAGTGGTAGTAGAATATAGAAAAAATATTATGAAGGAAATGTTAATCAAATAGTCAAATTAAAATAGAAAATAATTATTCAAGTAAAGGTGATATTGCCTAGAAACAAATAATCTTCAAAATATACATATAAACTTTTAAAAGAAAATAATAAAATACTCAATCAAAAAATTAATATTAAGATATAAATTTTGATAAAATAAAAATTATTTAACTAATGATAATAACGTAAAAAAATTATAGGGTGTATGTATTAATGAAATAGTCAAATTCAAAAAAAAAAATTATTTGAGTAGTAGTAATAGCATATCAAAAATATTATAAAGTAACGGCTAATCAAATAGTTGAATTAAAAAAAGAAAACAAATATTCAAGTATAGGCGATATCATATAAAAAAATATTAAGAAATAAGTGTTAATAAAATAGGAAAATTAAAAAAGAAAATGGTATTAAGATATAAGAGAAAATTATTTAAGTAATGGTGATATCATATAAAAAAATATTATTATATAAGTGATTTAACTGAAACCTACAAGCATAGTCTATCTTAAAAGATTAACCTATTGATAAAAGAGTTTCCTAACTTAAGTATCATATCATATTTAGATAATTACTTAATGTGAGACATATGATTGCATAAACAAGATAACATTTTTAAAATTTTAATTATATATAATCAAATAATTCTTAATAAAAATAATAAATAAATATTTTCATAAAATAAAAATTATTTTACTAATGGTGATAACATATAGAAAAATATTAAAGTGTAGGCATTAATGAAATAGTATAATTAAAAAAACATTGAAGTAATGCTTGTTGTATATAGAAAAATATTATAAAGTAAGTGCTAATGAAATAGTCAAATTAAAATGGAAAATAATTATTCAGGTAAAGGTGATATTGTACAGAAAAATATTAGGAAGTAAGTGTTAAAAAAATATTAAAACAAAAAAGAAAACAATATTATGACAAAGGAAGAATTTTATAATTATATACACTCCAATTATTTTTAACATACATAAAACTTTTAAAAGAAAATAATAAAATACTCATGTAAAAAAAATTAATATTATGATATAAATTTTGATAAAATAAAATTTTTTTAATTAGTGGTGATAACATAAAAAAAATTATTAGGGCGTATGTATTAATGAAATAGTCAAATTCAAAAAGAAAAAATTATTTAAATAGTGGTAATAGCATATAAAAACATTATAGAGTAAATGCTAATGAAATAGTTGAATTAAAAAAGAAAACAAATATTCAAATATAGGCTATATTGTATAGAGAAATATTTTGAAGTAAGTGTCAATAAAATAGTGAAATTTAAAAAGAAAATAGTATTAGGATATAAAAAATTATTTAAAAAATAATGATAGCATATAAAAAAAATATTATTGTATAAGTAATTTAACTGAAACCTACGAACTAGTCTATCACAATAGATTAACCTATTGATGGAAAAGTTTCTTAACTTAAGTATTATAACATATTTGAATAATTACTTAATGTGGGACGTATGATTTCATATGCACCTCTTTAAGAACCAACTTCTTTAACATAACAAGATAACATTGTTAAAATTTTAATTATGTATACACAAATTATTCTTAATAATAAATATAAAACAGTTGCACAGGTCTAAGAACTAGTTATATACGGTAAACTTTTAGTGTCTTGAATATGTGAGCAATAATTAAGAATAATATATTGCTATTTTGTTTTTTCCTATTTGTATTTGATGAAATATTGAAAATCTTAAATTTTAAAATAAAAAAATTAAATTTATTTATAAATTTAATTTTATCTTTCTTTAGCATGAATTTATTTTATTTAAGTGAGTAAATCGCAATACTTATTTATGGTTCTTTTGTCTTTTCTTAATTGTATTAAATAAAAAATCATTTTAAAATAAGATAATTTTTCAATTGAAACATTGAATCATACGAACATATATAAAATATTCTTGAGAAACAATTAATAGTATTATTAAATGTTAATTCTAAAAATATTAGTAATAATAATCTTAAATACATTGAAACTTTTAAAAGAAAATAATAAAATAGACAAATTGAAAAAGGAATTAATATTAAGATATAAATTTTCATAAGATAAAAATTATTTAACTAATGGTGATATCATATAAAAAAATATTATGGTATAATCGTTAATGAACTAATAAAATTAAAAAAGAAAACATAATTATTCTAATAATGGTGATAGCATATAAAAAAATATTAGGAAGTAAGGGTTAGTGAAATAGTGAAATTTAAAAAGAAAACAATTATTCAAGTAATTAAGTTACCATATGGAAAAAAATTAAGAAGTAAGTTTTAATGAAATAGTAAAATTGAAAAAGGAAACAATATTAGGATATAAATACTAACAAGAAAAAAAATTATTTAACTAATGATGATTGCAAATATAAAAAATATTACAATGTAAGTGATATGACTGAAATTCATATGGATACCTCATCCTAAAAGATTAACCTATTTGGCAAGAGTGTCTCATGACTTAAGTATCATATCATATTTTGATGGTTACTTAACTGTGAAACATATGAGTGCATACTAAAAAAGAGAAAGAGATAACATTTCTAAAATTATAATTATATATACATAAATTATTTTTAATCTACATGTAACCTTTTAAAAGAAAATAATAAAATAGTTAAATTAAAAGAATTAATATTAAGACATAGATTTTGATAAAATAAAAATTATTTAAGTAATAACGATAATAGATAAAAAATATTAGAGTGTAGGTGTTAATGAAATAATACAATTAAAAAACTATTTAAGTAGTGGTAGTAGTATATAGAAAAATATTATGAAGTAAATGTTAATGAAATAGTCAAATTAAAATAGAAAATAATTATTCAAGTAAAGGTGATATTGCCTAGAAAAAAATAACTTTCAAAATATACATATAAACTTTTAAAAGAAAATAATAAAATACTCAATCAAAAAATTAATATTAAGATATAAATTTTGATATAATAAAAATTATTTAACTGATGATATTAACGTAAAAAATTATAGGGTGTATGTATTAATGAAATAGTCAAATTAAAAAAAATTATTTGAGTAGTAGTAATAGCATATAAAAAATAGTATAAAGTAAGGGCTAATCAAATAGTCGAATTAAAAAAGAAAACAAATATTCAAGTATAGGCGATATTTTATAGAAAAATATTAAGAAATAAGTGTTAATAAAATAGGGAAATTAAAATAGAAAACGGTATTAAGATATAAGAGAAAATTATTTAAGTAATGGTAATATCATATAAAAAAATATTATTATATAAGTGATTTAACTAAAACCTATCAGCATAGTCTATCCTAAAAGATTAACTTATTGATGGAAGAGTTTCCTAACTTAAGTATCATATCATATTTAGATAATTACTTAATGTGAGACATATGATTGTATAAACAAGATAATATTTTTAAAATTTTAATTATATATAATCAAATAATTCTTAATAAAAATAATAAATATAAAGCAGTTGCCCAGGTCTAATAACTAGTTATATATGGTAAACTATTAGTATCTTGAATATCTGAACAATAATTAAGAATAATATATTGCTATTTTGTTTTTTTCCTATATGTATTTGATGTAATATTGAAAATCTTAAATCAAACAAGAAAATTATTAAACTTATTTTGAAATTTAATTTTATCATTCTTTAGTATGAATTTATTTTATTTAGGTGACTAAATCGTAATACTTATTTATGGTTCTTTTATCTTATCTTAATTGTATTGAATACAAAATCATTTTAAAATAAAATAATTTTTATATTGAAATAGTGAATCATATGTGCATGTAAAATTGTTATGAGAAGCAATTAATAGTATTATTAAATGTTATTTTAAAAATAATAATAATAATAATCTTAAAAACATAGGTACTTTTAAAGGAAAATAATAAAATAGTCTAATTAAAAAGGGAATTAATATTAATATAAAAATTTTCATAAGATAAAAATTATTTAACTAATGATAATAGCATATAGAAAAATATTAAGCTATACTTGTTAGTGAAATAATAAAATTAAAAAGAAAACATAATTATTCTAGCAATGGTGATAATATATAGAAAAATATTAGAAAGTAAGTGTCAGTGAAATAGTGAAATAGTGAAATTAAAAAAGAAAACAATTATTCAAGTACTTGTGATATCATACCAAAAAAATCAAGAAGTAAGTTTTAATGAAAAAGAAAAATTGAAAAAGAAAACAATATGAAGATATAAATACTGATATGAAAAAATATTACAATATAAGTGATATGACTTAAAATTCATATGGATAACGCATCCCAAAATATTAGCCTATTAGGTGGAAGGATCTCATGACTGAAGTGTCATCTAATATTTTGATAACTACTTAACTATGCAACATATAAGTGCATACCAAAAAAAAAGAAATAACTTTTCTAAAATGATAATTATATATACATAAATTATTTTTAATTTACATGTAACCTTTTAAAAGAAAATAATAAAATAGTTAAATTAAAAGAATTAATATTAAAATATAGATTTTGATAAAATATAAATTATTTTACTAATGGTGATAATATATAAAAAAATATTAAAGTGTAGGCATTAATGAAATAGTATAATTAAAAAAATATTGAAGTAATGCTTATTGTATATAGAAAAATATTATAAAGTAAGTGCTAATGAAATAGTCAAATTAAAATGGAAAATAATTAGTCAGGTAAAGGTGATATTGTACAGAAAAATATTAGGAAGTAAGTGTTAAAAAAATATTAAAACCAAAAAGAAAACAATATTATGACAAAGGAAGAATTTTATAATTATATACACTCCAATTATTTTTTAACATACATAAAACTTTTAAAAGAAAATAATAAAATACTCATATAAAAAAAATTAATATTATGATATAAATTTTGATAAAATAAATTTTTTTAATTAGTGGTGATAACATAAAAAAATTATTAGGGTGTATGTATTAATGAAATAGTCAAATTCAAAAAGAAAAAAAATATTTAAGTAGTGGTAATAGCATATAAAAAAATTATAGAGTAAATGCTAATGAAATAGTCGAATTAAAAAAGAAAACAAATATTCAAATATAGGCGATATTGTACAGAGAAATATTTTGAAGTAAGTGTTAATAAAATAGTGAAATTAAAAACAAAATAGTATTAGGATATAAAAAATTATTTAAAAAATAATGATAGCATATAAAAAAAATATTACTGTATAAGTAATTTAACTGAAACCTAAGACCATAGTCTATCACAATAGATTAACCTATTGATGGAAGAGTTTCTTAACTTAAGTATTATAACATATTTGAATAATTACTTAATGTGGGACGTATGATTTCATATACACCTCTTTAAAAACTAACTTTTTTAACATAACAAGATAACATTGTTAAAATTTTTAATTATGTATACACAAATTATTCTTAATAATAAGTATAAAACAGTTGCACAGGTCTAAGAACTAGTTACATACGGCAAACTTTTAGTGTTTTGAATATATGAGCAATAATTAAGAATAATATATTGCTATTTTTATTTTTTCCTATTTGTATTTGATGAAATATTGAAAATCTTAAATTTTAAAATAAAAATATTAAATTTATTTCAAAATTTAATTTTGTCTTTCTTTAGTATGAATTTATTTTATTTAAGTGAGTAAATCACAATACTTATTTATGGTTCTTTTGTCTTTTCTTAATTGTATTAAATAAAAAATCATTTTAAAATAAAATAGTTTTTCAAAGTGAAACATTGAATCATACGAACATATATAAAAGATTCTTGAAAAACAATTAATAGTATTATTAAATGTTAATTCTAAAAATATTAGTAATAATAATCTTAAATACATTGAAACTTTTAAAAGAAAATAATAAAATAGACAAATTGAAAAAGGAATTAATATTAAAATATAAATTTTCATAAGATAAAAATTATTTAACTAATGGTGATATCATATGAAAAAATATTAGGGTATAATTGTTAAATGAACTAATAAAATTAAAAAAGAAAACATAATTATTCTAATAATGGTGATAGCATATAAAAAAATATTAGGAAGTAAGTGTTAGTGAAATAGTGAAATTTAAAAAGAAAACAATTATTGAAGTAATTAAGTTACCATATGGAAAAAAATTAAGAAGTAAGTTTTAATGAAATAGTAAAATTGAAAAAGGAAAGAATATTAGGATATAAATACTAATAAGAAAAAAAATTATTTAACTAATGATGATTGCATATAGAAAAAATATTACAATGTAAGTGATATGACTGAAATTCATATGGATACCTCATCATAAAAGATTAACCTATTAAGTAGGAGTATCTCATGACTTAAGTGTCATCTCATATTTTGATGGCTACTTAACTGTGAAACATATGAGTGCATACTAAAAAGAGAGAAAGAGATAACATTTCTAAAATTATAATTATATATACATAAATTATTTTTAATCTACATGTAACCTTTTAAAAGAAAATAATAAAATAGTTAAATTAAAAAAATAATGTTAAGATATAGATTTTGATAAAATAAAAATTATTTAACTAACGGTGATAGCATATAAAAAAATATTAGCGTGTAGGTATTAATGAAATAGTAAAATAAAAAAAAAATTAAGTAATGTTTGTTGTATATTGAAAAATATTATGAAGTAAGTGTAAATGAAATAGTCAAATTTAAATAGAAAGCAATTATTCAAGTAAAGGTGATATTGTATAGAAAAATAGTAGAAAGTAAGTATTAATAAAATAGTGAAACAAAAAAAGAAAGCAATATTAGGATACAAGAAAGAATTTTATAATTATATATACACTAGTTATTTTTTATATACATATAACCTTTTAAAAGAAGATAATAAAATACTCAAATGAAAAAAAATTAATATTCAGATATAAATTTTTATACATTAAAAATTATTTAACTAATAGTGATAATATATAAAAAATTATTAGGGTGTATGTACTGATGAAATAGTCAAATTAAAAAAGAAAAATTATTTAAGTAGTGATAATAACGTATAAAAAAATATTATAAAGTAAGTACTAATGAAATTTTTGAATTAAAAAATAAAACAAATATTCAAGTGTAGGTGATATTGTATAAAAAAATATTAAGAAGTAAATGTTAATAAAATAGTGAAATTAAAAACGATAATAGTATTAGGATATAAAAAAAAATTATTTAAATAATAGTGATAGCATATAAAAAAAATATTACTGTATAAGTGATTTAACTGAAACTTTCGAACATAATCTATTCCAAAAGACTAACCTAATGATGAAAGAGTTTCCTAATTTAAGTATCATAACATATTTACATAATTACTTAATGTGGGACATATGGTTGCATATATACCACTTTAAGAACTAATTTCTTTAATATAACAAGATAACATTTTTAAAATTTTAATTATATATACACTAATTATTCTTAATAAAAATAATAAATATTAAACATGAAATAATTTATGCAACGCACAGGTCAAATAACTAGTTATATATGGTAACTATTAGCGTCTTGAATATATGAGCGATAATTAAGAATTATATATTGCTATTTTTTTTCCTCTTTTCATTTGATGTAATATTGAAAATCTTAAATTACAAAATAAAATTTTTAAATTTATTTTTAAATTTAATTTTATATATCTTTAGTATGAATTTATTTTATTTAGATGACTAAATGGCAATAGTTGTTTTTGGTTCTTTTGTCTTTTCTTTTATGTATTAAATACAAAATCATTTTACCATAAAATAATATTTTAATTGAAATATTAAATCATACGTGGAACTAGTTATCTTTCTGTGTAATACACGGATTTGTACATATTTTATATTATTTAAAAGATTATCTAAAATAATTTTAACTTTTTTATAAAAATAAATTCATTCATTTTACTTATCTTTAAAAAGAATCAAATTTATTTTTTTATTAAAATAATTTCATCTAGATTATATTAATTCTCCGTATATATCTGACTTAAAAAGAATTTTAAAGAATTAGAGTTGGTAATTATAATTTGATTTTGATGATATCAATATTAAATATACTTATACTAAAATTTTGAAAAAAATTAAAAAAATGATATATGATCGAAAGAATTTTATGTAAATTGAGTTAATAATATATTTTCATGTCTAACATATTTTTTATCATGAGAAACTCTTGTATGTTTTTAAGTAGTATTTTTTCTTATTCCATGTAATTGAATACAAGATAAATATATAAAAATTATGTAAAATTTTGCATCATATGCTTATTTGTTTAAACACCTACTCCATGGCTATATACGAATTTCTCTTTAATCCCTAATCAATTTACACATCAATCATCAAAATTCTGCCACATCAGCCAAGGTTGGCCATTTTAAGTTCTCTTTTACACCATATAATTTTGGTGGCAGTCGAGGAACATGTCCCTGATACATTTTCACGATACCCTCGACTTCTGTTTCGTGCTTTCTTAGCCACTATTATAACAACAAAATGTTTTCATTTTAATTGAAAAGAAAATGGTTCTTTGTTACTCTTTAACTTTCTACGTTCTTCACTTTACCATTTCCTTTCTCTTTCATATTTTAGGAGAATTCGTCGAATGCAGAAGGAAATCCAAAAGCAGAGGAAAGTTAGGCAATAGCGGATGGTTCGTCATTCTAAATCTGAAACTGAAATTTTTGTGCGTGTATTTGGAATCATTAAAATTAGAATTAAATTGAATTAAGTTGAGTTAAATTAAATTAAATTATATTAAAAATTAATTTTTATGTTTGGAACTTATTTTAAAAATTACGATTTGAATTGATTTAGAAATCAATTTTTATATTTAAAATACACTAAAAAAGAATTGAATTGATTTTATTTTAAGAATTTTACATTTTTACACTTATAATGATATAATTCTTATATCTTTATTAAGGATATAATAGTAAATTTATATAAAATATACTAAAATTCTCTCATTTTTAAGAGGATTTCTAAACTAACCTAATTAAAATCTATTAGATTTTCATAGATTTTTAAATCATATTAATTTCCAGTTTATAATTTTTCAAACAAATAATTTGATTTACAAATTAAATTAAATTATAAAATTTATCATTCCAAACACACCTTATATAAAAATTGTTGCAAGTTTCTGATGAAGTTGAACAAACAAAACTGTAAACCTTCCAAATAAGAAGCAAAGATGGCAAATTGTGGCGGACTTGACATTTGTTGTTGTATATAGTAGTTTACAAATTTCACAACTATTCATTTTGGATAAATGATAGCACCACTTAATTTCATATTTTTATAAAGGTGTCTTTTGGTGGACTAACCAAATAAATTACTATGGTGACTTTTGGTTGAAGAATTATTATATCTTTTTATTGTATCTATTGAATAAACATGATTTTTCATGAATTACTACATATTGTAAAGACATGATTTTTTACGAATAACATTCCCTTGTAAGTGCATGACTTTTCATAGAAGTGTGTCTTAAATTGAGACATATCTCTTTGATGGTGTCTTCTTTGAATGTCATGACTTTTCACGGAAATGTGTCTTAATTGAAACGCATCTCTTAAATAGTGTCTATTGGTAGTTTATAAATAGGAAAACCCAACTGTCAGAAATCAATTCATTCTAACAATCCTAGAATAAAGGATTAAAGAGTTTTTCAATATTACTAATTGCGGAACTCATAAGGCTTTGTTGTATCTTGAGAGTGTTGTTGTCTAGACCCATTAGCAAACTTTGTGTATGGGCAAATAACTCTCTAAAGAAAGCAATTTATTGTGTCTCAAACCCTAAGTTTTCAATCTTGTTTTTGTTTACCTATCTATTTTTTCCTAACAATTTTAGAGAGTTAATTAAGATGGCCACAGAAGCAAACACCACATTCAAAGTGATGAATCAAGAGTTCATGAAATTGGATACTAACTTCAATCGATGGAAGGATAAGATGCTGTCTCTTCTCATTGTGTTGAACATCGCCTATATTCTGGATCCAAATCTGAAACCAATTGATGATCCTACCATTGATGCAAGTCTTGAGGAGAAGGCAAAAGTAGAAAATCAAAAGAGAAAAATAGAGAAGAGGACGAGTTCACTTGCAGAGGACACATCTTGAACACTCTATCCGATCGACTTTATGATCTCTACATGTCAATCAAGTCCCTCATTGAGATTTGGAAGGTGTTAGAAGAAAAGTATAACAATGAGAGACAAGATATGGATAAATTTCTTATGATGAAATATTTTAAATTCCAAATGATTGATAGCATACCCATCATGGATCAAGTTCATGAACTACAAGTCCCTGTATATAGACTTTGTGATTTGAAGGTTATAGTTTCTAAGTCACTACAAGTTAGGGCGATAATTCCTAAATTGCCCTCAACTTGGAATGATTATAGGAAGAAACTCCTGCATATGACAGAAGATTTCACTTTTGAAAAGATACTAAGGCATTTGTGCATTGAATAAGAAACTAGAACACGCGATGGAATGTACCTTTCTTCAAATTCTAAAGTGAATTATATTGGTAAGGGTGAGAAAAAGAATGCTAGAAAGGGGAAACGAAAGGTCTCATCCGATTTGGAGGATAAGCAAGATAAGAAAAAGAAACGGTTGTATTAACATTGTAACAAGAAGGGCACTACGTCAAAGATTATAGGCTTCTTAAGAAAGGCAACCATTCCAAGTAAGCTTGTACTTCCAAGGCAAATATTGTTGAGGAAAAGGACATCGTGACAATGGTCACTGAAAGCATTAAAAGCTTGCAAATTGGTATGGTTACCAAACTCAATATGGCAACTATAGACACTATCCATGTGTGTAATGACCGAGAGCAATTAATTCAAAAATTACGAAGAAGTTGCCAATCGAGAGGTGCCTTTGGGCAACAACAATTCAGCCAAAGTGTTTGGTCAAGGGATAGTAGAATTAAAGTTTACTTTCGAAAAGAAATTAACTTTAATGAATGTACTTCCTGTTTCAGATTTAAGAAAGAATTTAGTGTTTGCTAGTTTGCTTTGTAAGAAAGGGTTCTGGGTTATCTTAAAATCTGATAAGGCTATCTTGCTTAAGAATGATGTATATGTGGGAAAGGGATATTATAGTGAGGGTATGTTTAAACTCAACATTGATATTAATAAAATAAACGCTTCTGCTTATAATGTTGATTCTTGTTCATTATGGCATGCTAGATTAGCCCATTTAAAATTCAAGTCTCTTCAATATATGCATAAGAATGATTATATTACTCTTAATGATAATGATTTTCAATATAAATGTGAAGTATGCATTCAATCAAAAATCACTAAGAAACCTTTTCCTAAGGCTCAGAGGAATACACAAGTTCTAGAATTAATACACTCAGATATTTGGTTATCCCCAATTGTATTCTTGCTAATTTGGTTATTCAATAAATTCACATTTCATATTTTGTTCTTATGAAATATTATATTATGATTTTCAAGTAATATATCATTATTAAGTAATATATATTATTTTCTCTTTCAAAATTTTCATGTGGAGCGCACAGGTCTTATGCTTGTTGAATAAAGAGTAAAATATCTTTTTAGTCCTTAAAAGTTATCTCATTTATCAATTTGATTTTTTAGAGATTAATTTTATCAATTCTATTCTCAAATTTTAAATTATTCACAAATTTCATCATTTCAAAATCATTATGCTCCTGATCAACTTGAAAGAATAAGAACTTCTTTCCACCTCAAAAGGAATTTTATACTAAATGGGATCATAGTCATTTTCCCCCTCAAGATATTACTTTTTATGTTCTCAAGATATTAAATATTTTACTTTTTTATTTAATACTTAGTATATTAACTTTTAGGAGGATTATTAGAAGGATATAGTATTATTCTTGCACATGGATTATTGTGATTTCTCCCTCAACCTCATCATCAGATACCATATCAACTCCATTCTCCTTTGTACCATATCCTTTTGAAGGTCCACGAATCTTGCCATTGTCTACTTTGAAAGGAACAAATGTTAGGAAAAAATAAATGGGTAGACAGAAACAAGATTGGAAACCTAGGCTTTGAGGCACAATAAATCGCTTTCTTTGAAGAGTTATTTGCCTCCACACAAAGTTTGCTAAAGGGTCCAGGCAACAACACTTCCAGGATACAACAAAGCCTTATGAGTTTTGCAATTAGCAATATTGAAGAACACCTTAACCTCTTGTACTAGGGTTGTTAGAATGATTTGATTTCTGACAATTGGGTCTTCCTATTTATAGACCACCAATAGATACTATTGAAGATATGTGTCTCATTTAAGACACATTTTTATGAAAAGTCATGTACATTCAAAGAAGACACCATCAAAGAGATATGCCTCAATTTAAGACATACTTCTATGAAAAGTCATGCACTTACAAGGGGATATTATTCATGAAAAATCATGTCTTTACAATAGGTAGTAATTCATGAAAAATCATGTCTATTCAATAAACATAATAAAAATACATAATTGTTATTCAACCAAAAGTCACCATAGTAGTTAATTTGTTTAGTCCACCAAAAGCCACAAAGATAGTTATAACACCAACAGACACCTTTATAAAAATATGAAATTAAATGGTGCTATAACCATTTCTCCAAAATGAATGATTGTGAAATTTGTAAACTACTATATACAACAATCCCTTACTAGATTTCAGAAATATTAAAGTGATTTATATAGTTATGCATAAAGAATGGTATCATTAGATTTAAACCCATCATTAGTTTAAACTTTTCAAAATTTCAACAAAATAACAAGTGGCTATTCGCTTAAACTATTACTCTTGAGTTGGAACCGGAAAAGCCACACATAACCATAACTAATTAGAATAAGAGGCTTTGTATTTCTTTAGCACTATTATGGCCATGTGCTCATCCTGGTTTCATGGATATTTACAAGAGTAAAACCTTTAAACCCTTGTTAGAAGTGGCACCACTCCTATATTCACATAGGTGGAATTCTATGATAATATAATTATCAATCCTTTAAGAGTTTAACTCATTCTCCTAAAAATATCTAAGCATTAAATCCTAATCCTAATTCTTAGTGCTCTTAGCCATTAAAGTGACTTGTTATTACTCCTTAAACCATAAAACTAACTTTTGTTAGAATAAGATAGGTTTCCCATCACCAATTACTAATTTTATAGAAGTTTTAGTCCCATTTTAGTAGTGGTACCTTTTGCCATATCCCTTGACAAACCTTTTGTCAATGGGTCTGCTAAATTGTTACTTGACCTAACATAGGTGATGGTGACTATACCATCTCCTATTAATTATCTTACATACTCATGTCTCAAACTAATGTGTCTAGACATTCCATTATAAACTTTACTGTATGTTCGAGACATGGGAGACTCACTATCACAAACTATAGAAATGGCTGACATAGGTTGTGGCCACAATTTAATTTCTAGTAATAGATTCCTTAGCCATTTCATTTCTTTTCCTACGGCTGCCAAAGTTATAAATTCAACCTCTATTGTTGAATGAGATATGCAAGTTTGCTTTTTAGAAGCCTAACTAATAGCTCCACCACTAACTATAAAAATCCAACCTAAAGTCGATTTGTTGTCACTAAGACTTGTAATGCAACTTGCATCCAAGTAACCTTCTAGTACGGCAAGATAATCACTATAGAATAATCCCAAATTTATGGTTTTCTTTAAATAACCAAAAACCCTGGAGATAGCTTTTCAATGGTCCGTACTAGGTTTATTTGTAAATATTGACAATTTGCACACAACAAAAATGCAATATCTAGTCTTGTGCAATGCATAGCATACATTAAACTTCCTATAGCATTGGCATACTCTAATTGTGCTATTACCTTACCAGAGTTCTCATCTAACTTAAAGTTAGGATCATATGGAGTATTGACTTCCTTAATTTTGAGATGTTTGAATTTCTCCAAACTTTCTCAATGTAATGAGATTGGCTTAATGTAAAGCCCTTACTATGCCTTTGCGCTTTGATACCTAAAATAGTATCTACTTTATTTAGATCTTTTATCTTAAATTTTGAAGTTAGATCCTCCTTAATTTCATGAACACTTTCCAAGTTCCTTCCAAAAATTAACAAGTCATCCACATAGAGACAAATAATTACTTCATCGTCATTTATTGCCTCTTTCCAAAATGTTGAATCTTTAGAAGCAATTGCTTCACTAAAGGATTGTGGATCTCTTTCCACATTCAACATTATGGAAATTTTATTAATTATGGAATCCTTATTTCCTTCAACTAGGAAAACTATAGATTATGAGGAAATGAAATCTGGACCTAGATTCTTTTATTTCGTCACCCTTTGACTTTTCCTTGGTTCCATAATGATTTGATCACAAAGATGTTTATTATTTTGATCGCTTGAGATCTTTCCATCAGAACTATGTTGATCCAATTGTGAATATTCTAAAGTAGGTGCAGACTCATCAAAGAATTTATTTTCAATAAATTCAACATCTTTATTTTCAACAATTATATTAGACTCTAAGTCTAATATCCTATATGCTTTAGAATTTTAAGCGTATCTTACAAATACACCTTCTATAGCTCTAGCCCCAACTTAGTTTATTTTTGATCAGGAACCCTATAAAAGGCTAAGCACCCCTACACTTTGAAATATTTTAAATTTAGTTTTCTTCCTTTCCATATCTTATATGGAGAAACCTTCATTTTCTTATATGGAATCCTATTGTGGGTATAACATCTGTCAATAATGCTTCACCCCATAGATTATAAGGTAATTTTGCATCTAAAAATCATTGAATTAAACATATCCACTAAGGTACAATTTTTTCTTTCTGCTAATCCATTTTGTTGCAGAGTATAACGTGCAAAACATTGATGTACTATTCTATATTTCTCACAAAAAGCATCAAATTCAAAAGAAAAATATTTTCCACCTCTATCACTATAAAGAAATTTAATTTTCTTTTCAAGCAAATTTTGAACTTTAGATTTATAACATTTAAACATTTCAAATGATTCATCCTTATTGATCACTAAATACACATAACTATATCTAGAGCAATTATCTATAAATGTTATAAAATATCACTTTCCACCTCTTTTAAGGGTTCCATCTTTGGAGGGTCATTGACCCTAGATTCATTACAATGATTGTGCAAACCATGCTTTGCTAGAGTATCAGCTAACTTGTTCAGGTGTCTTCCTACCGAGCCATAGTCGAAAGCTAGAAACCAAGAAGCTATGAGATTAATGTCTCGAATAACTGCTCTATTGCAAGTGAGGTCCTCATTTCCTGATTTCAGTGGATTATAGACCCTTTGAACGTCTCCTTCTAGCCAAACTTTCTACAGACCTAATTCCCAAGAAAATAATAAACTTGCCCTGGCTGTAAATAATTCTCCTCTTAATGAGTCAATGAAACCTGATCTATAACAGTATTTGGCAGCCAAAAACTCCCCTCTCGTGTCATGAATTGTAATTCCTATACCATATTGCTGGGTTGAGGAATTAATAGCTACATCGATATCGGTTTTAGCAAAGTCAAGGGCTGGTAGCTGCAGTGATGTACTGAAATTATTGTTCAAATTATGTTAGTCTGTCCCTTCCCTTGCTTCTTTGAATTGTTGTAGAGATATTAGAGCTTGAGTTACAACTTAAGCAGCTAGTCTTGTGTTCTTGCCTGGCCAGACCTGTATTCTTTCCCATCGAATTGTGCTCCAAGTCATGACTATATTTTCCATGTCATTTGGATTGTAGGAGCTCATTAAGTTGACTATATGGCTGGTCTAGTCATCATTTTGCAGGTTTTAGGGGATTACAATGCAAGTAGTTTGGGATAGAACATTTTTAGCATAAGGACAGGCCCTGAAAAGTTTTTGCACATCTTCTATATTAGAGTCACAAAGATAACAGTGGTCTCCTACATCTACTCCTCTAGCGGCTAGTTAAAGTTGGGTGGAGAGAATATCTCTTGTTACACGCCACAAGAAAATTTTGATCTTAGGAGGAATATTCAGCTTCCACAGTTTTTTCCACAATGGGGTAAACTTCATAAGATCTCTAATCTTCATCTGTGTATCAAAATAATAACTTGTCAATTTGGATTGGAGTGTCATTTTGTAAATACTTTTAACAGAAAAGATGCCTTTGCTATCAAGAAAATAGTAAGTTTCATCTGTAGTTGGGGATCGGCTCAGAGGAATTTGCACTATTCATTCAGGATCCTCGAAGTGAAGTTTGAATTTATCATATTGACATTCCAAGTTATGCTGTCTTCATTAATTAACTATGCCACAAAGACCAACCTTTCATCCAATCAAGCTGAACTACATGGAATGGGCTTGTCCAGACTTGGAACCCAGGGGTCCTCCTAGATATTCACTAGATGTCTAGTGTCAATTCTCCATAATAGCCCTTTTTTGATAAGGTCCTTTCTTGCTAGGGTGTTTTTCTAGGTGAAGGATGGGTAGGTGCCATTATAGGCATTGATAAAATCATCTTTGGAATAATATTTAGCTCTCAGAATTCATGCAGCCAAAGAGTCTGGATAGTGCATTAGTCTCTATCCTTGCTTAGCTAGCATGGCTAGATTGAAGAGATATAAATCACAAAATTCGTAAGATTGTCCTAATTTACCTAATGTATTTTTCTGTCATCTAACTAAGAACCCCACTAGAACTTGCAGAGCATGTTCTTGAGCTCTTGAGAAAGGGATAAAGGGATTTTAAAACTGGGCATTGAGTATGATGGAATTGTTTGGGCTACTACTTTTATTAGGATTTCTTTACCACCTTTTGAGATAAGCTTCTCCCTTTAGCCTTGAATTCTTTTCTAGACTTTCTTCTTCAAGAATTGGAAAGAATTATTACTTGATCTCCCAACCATGGCACAACGTTTACCGCACTCTTATTTTTTATCAGCTCCTTTAAGGTTGCAAGGACACATGGGCTAAACAGGATAGAGGACTTATCGAAGTAGACTTTCTGACCAGAGGCAGAATAGTACAAGTCAAGAGTTTTTGAGGATTCCAATCTTCAGCATTAGCTTTACAAATGATCAAGCTGTCATCGACAAAGAATAAATGGGATACAGCAGCACAACCCTGGCCACTTTCAAGTCATGAATCTCTCATTTTTCTTTTGCATCATAAAGAAAAGATGATAAAGCTTTTACACATAAAACAAAAAGGTAAAAGGAGAGGGGGTCTCCTTGTCTTAAACCTCTTTGTGGTTTGAAGAGATCTTGTGGATCTCCATTAAGACTGAGTAAGTAATTGAGGTAACATAAGTCATGATCAGTTATATCCACCTTTCTCCAAACCCCATTTTCCTTATGATAGCTTCAAGAAAAGACCATTCCACTCTATCATATGCCTTACTCATGTTTAACTTCATGGCAAGGTAGCCCTCCTTCCCTAAGCACCTATTCTTTAGAGCATGAATCAGCTCGTAGACTATCAAGACATTGGTTGAGATATAGCGATTCTATATAAAGGAACTCTGGGAATCTGAAATAATACTAGGGAGAACTACCTTGAGTCTGTTAGCAAGAGTCTTGGCAATATTTTATATAGCACATTACAGAGTGAAATTAGTCTAAATTGTGACATATTCTCTGGAGATTTTAATTTGGGAATTAGCATAATGAATGTCTGTTTGATAATGTTAGAGAAGTTACCTCCATTGAGAATTCCAGCACTATGTTTATTACCCCTCTGCCCACTATACCATAGTATTTTTGAAAGAAAAGAGCTTTCTTCACCTTCAATTATGTAAAATTCATTCATAGCATTATCAACCTTTAAGGGGATTACATTTAGAGCTTTATTGATATTGGAAGGATTTGAGGTAGAGAGTAGCTTAGTAAAATAAATGGTGCTGTTTCACTTATTTGTTTTTGAGAGTTGCACCATTCCCCCCTTGCATCTTTGAGCTTCTAACATGCCCAAATTCTGTTTTGTTCTAGGCCTACAGACTTTTGGCAAGAATCTCTATTTTGGAAGATAATGTTTAGAGTGGCTGACCATCTGTTGTTGATCTCCATACATATGAGATTATTCTTGTGCAATCCTTATGTTTGGTCCACATTTTTTCAAAAACAAAAAAGCTTTCTCTTATAGTATTTTGTTCCACTGGTTTACTGCCATAAACATCAAGTAAGATGGGTATATGGTCAGAATAAGAAGCAGATAGGTGAAATACCTAGGCTTTTCTCATTTGTTATACCTGCTCAGGATTGGCAAAGAATCTGTCTAATTTGACTTGGATATTATCATCTCCATTCTACAATTATTCCATGTGAATTTGCAGCCATGGTATCCAAGGGCAATAGTTCACAAGCATCAATATCTTCCTTTAATGTATCTATTTGCCAAGGTGGACTATTAGCCCCTCCGATTTTTTCATGCCTGTATAAAATATCATTTAAGTCTCCTCCAACTATCAATGGGAGATTATTTAAATGCTTCTGATTTTTTAGCAAGTCCCATGGAAATCTTCTTTGAGCTACAGCAGGGGCACTATAGAACAAGTTGAATCTCCATTGGTTCTCTTCAGGGTCCTTTTTACTACCATGTCAATGAAAAGTGAACAATATTGGGAAATTGAAATGTCTACCTCATGTTTCTAGAGAAACCCAAGGCCTCTCTTGTCTTTGTACCGTACACACAAAGTGCATTGCAGTATCCTGTTCTCCACTTGACTAAATTGAATTTATGGTTAGACAGTTTGGTTTCAATCAAGCAAAGGATGTCAGGATCTTCCTGCCTTAATAAGAGGCGAAGTGTTGGAATTGCCCCAATAAGATCTTCCTGCCTCAAGCAAAGTAATGTTTACCTTTATAGAACCACATATAAAAATCAAATTTGAGGGACATGCCACAGCACGTCATACAGAGAAAGTCATAGTAATATTTTCAAACAATGCCTTAAATAATTATATCATAATTATTGCATATGCAAGCTCAAATTAACATGCTATATATAAAACCTTGCAATAATACATAAGAGTTTAATATAATTTCTTAGTCAACTTTAGATGATCTAAGCATATATTTTAAGCATATACTAGGTCTAAACATTTAGTTAGAAAAGCCATGAATGAAACTTTCATCAACACAAATATACAACAATGTGCAAATACTTTTTTATCCCTTGCATTCTTTTTCCATTCAAATTCCAATCCTTCTTGTGTTTTTGATGGATGAATCTGTGCATTTATAATTAAACCATATTTTTGTTACCAAGTGGCTTTAATAACTCAAGAGAGGGGATTGAATTGAGTTATAGAAATTTTAGCAAATTCTTGTTCCAAAATTTGTATTGAAACTATAAACTCTTACAACTAAATGGATTAATGAGAACTTTACTTCTCACACAATTTTTCCAATAGAAAATGAATAGGGAAGATAGCAATAACAGAACAACAGGCAAATAATAGTTGAAAATATTAAAGAGATGAGAGAAGAGAAAATTGCAAGCTCGATTTATACTTGTTCAACCACTCCTTGTGACCTATGTCAAGTCCCTAAGATCATCCATTTGGGAGTTTCTACTATCTTTAAGCTTTAACTAGGTACTTGGTAAACTTTTACAGTCAAATAACACTCTTTCTATCTTGGGATCCTCCACCGTATATGTAAGAGCCTTAAACAGCTACAGGGATCTTCCACCCTCACAAAGATTAGAGTTTACAAGATAGAAATTTGATTAAACTCTTTCAAAGAGCTAATAAACAACTTGAAGCCCTAGTGGGTATAAAAGATTTTCTCAATACAAGCTCAAAACTCAAAGAAGGATGAATAAATGCTCTCAATAAATGCTAATCAATTCTTTTAACCTCTTTTAGGTATGCACAAGTGAAGATATTTAAAGCTCAGAGGTAAATATGGCCATTGGAGGTGGTTGGGGTTGCATTTAATGTGAAAACTAGCCGTTATTTTTTATTTATGTAGCACTGGTAATCTATTACCCAAGCTTGGTAATCAATTACTAGGCAAAATTGACTAAAAGATATAACTGGTAAATTATTACTATAAGCTAATAAAGATTACTGGAGTTCTCTATTTTGAGCTAGTAATCAATTACAAAATGGAGTAATTGATTACTGGCTTTCAAAAATAAAGGAAACTTAGGATTTTTCATGGACAAGCCAGTATTGACCTCTTCTAAAGTCTAGTAATTAGTTACTATTCATGGGATTACCAGACTTACAAGAGCCAAAACTTGAAAATTTAAAGCTGGTAATCAATTAAAAGTTAGTAATCGATTATTGGCCTTCTTTGTTAAGCTTGATAACCTTGGTAATAAATTACAAACATGAAAAACTCAGTTTTTGACTTGCCAATAATAAAAAATCCATATTCTAGGTTTCTGTTAGTATTTTAATGTGTTATGACGGTCCAAAATATTTGAAAATCAGTTTTTAAAAAAATGACCATCCACCTTGGTTTATGCAAAGGCTCATTGGTAATACTTAATTGAAAATATTTTTGAGTAATGAGCTTAAACATTGAAAAAAGAATTTATTACCCTTACAAAAAACCTAAGTCCTATATATAATCTATGAAAATTCTTGGACTTGTTCTTGTATCCTCATGCTTGTAATCGTCAAAATCCTTGAAGTACACAAGCATCTACATTCTCTCCCTTTTTGATGATGACAATAAAAGAATTAATAAAGGAGTTAGTCAATAAATAATAATTCATCAGAGATTACAAAAACTCCCTTTCAATGTGATAGTGGGTTGACTATGTGTCAAAATTCAGAGTTGTGTAGCAAGCTCCCCTAATCAACATGCTTATTTTGCTTATACTAAATCCTTTCTCAATTCTCAATACTCAATTTTTCTCCCCTTTGTCAACTCGGCCAAGTACATAATGATGGATACAAGCATCCATGGTCAACTCATTGGCCAAAAACTTCCTAGTGGGAAGTGGTCACTCAAGGCGAACAATATTCCTTAAGGCTTCAGTGCGATGATAATCATTAAATGCAGAGGTGTCACTCCAATCAAAGCGATTACCTGCAAGTGCAAGCCAGTTAACTCATAAAATTCTCTAAGGGATAGTGAGATTTTTATTCCTTTTATTTCAAAGACCTTTTTGTTGTGATAATTAAGATTATAGTAGAAAACTCACACCAACTTTGGATAGTAGGGCTTATTAATTCTTGCAAAAATTTTTAAGCCCTTTGACACCAAAAGTCTGTAAATTGCAAAATCCTCAACATTAAAGAATAATGTATCAACAAACCTTGGTTCCTTAATCTTGCATATCTAAAATCACTTACAATATACTTTAATTGCTTTAGCTTGGAGAAGAACTAACTTAGGCTTAGGACAAAGCTTTTGGAAGAGCCTCAACTTTGTTGCATCTTGGGGTGCCTTGAAGATTCAGCCATTTAGCACTTAATGGGATAGAGATGCATGATAATAGGTTAGGGTTGGAGTTTGGGTGGATTATTCGAGTGGAACAAGGGTTTTGGGAGGATTTGAGAGAGTGGATCACAAGAGGGAGCGAAGGATTTTTGAAATTTTTTGAAGAATGAGAGTTTATGGCATGTCTTTGGACTTTATAACGAGTCTTAATAATCGATTACCATATGTAGGTAATCGATTACCTCAAGCCATTAGCTCAAGAATTTTCTCTTGGTAAGCAATTACCTTTCATGGTAATCGATTACTGAAAGGCTCTGTTACCAAAAATATAAACTTCTAATCCTAATAATCAATTACTCCTTGGTGGTAATTGATTAGTGATAGCTACTGTTTCTAAAAGCTTCCTCTTTTAACCACTGTAATTGATTACCTCTTGGTGGTAAATAATTACTGCTTGTCTCTATTTGAGATTTTTGATATCCATTGTATTATGAGACAAAAAGATGCCACTAGTAATCGATTACTATTACTTAGTAATCCATTACCTAAACCAAAAAATGTGAGATTATGCAGATTTCTCAAGTCTGATTGTTGAGATTGAGTTAGAGGACTTAGCTAATGATAAGAGTACCTGCAAAACAAGATTAGGGGAATCTCCAATGCTTAAGTTAGTATTGGATTCTCAAATCAAAATTTAAAAATGTATCAAACACACAAAATCTTTAATGCAAGATTGATCAATCATACCAACTTCTCTTCTTATGAAAAAGTGATTTTCCTTAGCAAGTGGTTTAGTAAAGATGTCAACCAATTGTTTTGATGTTTCCACAAATTCAAGCACACAATCTCCATTTTGTACATGATCACGTATGAAATAGTGCCTAATTTCAATATCCTTGGTCCTAGAATGCATAATAGGATTCTTAGAAAGGTTAATTGCACTAGTATTATGACACCTAATAGGGATGCGATCAAGCTTTAATCCATAATCCAGAAGTTGTTGCTTCATCCAAAGAATTTGAGCACAACAACTTCTAGCTGCTACATATTCAGCTTTAGCGGTTGACAATGTCACACTAACTTGTTTCTTACTACCACACTAATGAACAACCAAGAAAGTGACATGTCCCACTAGTACTTTTCCTACACAATTTGCATTCAGCAAAATTGGAATTAGAATAACTAACTAAGGTACTTGAGGTAACCAAGGGTACCACAAGCCCATTTGTGAAGTGTCTACTAGATATCTCATGATTCTTTTGATAGCACTCAAGTGAGATTCCTTAGGACAAGCTTGAAATCTAGTACACATGCATACTACTAAATATGATATTGGGTATACTAAATGTAAGATATGAGAGAAAGCCAATCATACCTCTATATTTTGAAATATCTACTAGTTTATCTCATTCATCCTTGTCCAATTTGCAATTTGTATTCATTAGGTTGTCAGTTTGTTTTGAGTTCTTCATTCCAAACCTCTTGAGTAAATCCTTGCAATATTTGACTTGATTGATGAATTTGTCATCTTTTAGTTTGTTTGATTTGAAGGCCAAGGAAGAAGTTGAGCTCACCCATCATAGACGTTTCAAACTTATCTTGAATTACATTAGAAAACTTTTTGCACAAGGATTCATTTATAGCACCAAAGATGATATCAACAACATGAATTTGTACTAGGAGAATGTCATGCTTCTTGTTTTTAATAAAAAGTGTAGTGTCGACCTTCCCTCTTAGGATCCCTTTCCCAAACAAAATTTGCTTAACGTTTCATACCAAGCTCTAGGAGCTTGGTTCAAGCCATACAAGGCCTTTTTGAGTTTAAAAACAGTTGGGCAAATCATGATTTTCAAAACTAGGAGGTTAATGCACATAAACTTCTTCTTGAATAAAACCATTCAAAAGTTCACTTTTTACATCCATTTGATATAATTTGAAATCCAGGATGCATGCAAAGGCAAGTAGCATACGAATAACTTCTAATCTAGCAATTGGAGCATAATTTTCTTCATAATCAATTTCTTCTTCTTGATTATAGACTTTAGCAACTAATCTAGCTTTATTTCTTGTTATAGTTCCTTTTTCATCAAGTTTGTTCCTAAAACCCCATTTGGTACTGCCAATAATAGCATGATCATTGGGTCTTGGAACAAGTTCTCAAACTTGATTTTGTTCAAACTGAACTTAACTCTTCTTGCATAGCCAAGATCCATTGTTCATCATATGGCCTCACCTATGTTTTTAGGTTCAATTTGAGAAGATAAATGCTAAATAATTGTAAAAAATTTCCAAGTGAGTTTCGAATTGTTACCCTTTGAGATACATCACCAATTACCATGTCAAGTGGATGGTATCTAGCAACTCTACATTCTCTTGGTAGATCATGTTTTTCTTGTTCTTCTTGTTGTGGAGGTGCAGTGGCATCTTATCTTTCTTCTTTCTTCTTTTGGTTGATCTCTCTTGTCATCTAAGTGAGTATTCATCAAATGTTCTGCAACATCATCAATATTGTCCTTCCTTTGCCCATTGGGATTAGTTTCATCAAATGTAACATGTATAGATTCGTCGATGGTCATGGTTCTCTTATTATAAACTCTAAATGCCTTGCTAGTAAGCAATGTTTGAAAATAGACCAGTCATTGAACCGATAAAGGGTCTGATTCATGATTTAATAGGTTCGACTGTGGTCGAACTAGTGTATATTTGTATATTTAATTTTATGTATAGATTATACATTTATTTCATGGTGTAGTGGTAATACAATTGGGAGGCTAACCTATGGTCCCAAGTTTGAATCTGCTGGAGGAGTTTTGGATTTTACGAGATTGAAACTTAAATAGTGAATTGCTCAACCAGCCAAACAGTGTGAACCAAACCAATTTGAATGTGTATTGGTTCTGGAGACCAAACCGAATCGTCTAGTAGACCGGTTCTCAGTTGAACCATTCTAACCTACTGGCTTAGTTTGGTTTTCAAAACTATGCTAGTAAGTGAATAGCCAAGAAATATACCCTCATTAGATTTTACAATAATTTCGTCTAAATTATCCTTTTTATTGTTCAAAATCAAGCATTTACATCCAAAGACATGAAAATAGAAAATATTGGGTTTCCTTCCTTTGTATTGGAGATTTTATTCAACATTGGCCTTCCTTGGATCACGTAACACTAGTACATGGGCTAGAGAGTTTATCAAGTTATATACATTCAACTAGTTTAAATAAGAAAGAAAATTAATTAACCAATGATAGTGCTGTAATAGAAAACTCTAGCAGGTGCCCCAATGGATTTGTGATAAAGCCAACACTAAATTTTATTTATTAGGTAAAATAATTGAAAAGAATTTATAATAGAAAAATAAATCTTGTCTTTGAAACTAGGTGAGGATTGTGTTTATTTATGCATTAGGAATGATGTAAAAGTTAATTTCATTACACCCCTAATACATTTAGCCTAAGACAGCTACCCTTCGCTAATTGAATAAATTATTAATAATATAAAAATATTTAATTTACCCAAAATTAACTTCGTAGTTCTTTTTAGAAAATATTTGTTAGTTTGATAATTTAATTATATGCTTTAAAGATTAAGAAAAGATGGTTTATATGGTATTTGATTTTTTTTATAAAAATGAGTGAAAATTTATTTAACCTAATCACTATGAGTGAATACACTAATAGCTCATTGGCAAAATCGAACACAACATAAAGCATACAGATATGACTATAATCCCAAAACATGATGGGAACTGTGACTGATTACAAATGAAGACATATGGTACGTTTGTTTTAGATTTTCAATACGATCAAACACCCATTTCGTAGAAAGTAAATTTGTTTCTTTCACCTGAATGCCTGTTGAGGCTTGCAAGTACACGTTCACATTGAAAAGTATCTAAAACAGACATAGGTGTAGTTGTTTTATTTTTAAAATCAGAATTTGTAAATTCAATATATCAAGAAAAAAAAATAGAGTTTATATTATTTTATTGGATAATATTTCAATCTCTGAAAATTTAAGGGAAAACAAAAATGTTACACCTCGGAAATAATCCCTTCACCAAGCTGCCTTCCTTTTATAACTCCCTTGTTCCACTGAAAGCACTCACGAGACGTTTCCTTAGTCAGACATGGCCCTGTAGTCAAAATTTGCCAATTACATTGTGTACAATTATCTCGTGCTTGATCGTAAATGTCAAAGTAATGAAGAAATGGTTCTTCTGCCCACGTAAAACTGCAAAAAAACAGCGTTGAAACTGTGAAGAAGTTCGGTCGGAATCTAAAACTGAACTTTTCTCCAACCTGCAGAGTGTGAAAACCCAGATCATCATCCTTGGATTTGCAATGAAGAGTGAGAATTTTCTGAATTGGTGGATTAGCCAACTCATTCCTTATTTCTACAGTTACTTTGGAGCGAAGCAATCCGCTCTCAGCACCCTTGAATCTCAATGCAAGAAGTATGGTTAATATGAAAGAGAGTGGTAAGGAAATTTTGATGACTGAAACCATCTTTACACAATGTCTTGATGCAATCCTAGCAAACACCCTTCATTTTATAGAGTAGAACTTGATGAAGTGCCAAACTGGCTCCTTTCACTGAATTACACAAAGTAATTATTTAAGGTAAACTATTATTCTCCTAAATATTTGAGTAGTAATTAAGAATCATTTTGTACTATTTTTTTCCTTTTTTGTGTTTAATATAAAATTGGAAATCTTCAATTACCAAACTTTTTTCTTTGTTTCGTAATTTAAAAGTTTCGTTTCGTCTATTGAATTGATGAAGTTTTCTCAAAGTTTCGTTCTTTCTAAAGTCATTATATTTATAATATCGTAACTCATTTCCCCTTACTATTTTATTTCGTATTTTATGCATTTTTATTTTTCTACCTTTTTTCTGTTTAGGAAAAAAAGAAATTAGAGAAAACTAAAATGGAAGGAAACAAAATCAGCAAAATCCAAAAAGGCAAAAGAAGAGAAGATGGAAGATAAAAGGAAGGGAAACATCTAGAAGACAACTAATCAAGAGGAATCTAAAGTTGCCGTGGATGATCAAATTTTGTGACTTTAATCTCATTTAAAATTGCATTTAATATGAAACCCCATCATTGTCAACTTTAATTTGTGTTCAATCCAGTCCTTTATAATGGGAAGTGATTGCAGTTACATTATTTTTTTTTTCCAATATTTTCTTGTCGAGTGACTACCCTAATATATTGCCGAAAAGTGCTTAAGATATTAAATTTCTTATATTATGAAACAAAATACCTTTTTCTTAACTTTGGTTTATCGTATTCTTTTATTTTGGTCTTTGACCAAGGTGTTCTTATAGATATTATTATGAAACTAACTCTTCGGATACTATCGCGACTAGATGCCCTTCCAACAAATGCCTTTTCTAAGGATTTGAATTTTGGTTCTTTCTTAGGGAGCGTAGTTCACTTACTGCTACAATTCTTTTTGAATAATCATTTTTTAGATTTATTGATTTTTCTTACTATTTGTTCTATATGTTTATATCATCTTTGATATTATCTCTTACATCCCACATGAATAATTTGATATGAATTTGATAATTGACGTTTATGAATTTAAAATTTAAAATCTTTATTAACATCATATTTTTGGAAAGAAATTTATTATCAATTAATTTTGAATCTTTTAGTAATATGACTATTCTTTATAATTTCCCTTTTATTAAATATACCATAATTTTTGAGTAATATAATATTATATATATATATATATATATATATATGTTTTCTTATGAATACCTCCGTCATCAATTTTGTTCTTTGGAGAATATATTATTTTGTACAGTGTAAAGTTATGGATTAACGCAAACATGAATTTTTCATGTATAAAATCCTCATCAAGAATAGGCGGTATCAGAATCCATAAGATAAGAATAAGTAATTTTTATCTTGTGGATTAAAGTTACATATGATTGTTTATATTTTTGTATTTAATAAGTAATAATTAAAATAAATTTCTTTCCAAAATAAGTCAAAATTGATTAAAAAAGATAGTTGACAAAATATTCCAACGTAAACATGATTTTTTTTTTTTTGGTATAACATCAATTTTGCCCCTTAAAGAATATATATATAACATAAATATGAATTTTCTTGCAAAAAATCCTCATCATTCTCTTCACATTTATTATTATTATTATATGCTTATTTAATTTTATCTCTTGAAATATGAAATAAATGCTTTGATACGACAATAATTGACAAATGATAAATTAAAGATATGCTTACTTTAGTAATGCTTAAATTCAAATAAATGTTTTAATATAATAACTTAAAAATGAGAAATTAAAATATACGTCATTGATGTTATGCTTAATGGACCTCAAATCATTTTTTTTTTTAACATAAACGATCACATGCTTATCATTATTGTCTTTTCTCTTGATGTTTGTTTTCCATACCACTAGAAATCTGTGAATTTCACATGGGATTTTGGGACGAAATATATTCTATCTAAAACTATAAACAGATTTCCCATATTATTGATGTTTTGTCTATTCACACTTTCTTATCAATTTTGTATTAATTTTTTAAATTATTATTGAATAAATAATTTTTTAATTGAAGTGAAACATCAAAGTGGAGAGTAATTTAGGAAATTGCAATCTATTCTATATATAAAAAGAAGTAAGTAGTTTGAATTTGTCATGTGTTATTTTGACTATGTCATTTAGTATTCTTATTTTTATATTAGGCTTCAATAAGTAATGCTTATGTGGGAATAGGATCTTGAATGTTTTAATGCATTTATTGTAGTAGTTGATAGGTTATAATTTAAATTCTAAAAAAAAAAATTCATGAGTCAAATCTTTTAGTATTCTTCCTTCCTTCCTCTTTTTATTATTATTTTATTTCTTCTTTTTATTTAATAATAATTTTCTCTCACTTTTAAATTTTTATAAATTAAATTTAAAATTTTAATTCTTTTTTATCAGTCTAAATTAATCAATAATTATTATTAAACTTTTTATGAATAAAAAAATACTAAATATTAAAAATAATAAAAAATATTAGAATAAGTTTAAAATAAACAATGAATATATAATTTTAAATTATGCAAAATTAAAAAGGCAAGCATATCTTTTAAAATTATTATAAGTAATTTTTTATTTTTAATTAAATATTATATTATAAATTTTAAATTATATATCATTATCTTTTAGTTTTATTTTTTAAAATTTTTCCATGCATTGCACGTGTTTTACGTTAGCTAATAATAATTAGCGAAAAGTATGAATGGACAATTAGGAGTAATGATTAGGAAAACAACACCTCTCAATCTCATATTAGGAATTTGATGATATGTTAAATGTTAGAATTATTAGGCCTAGTTGGAGTCCTTTCTCCTTCTCATTACTTCTTGGTAAGAAAAAAATATAGGACATGTAGGTTTTACATACTTTACAAAGCCCTTAATAGAGTAACAATTAGAGATAAGTTTCCCATCTCATACCACTGATGAGTTGTTAGATGAATTGTATGCGGCAAGAGTTTTTTCTAAACTTAATGTAAAAGCTGGCTATCACCTTATCAGAATGCTCAAAGGGTTTGAATAGAAAACAATATTACGAACTTGTCACGAGCACTATGAGCCCCTAGTCATGCCTTTTGTCCTTACCAATACCCTTACCACCTTCCAATCCACCATGAATAACAACTTTTATTCTTTTTTCGAGAAAGTTTGTAACTATCTTGTGCAATGATATTTTGGATTATAGTATCGAGCAAAAGTAACACCTTACTCACTTGAGACAAGTTTTGGAATGTTTGCAGTGAACCAATTTTATGCCAAAAGAAGCAAGTGCCTATATATTCTGTCAAACACAAATGGGATACTTGGGCCACACATAGAGTCAAAGCAAATGAAGCCAAAATTGTTGCAATGATTGAATGGCCAATACCTGAAACTCGAACAACTCAGAGGTACTTATTGGGATTAGAAAGTTATTACAAGAAATTCATTAAAGCATATGCCCTTATTATTGGGCCGTTGACAACAATACTACAAGAGGAACATTTACTTGGAAACACAACATCACAAGATGCATTTGAGAACATGAAAATTCAGATGACAAATGCACCAATCCTAGAACTATTAGATTTCACTTGGGAATTTATAGTAGAAGTTAATGTTTCTAAAATGGGAGGTAGTAGAGTTCATGGCACAAGAAAGCCATCCAATAACTTTTTCAATAGGAAGCCAAGTCCTAGATTGTCCACTGCCACTACATGTGTAAGGTTATTATATTCTATAACGTAGGCAATAGCAAAATTGAGATATTATTAACTGAGAGAAGGTTTTTGCTCATGATTAATCATATAAGCCTTAAGGAACTAATGAACTAGCTGATCTAGACCCCTAAACAATATCATTAGCTAAGTAAACTATTTGGTTTTGATTACAGCATAGTTCATAAACCATTCAAGAGCAATGAGGTTGCAGACACACTGTCTATAATACCTACTTAGCAAGCCACTCTTAATGCCTTCCATACCATTCAATGTCACATCATACATGACATTTTAGTAGCTAATAGAATTGACCAGGAACTCTTAGCCATCAAGTCATCACTACATGATCAACACCTGCTAGGGTACACTCATAGAGGAGATATCCTCCTTTATAACAATAGGATTAGGATTCTAATTCTGACATGAGATATCAACTACTATGATAGTTTCACAGTACTACATTGGGGGACCATTTGAGACTCTAGAAAACCTACATGAAGGTTGCATAACAGTTTATTGGCCACAACTAAGCTAGGAAAAATAAATACTAAAGTAAAGAAATCCAATAACACATGGATTCCAATAACATAATTATATGTTTGACAAATATACGGTATACAACATTTTTTATCATATAGCAACAATATTCATGAAGTGTAAATAAAATGGATCCCATCTAAAGAACCATATATTTGAGGCAATTCCACCTTGCTGGCAACCTTTTCCTCCTAGAATTGGCCATCCACCTAGGAGCAACTCCACCTAATGGCTAGCCTTTTCCTCTCTCCAACCAAATGATCTATGGGGTGGCTGCACCTCGTTGGCAACTCCTTAACTTACACAGATGCTACACCTAACGGGTAGCTCTTTACCTCCTAAATATCAACATCAACTCAATAATCACATTATTTTACTTAACAAAAACCCAAGAAAAAATAAATCTCGTTGCTCTATAAAGGTAGATAATTGAAAGGAATATTGGTAACCAGAACTAAAAATAGATTTATGGTCAAAAGAAAATAAATTTAATATTAGCTTCCAATAACAAGTTTAAGGTATAAAAGAAATAGATTTACTAATGGATATGCATATATGTCAGAAAGAATTATTCTAAAAGGAGTAGTTCAAAAATCAAAATATGCCATTGTAATTACTATCCACTCACCACAATCCAAACCAAGTGAGTCCAACTCTTTGATGTGGCAGTACCACCAGAATTGACAGGAGGAGCTTCCAACATATCTAAGAGCACAAACAAGGTACCATACCAAGAATCACTAGTTAGAACCATATAATAACTAAGTATAACTTTTACTTTTGAAATTCCCAAATCAAACCCTACGTTTTAATTATAAGAATAACACCGTCAAATCCAAATTCCCATCACAATTTTCAACTAAATCTACGAAATAGGAAAAGTTGTGAATCTTAGGATTACCTTGAGATGCCAAGAAGATGAAAAAAAAAATGAGTGGGAACTTCGGTCTCACCCTAACCATAGCTTCAACACTCAAGAACGCAACTTTGATGCACTAACAACAGGCATAATGCTCCAATTGTGTAGATGATACGGAAATGGTGGTGGAATGGGAAAGTCAGAGGGAATACGAATGGAAGAAGGATGGACAAAAGTTCTGGTGACCTCTGAAGTGGTTAGGCCAAATATCAAGGGATAGGGGAGCTTATTCAGCAAGCCATGTAATATTTTCCACTACTTATTTACGTTTATTTATTTTAAGTTAATGAACTCTAAAACATAAATGTAAATAAGAAAATATCCCTTATTTGGTCTCAAAGAAAATATCAGAAAAATTAAAATCTTTAAGAATAAAATGTCAACACTCAAGTTCTAAATCAAATTTATGAAAATCATGACTTTTAAAACTTCTTGCCCTCAAAATGAATGTGTTAAAGGTTTCCAAAAATTCATTAAAAGTCATTCTTCAACTAAAAATTGTCTAAGTATCAATTATCACCAATTTTGCTTTCAAGAAAATACTTGTTTCATATAGGCCCTCCAGTTACGTGTCCATTTCATATTTAAAAATTTCAAGACTCTAAGTAGACAAAATATCACTAAAAATGCTCAAATAGATTTGAGTCAAGTCCCTAGAAAAACCAAATTTTCAAGGCATATTGACTTCCAATTATCATATTATTTTCATATAATTTTAATATCATTTTGGTAACCAATATCAAAAAAAGGTTTATATATCAACAACATGATCAAGGCCCCCGATCAAATAAGATGAATTTCGACACTACGCAAAAACTCAATGTCATTAATTACATTACTTAAGGAAAAGGACATTTGAGTTGAAAACACAATGGTACACCTTGTTTACTATTCAGAAGAGTCAGGTTCAAACTCAATATTGGAATTTGATTTTAATTTTATAGCTTCCTCCTCCTCTGTGATAGACTAAAAACAAAATTGACCTATTAAAGAGAATACAGCATCCGAAACTGATGAAAACAAAGGAGAACCACACCAAATGAAATGATGAAGAAAATGTTTTAAAATTCAAACTACTACAAGGTACAAGCCAAAACATATGAATCTCGAAGAGCCACCATGATTCCATGTAACAAACATAACCAAGGACGAGAGCCAGAAGCTTTCACCAATGGTGGATGCTCAACCCATAACATGAAGAACATTGTTTCAGTCTTATTTGACACAGATTCAAGTTGGAAACATGAAAACCCAATGATCTATGGTATTATTTAACTCAAAAGGCTCTTCTTTCATGTTTTTGACCAATGTAGTTCATAGTTTTTATCATAATTTTAATAAAAATCCTTTATATGTTGGTTGTTTGATTGTTATTTAGTATTGTTATGCTCTTTTTGATTTTGTAATGCTACTTACGAGTTAGTACATTATGCTTTGTAAGTGAATGGCTATAGAAAGGGTTCAAAGACAAGAGAAAGTGAAGGTTTGAGGAACTTAGTGAAACTTTATGTTGAAACACATGAATTCTGGTGAAAGATAGTCAGATCTTATTGTCTTCCTCTAAGAATAACTCCTATTACAAATTCGGATTGAGGCAATCTTAGTGGCTATAGAAAGATAAGAAAGAGATCTACAACTTTGCTGAGACATCAAAATCCAGTTATGCCATTTTAAGGGTGAAAATTAGCATGCAAAACAGAAATGTGTTGTTGTTAGGATTGTCAGACCTTTGAGGAGTAAAATCACGATATCTTAAGTTAGAGAAGTCCAATTAAGGTGATTCTAAAGCCAATTGAAAGCTGAGATATAGAGCTACAATATATCTATTGAGGTTGAGAGCCAATTCTATACTAATTAGATGCTATAGAGCTTTGAAGTTGAAAAATGCTGTTGTGAGACCTAAAAAACCAGCGCTGTGGTGCCAGAACTCTAGGTCTATGGCCCCAGTGTAAATTGAGAATTTAAATGTTTTAAAACTTATGTAATATGAGGGATTTTCAGATAGATCTTTTTAAGACCTTTCAGAGGATATTTCTGCACTAGGAGAGAAGCTTTCAAGCGCTCAAGATCTTGTGAAGACCAATAGTTGAAGATTAAATATTTGAATTGCTTACTTTCTTCTTGTTCTTCTTTGATTCTTTTCTTTAATTTCTTGTTGTCATGATTGTGGAACTCTTTGGATTCTTGTTCTTATTTTTTATTTTCTATTATGAATCAAGCTTTTCATTCTATGATTGCAATTGAACCAGTTATGTAATTTGAAACTTTCTTATTTCCTTCTTTCTCAATTTAATGTGGATTGAGTTGTTTATTTCATCTTGTTATTCATGTCTTTAATTGATTGGCTACCAATTAGAGTGATTAGGTAAATCTAAATTGAACTTGGAAAAGGAAATTTGGTTTTAAGCCTTAAATGAAATAACACATATTCAAATCATTTGGGCATCAAATGAGTTGATTTGTTTTCAAGATAGGGATATACTTGTAAACCATGTGTAACCATAATTAGGGCTTGATCTTAATGCTTCCTTCTTAGATTTGTTCTCATAGGGATATAGGAAGTGAATTAAGAGGGTTGGTTTTATATGACCATCAAGAGATGCATATAAAAGAATTAGATCTCTAGGTTAACAACTCAAGAACATTAAATAAGATAATAAAGAATTAAGGGGTTTCAAGTGAAATATTGGGAGATATTATAATGTTAGGATCATTCATTTTTGTTAATTTCATGTTTGATTTTTAGTGTGCAACTTTTCTTTGTTTGAATTTTTATTAGAATTTAGCATTTTTCTTGAATTTTATTGTTGGTTTAAATAAGGTTAGGATGTCCCAATTTTAGTACTTTACATTAGTATAGATACAAATCTCTAAGGGAATGATATCTATTTCATTATATTTCTTGTTTGACAAATGTACTTGCATATATATGCTTTTAGAGCAACAGAGACCAAGCTCCATTTGCCATTAATGGCTGACTTATGAGCTCCCCATAAACAGCTTATCAACATCACATTTTGAGTCACAATTCAAGCATAAAAGATGGTTTAAACATAAATGCATAGATTTATCAATCAAGAATGCAAGAAGGATTGAAATTTGAATGCCAAAAAATGTAGGAGTTTGTTTTCTTTGTCCATTTTATGTTTTCAATTGTTGAAATTTGAATGATGAATGGCCAAAAAGTTTAATTGACAACAGTGGTTTAATCTATCATGAAGACATTAATCAATATTCAAAGGGGACAATACTCCAACCCCAAATTTACAAACAACTCTCAAAAAGGATTGTAATTCTTTTTGGGAATATTATGAACCCTAAATTGAATTAATTTCTTTAAGACTAAAACCCTTTTTTAGTCCCTGATATTTGACTTCATTTTCAATTTCATCCTTGACATTTTATTTTTCTTACTTTAGACCCTGACATTTATAAACTCGTTTTAATTTGATCCTTCCATCTATGTGCCTGTTATTAACTAAATACAAATGATAATGTGTCATCATTAAGAATGATGCAGCATCATTGTTTTCTAGCTTAGCACTTGAAAACAGTTTTAACATTTGAATTTGCTCATAATTTAGTCTTTGTCATTTGAGCTAACTTATAATTCTATCTCAAACATTTAAGTTAACTCACAAAATAATATTTTCAAGGAAGACAAGTCATGTAAGTTGCTGTCCAAGTGTCACTATTGAAAAATAGCTTATTAGCTACGGTTAAAAAATTGGGGCTAAATGCATATTTTAGATGTGGTTTAGCCGCAGTTTTGGAGCCTAACCACGGCTAAATACTACTAATCACATCTTCTTGCGCCATTTCTCTCAAAAAGCAAGGTTCTGAAAATCGAACTAGTCATTGAACCGGTCGAGGTACTGATTCAAGGTTCAATGGTTCAACCGTGGTCAAACCGAAATATAATTAAATATATATTTATATTTATATATAAATATAAGTATATATTTATATATATATATATATATATAATTATTTATATACTAATAAATATATAAAAATTATAAAAATATAATATAAATCAATAATAAAATTATTTGAAACATAAAAAAATAGTGTCATAAAGTAAAAAATATTACATTCATATAAGCAACATAACATTAATCTACATAGTAATATAGCATATAAATTAAACAAAATAAACATAATTCACATAGTTCACAATTTATAGTCTTACACTAACATAATATTAATCTACCATTATAGTCAATCATACTAACAATAACAATCTTAAACAAGTAAACAATATAAGTTCAATAATATTCCATCAAAAGACTTATAAAGTATGCAAATCAACTAAATTTCAATTTGTATATCATCAACAAAGTTTTAAAAATCGAACTAGTCATTGAACCAGTGAATAAGCTGATTCATGATTTAATGGTTTAACTGTGGTGGAACTAATAATATAATTAAATACATATTTATATTTATATATATTAAAATTTTAATATATATACTAATTAAATATATATATATATATATATATATATATATATATAGACACACACACACACTATCTTACACATTTTATATATTTTATAAATATATTACTCGCAAAAGATCATATTAAGAAGTTATGTACCTTCTGCTGATGCTAAGGGTCAAGAAAAATAGAGTTTTGATTGATAAAGGATGTTAAGTATTTTGACTATTTTCTTATAGTATATAAAAAAGAAAAGGAACAATAAAAGTAACAAAGCATGTTGGTCTGGTGGTTTGCACGTTGGAAGCCTAACCTCACGGCCTGTTTTCGAACCTCAGTAGCTCCATTTTGTTTCCAAAATTTAAGTTTCAACCGGGAACCAGCCAAACCGTGACCGGTTCACACGGTTTGGCAGGTTTAGCTCCTGTTCAGCGGTTCAATACCGATTTTGAAGCATTCCGACTCTGTAAACCTGACCGAACCGGCTAAATGACTGGTTCCCGGTTCAACCGGTCTGACCGGCCGGTCCGGTCCGATTTTCAGAACCTAGCAAAAAGTCACGAAACTCTCTCACAAACAAAGCGGGGCAGCAAAGAGATTCTCTCTCTTTCTTTGAAAGTTTCTCTCAAATTTGGGTTTATGCTGCAGCAATTCAGGTAACATCCTATCTTTTTCTCTTTCTCTCAAATCTTTTTCCTCTCTTTCTCTCTTTCTCTTATTTCATTATCTCTTCATCTCAGATAAGGATTGTTCGTCTAAAACTAATATAAGGTTTTAGTCTTTCTTTAAATTAATTTAATTGGAACATAATTTAAAGTAAAATCTATTTTTGGTCCTTTATATATTCGATCTTTATCAATTTTGTTGTTTAGAAATTAATCTTATCAATTTGATCTTTCAAACTTCAAATTCACAACAATTTTGTCCCTTTTAGGGACTAAATTGATAAAAGTAAAAAGAACAAAAGGATTAAATTTGTAAGTGACTCGAAATTTGAGAGATTGAATCAATAAAATTAAAGTAAAATATAATTTACACCCTTAAAATTTACCTGAAGTTTGTTTTATCTCTCTAAACCCCTTTGAACTTTGGTTTGATTTGTAAACATTAATTTTTTCATTAAATAAAATAGAAGTTAAAATCTAGTTTTAAGTTAGACTAAACTTCAAGCGAGTTTAGTGAGACAAAAAAAAAGTTAGGGAGGTAATTTGATACATTAAGGGTGCAAATTGTATTTTACCTCGCAATTTGATATTGAGGTAAGCTTTAGGGTTGTAAATTATATTTTACCTATAACATTAATCTTTAAGGGACGAAATTAATAAAGAATATATTTCTCAGGAATTAAAAATGGATTTTACTCTAAATTTTATACAACATGATTATACATAGATGGTGTAGTATGCTAGTAATCTATATGTACATATAGCAATAAACTTAGTTTCCACATATGGACCCTATGTTACCAAACCCTACATCATAATCCATTGGTTCACCTAACATTAGTACATGGGCTGGAGAGGTTATCAAGTTATATACATTCAACTAGTTTAAATAAAAAAAAAATCAATCAATAATAGTGCTGTAACAGAAAACTCTAATAGGTGCCCCAATGGATTTGTGATAGAGCCACCACTAAATTTTGTTTAGCAGGAAAAATAATTGAACAATATTTTAAAAGAAAAATAAATCTTGCCTTTGAAACTAGATCAAGATTGTGAGTTTATTTATGCATTAGGAATAGTGTAAACTTAATCTCATTACACTCCTAATACATTTAGCCTAAGGAAGTTACCCTTAGCTAATTGACTAAATTATTAACAACATAAAAATATTTAATGTACCCACAATTAATCTCATAGTTCTTTTTAGAAAATATTTGTTTGTTTGTTAATTTAATTATATGCTTTAAATATTAAGAAAAATGGTTTTTAAGTTTATTTGATTTTTTATTTTTATAAAAAGAGTAAAAATTTATTTAACCTAATTACTATGAGTGAATACACTAATAGTTCATTGGCGAAATCACATGACACAAAGCATATATATATGATTATAACCCCAAAATGATGATATGAAATGCGATTACAAACGAAGACATATGGTACGTTTGTTTTATATTTTCAATATGGTCAAACACCCATTTCGTAGAAGCTAAATTTGTTTCTTTCACATGAATACCCGTTGAGGCATGTTATAAAGCATGCAAGCACACGTTCATGTTGAGAAGTATCTAAAACAAACATACGTGTAGTTGCTTTCTTTTTAAAATCATAATCTGTAAGATCTGTACATCAAGAAATAAAATGGAGTTTATATTATTTTATTGGATAATTTTCAATCTCAAGAAATTTACTGGAAAACAAAAGCTTTACACCTCAGAAGTAATCCCTTCACCAAGCTGCCTTCCTTCTATAACTTCCTTGTTCCACTGAAAGCACTCACGAAACATTTCCTTAATCTGACATGGCCCTGTTGTCAAAATTTGCCAATAACATTGTGTACAAGTATCTCGTCCTTGAACGTAAATGTCAATATAATGAAGGAATGGTTCTTCTGCCCATGTAAAACTGCAGAAAAACAATGTTGAAACTGCTAAGACATTCGGTCGGAATCTAAAATGAAACTTTTCTCCAACTTGCAAAGTGTGAAGACCCAGATCATCATCCTTTGATTTGCAATGAAGAGTGAGACTTTTCTGAATAGGTGGATTAGCTAGTTCATTGCTTATTTCTACGGTTACTTTGGATGGAAGCAATCCGGTGTCACCACCCTTGAACCTCGAGGCAAGAAGGATGGTTATTAGCAAAGAGAGTGGTAAGGCAATTTCGGTGACTGAAACCATCTTTACACAATGAGTTGATGTAATCCTAGTAAACACCTTCTTTTTTATAGAGCAGAACATGATGAAATGCCAAACTGGCTCCTTTCGCTTAATTACACTAAATAATTATATATGGTAAGCTATTAGAGTCCTGAATATTTGAGTACTAATTAAAAATCATTTGTACTTTTCTTTTTCCTTTCTTGTGTTTTAATGTAAAATTGGAAATCCTCAATTACCAAGAACAAAAAAAAATAAAATAAAATTTATTCTTATCTATCTTTTTTGTGAATTCAATTTATTTAGGTACTTGACTACTAATGAATGTTTACTCAACTGGAAGGATTAAGCTGCGTATTCTCAAAATTTTTAAGTTCGATTAATGTTGGAGTCTTGTTATTAATCTAGTAAATATAATGTAATTTGAACTTTTGAAATTGATTTCTTGTTTTAAGTATCCCTTTTCAAAAATAATTATACTATGGAAATGCATGGAATCAGCAAATAGTAATAATTTACAACAAAGTAAATAACGTACAAACAAACGTAAATATTCATTTCTCCAGTAAATATGTGGAACCAGTAAATTGTAATATTTACAAACGTAAACGTACAAAGTAAATGTATGGAACCAGTAAATTGTAATATTTACAACCAGTAAATATTCATATGAGGCGTGAGAAGAGCAAAATTTTGAATATTATTCTGATTTTAAACATTTCAAAATTTCCTACTTTACTTTTCACGATTTTACTTTTCACTTTTCGCTTTTCTAATTTTATTTGGTCTCTATTCTATATGTTTCTTTTTTTTTCTTTTTAATAAAACACTATTTGTTATGTAACTCATTTCGTAATTTAAAGGTTTCATTTCATCTAATGATTTGATGAAGTTTTCTCCATGTTTCATTCTTTCTCAAATCATTATCTTTATAATATGGTAACTTATTTCTCCTTAGTGTTTTATTTCGTGTTTTATCCATTTTTGTTTTTAGCCTTTTTTCTGTTTAGGAAAAAAAAGAAATTAGAGAAAACTAAAATGGAAGGAAATAAAATTAGAGGAATCCAAAAAGGCAAAAGAAGAGGAGATGGAAGAATAAAAGGAAGGCAAGCATCTGGAAGAACTGACAGAAGAGAAAAAGGACAACAAAACTAGAGGAATCTAAGGGGGTATTTGATTTGTTTTCTGTTTTCAATTTTAGTGAATATGTTTTCTGTTTTAATTATAAAAATACCATTTTGTTTTCAATTTATTTTCTATTTTCAAAATTTTATGAAAGAAATGGTGAAAACAAGTTCAAAATTTTATGAATTAGTTTTCATCATTTCCTTCACAAAATTTTGAAAACAGGAAATAAATTGGAAATAAGATAGGATTTTTGTAATTAAAACTAAAAGCATATTAACTGAAAATGAAAATAGAAAACAAACCAAACACCCCCTAAAGTTGCGGTGGATGATCAAATTTTGTGACTTTAATCTCAATTAAAATTGCATTTAATATGAAACCCATCATTGTCAACTTTAATTTGTGTTCAAGTCTAGTCCTTTATAATGGGAGTTTGTAGTTGTTGAAGCATAAAGAGCTCTTCATTTTTTTTTTCTATGTTATCTTGTCGAGTGACTACCTAATGTATTGTCGATATGTGGTTAAGATATTATTTTTTATATTATCAAATAAAATATTTTTAAAAAAACTTTTAAATCTTTATTGACATCATTTTTTTGAACAAAATTTATAATCAATTAATTTCCTTTTTATTAAATATAGCATATTTTTTTAGTAAAATATATTTTTTGTCTCTAATGAATACCTCTTTTATCAATTTCAAGTCTTAGAGAATATGTTATTTTGTACAGTGTAAATTTATAGATTAACGTAAACATGGATTTTTTTAACGATACATATATGTATATATATATATATATATATATAAAGAGAAGATGGGGATAATTTAAAATAAATTTTAAGAGCAATATCTAATGTCGATTTAGAGTTCATGCTATTTTAACTTAAGCTAGGTTAGTGAATTTTTTTTGTAGTAACATTTTTTTATATTTTTCATTAGGCTATTTTGGGTAACAAATTTAAGATTTGGTATTTAAAATTATTTAGAATTCAGGAATTTAATTAGGTAATTTAATTGCCTATGATTGATACAAGGATGGTGAATTATTAGAAGAAGACCCAGTTAAATATTACTAGTACTGTAAGTGGTTTCTATATGCAATACGTCCATTTGAAATTTCTTTTGCATATTTTGAAATATATTTTTATTATTAAATTTTGAATATAGTAAAGCCTTAAAGACTCGTGGGACAAGTAAACTTTTGAAAAACTCAGATCTAGCTTGTGAACACAGTTATAATAAACTATTGATTGAATTGAAAATTTTTGCTATCATAAAAAATATTTACTTTTAGATTATCATGTGTTTGGACTTATGTCATAGTGCTTTTGGATCATTGAATTAGAAATTTTGTGATTATGAAAAATATTGGCTTCTCGAACTGTCATAAGTATGAACTTATATCAGAATGGTTTATACCATTGATGGATATTGATATGAAAATCTGTTATGTTAACAGAAGAAAAATTACAATTTTAATAAAGCTTGAGTTTTCTAATGTCAGAAATTGTTTTATTGAAATAAATTTTTTTTTATAAATTTGATATTATTTTTGTTCATTAAAAATTAATTTATTTATTTTTGAAATGTACATTATTAAATTTTTGAAATTATTTTTTTGGAGAAAACTACATTAAAATACTGTATCTAATAGCAGTTAACCTTGATATACCTAGGATTAGACTCTGCAGAGGAGATACTAACTCCGTGTTAAGTTAGTACACATAGGTTGGTTATGGATTTGGAATGTGATACTCATTAGTTCAAGCCTTGGGCTTTATGAATTTAAAGCATGATGCTCATTAGTACAAGACTTGGGCTTGTTAGATTGGTTAGCTTACCCCTCAAGCTTTGTGCTCGGTTTGTTCTAGTTTTGCCTAATAAATTCTCCCATACTAATTATGTTTTAATTGATTATTTCATATTTTGATATATTAAAAATATTAGTCTATTGACTTACTATTTTGTAAAATCTTTTTGACAGAAATTATTATGATCACAAGGTTGAACTGTTTTATTTTAGAAAATATTATTTTTTTAAGTTATCTTATTGTTTATTAATTCTTAATAATTTTCTTATACATACATAGTCAATCTATATTTTTAAATATTTGTTTGAGGGATAAAATTGTTGTGAATTTAAAGTTTGAAAGATTAAATCAATTAAATTAATCTTTAAAAGATGAAATTAATAAAGGTAGTATATATAAGGGAACAAAAATAGATTTTACTCTAAACTTTCAATGTGTAGCATTGGAAATGAACATGTAGGAAACATATTCAAGGCTGAAAAAAGTTATAGAGTATATTATTTACTCACAACAAAAGCCAAGGCAAGTGGATCTAAGTCAGTGCTATTGTGACACCATCGGAAGTGACGAAATGATCTTCCGAGGAATCAGTAATCGTAAATAAGGTTCCCGTGCCAAGAATCACTAGTTAGAACCTTAGGATAACCAAATATAACTTCTATTTAAGAAAGTCCCAGCTTATGACTATGTGTCAAAGACTTGTCAAAAGCATCAAAACTCCACTGATACGATGGTGCTGATGGCCATCAAACTATTAAGCCAACATGTTAATGGTCTCTTTATAATTATTTCATTATATTTTTAGTTATTTAACTAATTCATATTTTTTGTTTCATCTTATCAAATCAAGAGAATATTATTATGTGCTTACATCACAATAATATGTTTGCAACAAAGCAATTGCAATCGTATACGTCAGTGATCCTAACCAGATATATTTCTTCCGTCTACTTTTATCTATCATTTAAGATAATTATATAAAGATTAAGAAAATAATTAAATAATTTTAATTATAGAGAAATATAATTCAATATTGTTAGATGTAAGGTTTTGATGATGAGGATTTTAATATATGCACATTTTGTATAATTGATTTAGAATGAATTAATAAATTATTTTTTAGGCATATGTTTTTCAATTGGAAAACATTAAAATGTGATTATATTTGATTAATTGGTTGAATGAATTTCCTAATCAAATGGGATCAATTTGAAATATTTAGAATTTGAATTCAAATTATAGCAAATATTCTGATTGAAACTATTGATTACTATTATTAATTGAATAGATAAATTTCCTTTATTATGGATTTGTTTTATTAAGGAAAGTTTTCAAATTATTATATGATCAAATCCATTGATTGGTTGATTATGTTTAATTAGGAAAACAATATTTCTACCTCATTATTATTTGATTACAGCCTTTATGTGTAGAATATCAATTCAATGTTCAAAAAGGATAATGTTCTGATACCATACCAAAAACAAAGAAACGAGCAACTACTTCAAGCGACCACTAGACAAACTAGTAATTACTGAAAACAAAAAGAGCAACTACGAGATTTGCATGTGATTCTCATCTAATGACTTCAAGACTTTGTCTCTTGGCTGAAATCACTTTCCGACGGCTAGCAACATCAAGGAAAACATATTGGTTATAAGAGAATAGTCTTTTGAAGAAATCACCGAAAGAAACTTTGTGAAGAACAATAGAGAAAGTACTTTACACTTGTAGAAATCCTTCTCCTGCATATCTGAGAGCTTCATACTTACTTATCTTATCTAGAAAGAGAGAGTTTTTGATACTCACTGTAGCTCAATTATAAGAGCATTAGAAAAAGAGAGCTATACTCTTGTTTTAAGTGGATCAAGAAATAGAGTGGGTAGTATTTTAAGAGCTTTCTTGAGGTTAGGATACTCTTCTTCAGGTTGAAGTTGAGGGAGGTTCGTTGAAGTGTCCTTTGTGTCAAAATATCACTGTTACTCTTCTTCCTCTTGAAGTTGAGGAAGGTTCGTTGTGGTATCCTTGGAAGAAACATCACTGTTACTCTGCTTTGGGGTAGAAGTAGAGAAAGATTTTTGTGAAGTCACTGTAAGCAATGTTATAGTAAAGAAAATTTCAAGCGGTTGTTTGGGGACTGGATGTAGGTCACGCATTATAGCTAAACTAGGATAAATCCACTGTGTATATTTTATTATCCCTATCTTTTTTATTTTTCAAGCATTCATATTATTTGTGTTACATTGGCATAAATTTGTAAATTGTAAATTTTCTGTTATTAAACTCAAACCTCTTGGTTCTTTCAAATATAACTAAATTATCCTTTCTATCACTTCATTAATATTTTCTTTTTCTCAATTTTGCTTAGTCTACTAATTCTCTCTTCATTAAAAGATAAGGGTAAAGTTAAAAAAAAACTAATTAATACTTTCTTAATATTATCAAATGACAAATATTTTGAAAAAAAATTATTTTTTTACACAATAGATAAAAGTAGACTGAGGAGTAGTAGAGAAACTCCAGATTCTTAGGCAAATGGAATTAGTCTATACAACTTGTGTAGCTAATAACATGTTTGGTTTGGCTTTTGAAAGTTTCCAAACCTTGGTTTAGGCAAAAACTTCTCTTTTGTTCCTTTTGTCCAAACCATGATTTTAGGGTTTTAAAAACCAATCCAAATATACTATAAGTCAACAGAAAATTGACACATAATCAAAGAGTAAACCCTGAAATTTTATCAATTTAGTCCCTGTCCATACATAAAAGGACAATTTTGATAACAGATTTTAGGAATTAAATTGATGACAAAAATATTTAAAGAACCAAAGTGATAACACTTGTATCGTTGGAGGATTGAAAAATGATTTAAGGATTAAATTGATGATAATTTGATATAATTAAAGGACTAAATTGATAATATTTTTTAATTATTGAGAGAATAATTAGGATTAATATCTTTGAAGGATTAAAATGATGACACTTTATATATTCAAGGACTAAATTGATGATAAAAATCTTTGGAAGAGCAAAATAATAACACTTATATTTTTGAAGGTCTAAATGGGAGTTTACTCCGTAAGTAAATGTAGATAATGTATTAGTTATTTATTTATTTAAGGGCATTGCAACATGGAGAGTTCAACCACTCCAGCGGTCTCTCTGTAACAATGTACTAAGTTTGTAAAATTCTTTTATTTTGATCATCATTTATTTAGAATACACATATCTTGAAAATATTTTCATCCACTGCATATAAGACTCGAGCGCTCAAGTGTTTCATTTCGTTATCCTTTATTAATGAACAACAACAACAACGACAACCACCACCACGGCGATCACGACGATGACGAGGATAATAATAATAATAATAATAATAATAATAATAATTTATCAATTTTTTATTGAGTAGATTTAGTTTCTAATGCAACTTAACGCATTTTACCTTTGAAAAACATACAGCATATGTTGGCTTAGTTTGGCATTGCTGCTTGTACATTCCATAAGTTTTCTTTTTAAAATTAATCAAAGAAATTAAATTATATCAAAATAAACATGCATGGCAATTAAAATTGATCATGATTTTATGGAAATTTTTTGTACTTCAAGTATTTGAAGAACAAATTCTTTCCAAAAGCAAATTAGGTGGTGACCTAGAATACAGTTGACTTAGGAAAGAAATACATATAGCAAAACTAATCCTCTAAGGCAAAGTGCTTCAAAAGTATAATTAATGATACTATTACAGAAAACAAAAATGATTTAGGGTTTTATTTTTAATTATCAACATTTATTTATATTGAACAGAGCTGAACCTAATTATTCAAAATAAACCCAAATGGCATAACGATATTACATTTCAATATTTTTAAGTAGTCAACTTCATTAAAGTAAAGGCGTAAATTAAACAGGCACATTTTGCCACACAATTTCCAATTAATCTATTATGTCTATTATATATTACTAATGAAATTGCTTCTATTTATCATATGACAGTCTTATATTTTAATTTATTTTTAATTTTTTTCTCTAATTTTTAACACTTGACTCTTTTGTATATGATTTGAGTAATTCTCGTTATAATGCCATGTGATTTTTGTTTTTGTAAAATTTCTTTTTATGTATGCTTTTGTCAAATTGATAACCTGCTTTCTCTCCCTCTGTCCCCCCTCTCTCATAACTACAATGAAAATTAATTATTATAACACTGGTGGCTATTTAAAAGTAAAAACATGCAAATTTTATAAACACTTACTTAGTAAAAATGTTATTTAGTTTTAATCAAATACTATTATAATTATACTATCTATTTTTTTTGTTTTGGTTAAAATTATATTTTCTAAATTATAAAGAAATAATATAAAAAATACATATAAAAAATTAAAAAATTCTGTGAATTTTACGAAGACATGGACTGATTATTATTTATTAATTAACAATGTAAGCCAACATTATTTAAAAAATATAATTCGCACAATGAAATTACATTGCATAAAATAAAATTCGAAAAGAGATTTTATTCAGTGCAAAAATTGAGCTAAAGCGTTCTTGACCACGTAGTTTGCAACGATGCCATTGGTTTTCTCTGTTGGATGGAATGAGTCCCAAAACACGTACTTGGAAGCATCAATGCAACTGAACATGCTGGCCCTGCTGCATGCGTATCCCATCTCGAACATTCCAGTAGCACAGCATGCCATTGAGCTCACTTGAAACCCTGTACCAAATATTTTCATTAATATGCATAAATATTAAATAATTTACTCCATCATGGATCAAGCAGGATATATATTAATTTCAATACACTATGTTGTATAATAATTTATTTTTCTAAATTCTATACTTGAATTAGAACAATACAAATTGTAACTTGTTTAGCAAGAGTTTAATTTTAATTTATTGTTAGTATAAAAAGTTTTACACTATCCTCTATACCAAATTTTTAAAAAAATTTGACTAAAATAAGAACTATCTAAAGAGTTATCTACCTGGTAAAATATAACTGGATGATAGTATAAAATACTTTACATAGATCAAAATTAGATTCTTTAAACAAACCTAAAATAATTGTCCTAGAGTGAAAGACTATGTTGAGTGTTGGCTTTAATATATATTATCATAGATTTATGAAAAATAAAATACTCTACAATATGAACAAGGAATAGTAGGGGGAACCTGAAAGAAAATTTAAGCTTATCAATTTAATAAGATATGATCTATGTTTTTCTTATATATTAATATTGTAAATGCATCTAGAATATATTTACACGCTACATATAATATTTGTAAAACTTTCTAGACAATAATTAAAGTAAAAAAGAAAATGGCATAAAACTAAAAATGGGAAAATAAAAACCTTCATATAATAATGAGCCTATATAACATATATACTCAAGCACATCCAAATAAAGAGTCAGAATCACTTACCCTTTCCCATTATTTTAGTGTTTGTGCACCACAGGCATCAATGTAAACATTTTTTGTTTGGTGTAGCATGCATTGTTATGCACAGCAATTAAAGAAGAAAAATTGCTTGTCACAAGTTGTAAGTAACTTATACCATATTGGGCAGGTTCTCTAACGATATGCAACAAAATATCATAAGGATTTCAAAACACCAATCTGATCCCAGGGAGTTCCTTGTTCAGCTTAGTGGTCAACTTGTTGAGCTTGTCATTGAACTCCAATGCTATGGCATTGTAGTTGGACACACAGTCACTCCCTCCAGCAAAGTTTGTGGTTCTCTCCAATGGCAAGCACCCCATTGGAGGCAACCCTCCTAGGGATATCTTCCTTGCACCAAGGCCGTAGAGTTTCTTGATGAAATTCTCAGCTATGCCAGCCAGAAAATTCTCGTACTCTTTGAGTGTGTATTGAGATGCACGACCAGGGATTGCGTAGTAGTTCTCGAGGAAGTCATTGGTTCCTAGACTTGTCAGGTGCAGTGATTTGGTTATGGTCTCGGTTGCCCTTCTTTGCCCAACATAGGCACTCAGTTTCCTTCGGTATTCCTTGTAGTACTCCAACTGCTTCCATAGTGGTATCACTGACTGCAATCAAAAATTGAAATTAATTAAGGTTGTACGTTTCCAGAGCATTTGATTTAATCCATATTAGAATCTCTTCCAGAAGGGAAATAATTTATACACAACTAACTAGGGAAATAATTGAAACTATTTTCTTTTATATTAACCACATAAATGCAAGACTTTAAAGCTTGTCTTTTGGGGCCGGGGGGGGGGGAGTGGGGTTTCTTGGTCCTTTACAGTTTAATTAATGAGTTTAATTTTAGTCATATGTCAATGTAGAATTATTTACACTATCGATCATCTAATTATGTATAATATATTATTCTAAAATTTAAAAATAAATGATTACTTCCTATATATAGTTTCATCAGATTTAAATTTTAATCCCTATAATTTATTTTTTTGGATATTGGTTCCTATAGTTTTTCTTATTTAGATTCTGATCTCTATCATTAAGATATTGGTCTTTATATTTTTTATTCATTTAAATTTTAGTCCTTATAGTTTTCATTTATTAAGGTACTAGTCCCTATTTTCAATGATGAATTGGTCTCTATAATTTTTAATTATTAAGATAATGATCCCTCAGGAGCCAAAATTCATATGAGTGAAACTATAAGGATCGATATCTAAAAAATATATATATTATAGGACCAAAATTCAAATTAGGTAAAATCATAGAAACTAATTGTTTATTTAAACCTAGTTTAAAATTTTAACTTTTTATATAATTGTTATTATAGTTAAACCCTTTCAACGATGTGTTAATATATTATTGAATTATAATTAAAAAAAATTTAAAGTTAATGCTCATTATAGTCCTTAAATAATTTTATATGCAATTTACATTGATCCTCCATTTATATGTGACATCTATGTTGTCTTTCAATAATTATTGATGCCATTAGTTTCGTTCTTTTTAAGATTAATTTGATATCTATGAGGACTAATTTGATGACACCAATTAATATTGGAGAACCAACTTGATGTCAAATATAAATGAAGTACCAATATAATGCCATATATTTCTTTAAAAAACTAAAATGAACATTAAGTCACTCAAACTTTATAATCAGTACATTAAATTAAATCCTTAATGAAAAACACATTCTTATAATCATCGTGTTCACAATAGGGCAAGAAGAAGGCTAAGGGCAATCTTTGTCTCAAACCACCTTCTTCTTCGTCATCAGAAATGGGCTTAATTGCTACTAGAATTAAAATAGGTTTTCTTAATCCAACTCAAGCGAAGTAGGAGTGTCCATAGAATTGTGTCAATATGTGAATTCATAAGTTTTAGCCTAACTCAACATCGTTTTGAAAAAACTAAACGAAGCAAAACCTGTCTATGACTTTTGGGACTTGTTTATATTTAAGACTTATTATACTTTAGACTTGTTATATTTAAGGCTTTTTATATTTAGGATTTGTGTATATTTAAGACTTATTATACTTAAGACTGTTATATTTAAGACTTTATATGTTTAAGATTTGTTATGTTTAAGTCTTTGTCTGAGACTTGATATGTTGGATTTTGTTAAGGCCTCTTATGATATATAATGAAATTTTGATTTTGTATTAATTTCGATATTTATTGCAGCAAGTAAAATTTTTTTTAATGTATATTGGATCTAAACCACCCATGTGCGAGTTAGGTTGGGTTTAGAAAAGAAAAAATCCTCAACCCAACCCAACCCACTACTTTAAAGCAGATTGGATGCAAAATATTTTCAAACCTAACCCAACCTACATACACCCTAGCAGGGTATATATCAAACATTATGAAATGACAAAAAGAAAACAAATTAATAAGGAGAAAAAGAAATTGAAAAATGGTAAACCACTAGGTAGGTTGAATAATAAGACATTAATTACCAGCACATCAGAAGTTGCGTTGTCATAACCAGTTGCAGCAGAGGCAAAAGTGACCCCAGTGGCAAAATCTGAGATGTTATACTTTGGATCCAAGTATGCAGGTATATATGGCTTGATTCCAAAGGCCTCGGCTATGAAGTCCGTCGTTATGCGCCCATTGCTGAACCTCCCAGTTGGCTTTCCACCCTGAAAGTCACGGCCATATGGCCGGAAATTGCTCCGGGCAATCGTTGGGATGAAGTTGTTGTTCCCAGCGTCGACGGAGGAGTCGCCGAAGACGATGACCGCCGGCACCTTTGCAACAGTTTTGGTAACCAGGGAGAGCAAGTGAAGCAAAAGGATGCACAAAATGTGGGTGCAGCGCATTTTCTTTCTCTGCCCTACCATTGGTGTGTGTGTTGTTTAGGTTAACTTTGAGTGAGCTCTGAGGTGTGAACTTGTGTGATATCAATAAATATTGGTTTGGAATATTAATGGAACCTTGATCTGTGGGTGAAGTTGTTGGGAACCATAATTTCTAAGGGAGGAGCATTGCGCTTTTAGAAGGGTTGGCCATTCCCACTTTTTTTGGTACGAATGGAAGTTTACACATATATGGTGTGAGATTGACTGGCCATGTCTTTTGAGCCCAAAACGAACATGGATAGTGGGAAGTGTCTACTATGTACATGTTGGCGTAATGGAAAGAAAATGAATGAAATGAAATGGAACATACAAAATATTCATGGTCAAACCATAAAAAATCTCCTATTCCCATTTTATTTCTTTTTTTTCCCAATTACCAAATGTACACTACAGGTTTTTTCACTTGAAAATTTGTAATTGGCTCAAAAAAATTGAGTAATGCTACACATGTAGCAAGAAAAAATAGACATAATTATTTTACTGAATTCAGCTAAATTTCATAGTGATTCTTAATTTGAGTAAAATGGTAGGAACTACTCACATATCCAATAATAAACAAACATGTGAAATTATTTTATTAAAAATTCTAATAAAAAAATTCTCACTACGTAATGTTTTTGAAAAAATTTAGTGCAAGGGCTAGAAGAGTAGATAACTTTGCCAGCTCAAACAATGTAACTCTACAAAACGAGGACCACCCCACATTAATATACCGCAAGTTACATAATTATGTCACCACCTATATCTGGTTGTGAAGGGAATAACTAAGATTATTTTTTATATAATTATGTCACCCTCTATCTCCGTGTATAAGTTTTCTTCTTTTTCCTATCAAAACGTATCCAAAGGACGACATATGAGAGGTGATTAAATTCATAGAAAAAATTTAAAATTTAGAGAATCGTCACAAATTTTTATTTAATAAAAAAATAATTAAGAAGATTTGTTAAGAAAATGTCTTTTGAAAAACGATATTAGATTCAAAAATCTGATTATGTATAGAGAATGACATATATTTAATCTTACTGCATCTTTGATACATTCGTCACAAGTTGCAAGTAATGAAGAAAGTTAATTGTGTTAAAATTATTATAACCTAAAATATATTTAATTTACCCCATGAAGCAAAAATGACAAGTTGCAAGTAATGAAGAAAATAAACAAAGAATTAAATAAAAAAATTTAAAATTTTAACTTACTTTGCGTGATTACAAGAGGTGAGAATAGGTCAAATGACTTATCAGGAGCCTTTGGCCTAACCTATTTTCGGCCCTAGTAGACTTGACGTATTTATTATACAAGTTAGCCTTAAACTTTTATAATATCCTATTTAGTTAAATAGGCTAAGTTTAGTCCGTTAAAAATATATATTTAGTCTATTTGTTTTTATATATATATATATATAATTAAAAACTTACAATATTTATATCATATCATTTATCATTATATATTTGTATAATTTATTAATATTAAATATAATTTAATAATTTCAATTAAAGAAATGAGTTATTTAAGATTTTTAAAGTATAAGCTTGTTAACTAATTTAAAGTTTTCATGTAATGTAAGTCTTTAAATAGGCTTGCAAGCCATATCAGACTTTTGTATTTTCATAAAAAGGCTAAGTTGAGCTTAGAAAAAAAATATCTATGTCAAGTGATAGACAAGGTTCAAATCCAATATTTTACAAAACATGTTAGACCTATTTAAAGAAAAGCTAGCCTAACCTGACTTATTTTCACTCCTAATGCCTACATATCCCCAAGTACAATGAAAATTCAAAGCTACAATTCTTGTACAAAAAGCTTGTGTGTTGAAAGATTTTAATTAAAAATTAAGAATTGATTAAATATGAAATGCTTGATTGATGTTGATTAAAGTAAAAATGCTTGATTGATGATTGATTGACTAAAATGATAAAGATAATTGATAAAGATGATTGATTAGTTTTAATAAAATGATTAACAATTATATCATTTTTGAGTCAAAGAGCCGTTATGGCAAAGTTAACCATTAGTTATTTTAAATTATTTTCGGGATAAAAGAGCCATTATAGTAACATCATTCCTAATTAATTAAGAATTGATTTTAATGGATTGATTAAATTAAAAGAAAATTATGTTGAATTGATTAAAAAGCAAGGATTAGATTCCTACGTCACTTACGAGTCAAAGAGCTGTCACGGTAACGTTGACTGTTAGTGATACTAAAATATTTTTGGAACAAAAGGGTGATCGCGACAACGTCATCCCTAATTGATTAATTAAAGATTGGTTAAATTGAAGGAAAATTTAATTTTGTTAATTGATTAAAACCAAGGATTAGATTCTTAAAATAGCCGTTACGACAACGTTGACCACTATTGATTCTAAATATTTTGGGATGGAAGAGTCATAACGATAATGTCATCCCTAGCTAATTAAGGATTAATTTTAGATTTAATTTAGAGATCAAAGAGCCATTTCGGCAACAAGGCTTCAATTAATTTATTTTTTAAATGGGCAAAATAATAATTTAATCCTTGAACCTCATTTGTAACTTAGTTCTTAATTTTTATTAAGTGTATGCTTTAGTCCTTAAAATGCTCAAATATGTTTCATTCTAATCCTTACAAATAATAATAAAAGGATTACCTTGAAATGAATTTGAATAATTGAAGGATTAAATTATATATTAATTTAAATCAAGGACTAAATTGTAAGTGAAGAACATTTTTAAGGATCAATATACTACTTTACTCTTCTTTTTAAATTCACCGGTTGACGTAAATGACTTAAACTAATTAATTATATTATATTTATTATTTATTTATGATTATTTATTTTATTTCATTATTAGTATGATATATATATATAACGGTTCTTTCGTTAGTCTGGACATTAATATTCTGTCTTTAATTTAAAAACTTATTATATAAAAATAAATGTAAAATATTTAATTAATATAATAATATTATTTTCTTAAAAGATAGTAATATTTATTATAATTAAATTATAAAAAAAATTAAAATTAAACATTATTAAAAAATTTCCATTGTTGAGGAGTCCATGGCCTGACGACGGAGTGAGGTGGTCCCGAGAGAGTGTACATGGAGCTTGAGGTGCATAGTGATAGCGTGTCTGCGAGGGTGCGAAGTGCTGCGAGCTTGGTGAATAACGTGAGGGCTGTGTGTGTGCCGTGTTGTAGTGAGCACGTGGGTGAAAGTGAAACCAGAGAGTGAGGTGAGGATTGAGCCGTGTGTGCTGTGATAGGTGAAATCAGTGAGTTGTGATGAGTGTGGGTGGGGGAAAGGGTGAGTCTGGGTGCTATGACAGTGGGTGGTGTGTGGGACAGGACAGTTACCTACCGTGGAGTGGCTATCATGTGTTCTGTGTACTGTGAGCAAGGCATGAGAGAGTGGGTGATGTCGCAATATTGCAATTGCGGTAAAATCACGGTGTTGCGCCGCAACGAAACAGTGTTGCGGTAGCAACAGCCTTAACAGAACGGTCCGCAGCGGGCAGCAACGCCGTTTTGCTCTTTTTTTTTTTATAAAAAATCAAAACTTTCACTCTATCACACAACAAATCCGAACCTGTTAGCCGCGTCCACAGTAAATCCACACCTCTCAGCCGTGTCGGAAAGCCACATTAGCAACTCAACCACATCCACAAGTCGGTTTAGCATCTCAGCCATATGCCCACACCAGATCAGCATCTGATTCTCCACATTTGTGGCTGTGAGAAATAGAGGGAGAAGGGGATGGTGATGTGGCCATGAGGCCGTGCATGTGTGTGGACTGTGGAGGAGGGGGAGGGACCAAAGAAATAAAGAGGAGGGAGAGGGAGAAGAAACGAAAAAGAGGGGCTGGCGGGGGAAAGGGATTGGTCTGTGGGTTTGTGATGGGATTAGTTTTTTTTTTAAAAATAAATATTTGAAAAAGTTAGAGTGTAAGACATAAAGAAGGAAAATTTGAGAAAAGAGGAAAGGAAAAATTTTGGAGAAAGTTTGAGAAATTATAATATGAGAAAAATAAGAAAAATTTGAGATAATTAACAAGAGAACAAAATTAAAAAATTAGAAGATTATTTTTTTTAATTTTAAATTTGCAATGTAATATGAGTTTTTTGGAAATAAAAAATATAAATTTTAGAAATTAAATTTAAATTAATTATTAATTAATTTCTTAAGTAATATGTTTTAAGAATTAAGTTCATTAATTAATTGTTTACACTTAAAAAATAAAATAAAACTAGTATTTTTACATAAACATTAGTAATTATTAATTAGTAGTCTATATTAAACTTATTAATTTGCACTCGATGACTAATGACTTGATCAATACTGGTTACATTCTTCTAAGTGAGTTTGATAGTTTTTTTATCAATCTAAAAAATATGACACATTTTTATCAAATTTGTTAAAAATTTGTTTAAATTTATATACCGTCAAATTTCTTTCTCCCTTACTAATGTTACACTTATATATGTTCAAATAATGAATAGACTTTAAAAGACTTATTTATAGCCATTGTCACAACAATTATGTTATTTTTTATCATTAATCTAGTTTAAATTATTCATTAGAGTAATATAAAATCTTATAAAATGAATAAAAACTTATAGGTCTTATACAAAGTTATAAATAAATATATATTGAAAGTTACAATGATTATAGAATTTTTTTTTACATTTTATGCAAATGTAAAAAAATTTCACACCTCAATAGTTGCAATTCGCATCGCAACAATGCAATGCCTGCAATTGCAATAATCACGACTGCAATTTAAAATGATAGGTGAGTGCAGTATGCTGGTACCGTGCGTGAGAGTGAATGGGCTGCGAGGCACTGTTTTTGAGATGCTAAAACAGGAGTATTTGGAGTGTTGGTGTGAGTGATGCGTGAGGTGAGTGGGTGTGCACAGTGTTTGGGCTTGTGGGTGCCGCGATTGTAGTGAGAGGGAGATTGATTGATGTGCATGATTATGGACGAGCCGAGAGTGCTGGTTCGTGGGTGCTTGATGGAACGAATGTGCCTTGGCTGTGAGGGGGAGAGTGGGAGGTGCTGCTTGGTGGAGTGTGGAGCATGGTTTTAAACTGTGACTGCGATTACGGATGCGATGAAAAAATGCGATTGATGCCACTGTTAGAAATATGTCTCATGTTTAATGGGAATTAATGATGATTTAATTAAAAACATATTAAAGGGCTAAAAGGTAAATTAGTTGTAAAGGGAGGATAATTAAGTAATTGCTTGATGGGAGCAATTATCTAATGATTATAGGATATTATCCTAAGTGATAATTGATGGTTTTGAAATTCGAAAGAAACCGATAACTGATGATACTATCTTATGGGTTTGAATTTCATATTAAACCCCTATATATTCAGTCTCTACCCATAAGGATACACCAACCAAACAGTTTTATTTCCATCAGTAAGTCAAAGGTGTAAGTACGTAAGGGGAAGGGACCGATAAAGATTCAGTAAGGCTTTCAGATCTGAAGTTCATTCCGCATCATGGATAAAGGTTAGTACCACTTATTGTTTTGATATTAATGTATGTGAAAACCATGAATTCCTAAGATCCTAATTGTGTTCTAGTATGATGATCCATAATGTAAAGGACACAAGTTTAAGTTTACATGTGGTATCAGAGCTAAGGTTTGGGAATTCATGATTTTCCATGTATGATAATTTTTAAATTGTTCTTACAAAATGAACATGAAAGAGAAAAGATCTGAGAAAGCCAGATCTGAGAAAAACGTTCAAAAAAAAAAAATCCGCCAGAAATTCGTTCGAAAGTTCCTGTTCTCCGGCGTTCCCCTGTTCTCCGGCGAAGGTTCCGGCGTTTTCTCTTCACGGACAGTCGCGCACCGGCTGTTTCTGCTCATCTCCTGAACGATCGGCCACGGCTCCTCCAGATCCACCATCAACTCCCGTCGAAAAACCAGATCTGGCCGAAACCAGAAGGACCGGTTGACGGCCTGTACAGCAAGCGGCGGAGGCAGAGGGATCTCGTCGAGGAGGAGCGAGCCCCATGTTTCTGAGGTCGTCGGGTTTGGGGAAACCTTTCTCGACTAACCGGCTGAGGTGCGGCGATCTGGAGTCGTTGCTGCCGCCCGAGAAGAAACCGAATCTGACGCAGCGGAAGGGGCTGGGGTTCCGGCCAGGAGTCGGGATCTGTATTACGAGAGGTTTCGTTTCGGTCCTGGCTGGTGATGGTAACCTGGCTCGAAGGGAAGACGACCGGACTGTGATGGTCCTGGCGCCACCGCAGAGACGACCGGACATGAAGTCGCCGGAGAAGACGACCGGAGGTGGCGGTTCGTGTTCTGCATTGAGGAAATTTCCAAAAAAAAAAAAAAAATGAAAGAAAGGAAAGGAGGAAATTTTGAATGTGAAAATTTAATCCTATAATTGTTTAGAAAATATTTCTGTTTGGAATTAAGTATGATGGATTTGTTAGTCACCAAAGTGGCCAAATTCTTATGAATTGTTTTAATTCTGAACATTATGATTGTGTTTCAATTGCCCATAATTTTGATGCTATAAATAAGATGAAAATTATTGTTTTTATTATGGGTAAATTGAAGTTCATTATTATAAGGCAGTTAAGGATCAACCCAAAGGTTGATTGCTTGTCTTTATAATAAATGAGCATGAATGTTGGTGATGTGAATATATTATTAGTTATATTTATATATCCAAAGATAATAAATATTTCTAGTTAGTGTATACATTATTGCCAAATTTATGTGAAATTTTTATTAGCATCATTATGTTGAATGTTGTATATTGATGGATTGCCCAAAGGTGAACATCAATATGCATTGTATGAAATGTATCTGAATCTGTGAAGCATGTTGATGTGTATGTATGTATAACTCAAAGTATTAATGTCTTAAATTTTATTCCTTGCAGTACCAGTTGCTACACATTCACTGTTCTCAACTGTTGCAGTTTTTAATGGACTCAACTTCTCTGAATGGTGTGAGCAAATCCAATTTTACCTTGGGGTAATGGATCTGGATTTAGCTCTTAGAGAAGAAAAAACCTAGTGCTATTACTGTTACAAGCACTGAAGAGGAAAGGGTCCATTATAAAAACTGAGAAAGATCCAACAGGTTGAGTTTAATGTATATACGAATGAGCATTGCTAGCAACATCAAGTCAGCTCTTCCACAAACTGAAAGTGCCAAAGAAATGATGAAACTTGTGGAAGAGCGCTCCCAAACTGCTGATAAGTCTCTTGCTGGGACACTAATGGGTACATTGACCACCATGAAATTTGATGGTTATCGTACGATGCATGAGCATGTTATTGAAATGACGAATATTGCAGCAAGACTAAAGTCATTAGGGATGGATGTGCATGAAAATTTCCTGGTGCAGTTCATCCTGAACTCATTACCGACTGAGTATGGCCCTTTCCAGATGAACTATAACACCATGAAGGATAAATGGAATGTGCATGAATTGCACAGTATGTTGGTTCAGGAAGAGACCAGACTCAAGAACCAGGGAATTCATTCCATCAATTATGTGAAAGGTCAAGGAGCTGAAAAGAAAAGTTTCAAGAAACATGAGAAAGAAGGGAGGAGGACCTCTGAAGGTGAATGAGGCTTCTTCTTCTAAAATTCACAAGAAGGAACATAATGGAAACAGATGTTATTTCTGTAAGAAGGCTGGACACTTCCAAAAGGATTGTCCAAAACGTAAGGCTTGGTTCGAAAAGAAAGGTAAGCCTAGTGCTTATGTATGTTATGAATCAAACCTAGCTGAAGTTCCTTATAACACTTGGTGGATTGATTCTGGATGTACTACTCATGTTTCTAATATGTTGCAGGGATTCCTTACGACCCAAGCCACAAAGCCAAATGAAAAGTTTGTCTTTATGGGCAATGGAATGAAAGCTCCAGTAGAAGCTGTCGGGACTTATCGTTTAATCCTTGACACTGGATATCATTTAGATTTATTGGAAACTTTGTATGTACCTAGTATAACTAGGAATTTAGTTTCAATTTCTAAACTTGATAAGGCTGGATATTCCTTTAGATTTGGTAGTGGTTGTTTCAGTTTGTACAAGCACAGTCATTTGATTGGCAATGGTACCTTATGTGATGGATTATATAAATTATGTCTTGATAATCTATATGCTGAAACACTTATGACCTTGCATCATAACGTTGGCACTAAACGTGCCTTAATAAATGAATGTTCTGCTTACTTGTGGCATAAACGTTTGGGACATATTTCCAAAGAAAGAATGGAAAGATTGGTAAGGAATGAAATCCTTCCGGATTTAGATTTTACTGATCTGAATGTATGTGTGGATTGTATTAAAGGTAAATAAACAAAACACACAAAGAAAGGAGCCACAAGAAGCAGTCAGCTTCTTGAAATTATACACACTGATGTATATGGGCCCTTTGATGTTAACGCTTTCAATAAAGAAAAAATACTTTATCACCTTCATTGATGATTATTCACGTTATGGTTATGTCTATTTGCTGCATGATAAATCTTGGGCTGTAAATGCCTTGGAGATTTATATTAATGAAGTTGAAAGGCAATTAGACAAAAAGGTGAAAATTGTCAGATCTGATAGGGGTGGAGAGTATTATGGAAGGTATGATGAAAGTGGAACAACATCCAGGTCCATTTGCTAAATTCCTTGAAAAAGAGAGGCATATGTGCTCAATACACAATGCCAGGTACACCACAACAAAATGGTGTGTCAGAAAGGCGTAATAGAACCTTGTTAGATATGGTTAGGAGTATGTTAAGTAATTCATCTTTACCCATTTCGTTGTGGACTTATGCTCTTAAAACTGCCATGTATCTGTTGAATAGGGTTCCTAGTAAGGCAGTTCCAAAGACTCCTTTTGAACTGTGGACTGGAAGGAAACCTAGTCTAAGGCACCTGCATGTTTGGGGTTGCCAGGCAGAAATTAGATACTATAATCCACAAGAAAAGAAACTGGATGCAAGAACAATCAGTGGATATTTCATTGGTTATCCAGAAAAATCGAAAGGGTATAGATTTTATTGTCCTAATCATACTACAAGGATTATCGAAACTGGAAATGCCAGGTTCATTGAGAATGGCGAAGTTAGTGGGAGTGAAACTTCACGTAATGTGGAGATTCAAAAATTGAGAGTACAAGTTCCCCTGACTTGTGTCTCTAATAAAGTTGTTGTTCCTCATGTTGTTGTACCGAATAATGATAATGAAGAACAACAAATAAATGATCCCACTACTCACAATGAAATTATAGTAAATGAACCAAATGAGCCCATAGTAGAAGAACCACAACAAATAGCATTAAGAAGATCTCAAAGAGATAAGAGATCCGCTATTTCTAATGACTATGTGGTATATCTACAAGAGTCTGATTTTGACTTGGGAATGGAAGATGATCCAGTTACGTTTTCACAAGCCATGAATAGTAACAATGGTGAAAAGTGGTTAAACGCCATGAAAGAGGAGTTGAAATCTATGGAACAGAATGATGTTTGGGACCTTGTTGAGTTACCAGAAGGTTGTAAGAGAGTTGGATGTAAATGGGTCTTTAAGACCAAACGTGACTCTCATGGTAACTTTAGAACGTTACAAGGCCAGACTAGTTGCCAAAGGATTCACTCAGAAAGATGGCATCGACTATAAGGAGACCTTTTCACCGGTATCCAAGAAAGATTCTTTAAGAATCATTATGGCATTGGTGGCTCATTATGATTTAGAGTTACACCAGATGGATGTGAAAACAGCCTTTCTAAATGGGAATTTAGAGGAAGATGTGTACATGGACCAACCATTGGGGTTCATAGAAAAGGGAAAAGAGCACATGGTGTGTAAACTTAAGAAATCAATATACGGACTTAAACAAGCTTCACGACAATGGTACCTTAAGTTTAACGATACCGTTGTTTCCTTTGGATTTAAGGAAAACACCGTCGATCGGTGTATATATCTAAAGGTCAGTGGGAGTAAGTTTATATTTTTGATTCTGTATGTTGATGACATCTTGCTTGCAACTAATAATCTTGGTCTTTTAAGTGAGACTAAGACATTTCTCTCTAGTAACTTTGAAATGAAAGATATGGGTGAGGCAACCTATGTGATTGGAATAGAGATATTCCGTGACAGATCACAAGGATTGTTAGGCTTGTCTCAGAAAGCATATATTAAATAAAGTTTTAGAGAGATTTGGGATGGAAAAGTGCTCATCATCTCCTGTTCCAATTCAGAAAGGAGACAAATTTAGTCTCATGCAATGTCCAAAGAATGATTTGGAACAGAAAGAAATGGAAGCATTTCCATATGCATCGCTTGTTGGGAGCTTAATGTATGCTCAGACTTGTACGAGACCAGATATCAGTTTTGCAGTTGGAATGTTAGGAAGATATCAGAGTAATCCTGGTATGGATCATTGGAAAGCTGCAAAGAAAGTTCTGAGATATTTGCAAGGAACAAAGAATCACATGCTTACTTATAGGAAATCCAACAACCTTGAGGTCATTGGATATTCAGATTCAGACTTTGCCGGATGTGTGGACACAAGAAAATCCACTTTTGGCTATTTGTATCTTTTAGCTGGAGGAGCTATATCATGGAAAAGTGCGAAGCAGTCTGTAATTGCTGCATCCACTATGGAAGCTGAATTTGTGGCATGCTTTGAGGCCATGGTTCAGGCTAAATGGCTACGGAACTTTATTTCAGGGCTTGGATTGGTCGACACTATTGATAAGCCGCTGAAAATTTATTGTGACAATTCCGCAGCAGTCTTCTTTTCTAAAAACGACAAGTATTCCAAAGGTGCTAAGCATATGGAGTTGAAATACTTTGCCGTTAAAGAAGAGGTTCAGAAACGTAGAGTGTCTATAGAGCATGTTAGCACTAATCTTATGATAGCTGATCCCTTGACGAAGGGATTACCGCCCAAAATATTTACTGGTCATTTGTATAGTATGGGCATTATGTCAGCTAATGACTGTTGATCATTATTGTAATTATTGACTATTGACACTCTGAGCTCGTTAATATATAAGTTTCTGAATTTTTCCTGTTTTTCAAATTTATGTATACATGCATGTATGAATGATGATATTGAAATACAGGATTTGTCCCTAATGAAGACATTATTGTTTGTTATTGGACATGATGTGTACTTCCATTAAAGTATCATATTAGGGAGAAGAGCTAATATAGTGGTACATGGAAGGAACTATGCCGATTTGATAGTATAGAACCGCTATGACTCTTATTAGTTTTATTCCTAATTATGAATTATGATGCAACTAATGTATGAAACCTTTAGCCGAATTTATGCGCACTAAAGTTGATGTTTTATTAAATCATGACATTTACCACATGAGCCAAGTGGGAGAATGTTAGAAATATGTCTCATGTTTAATGGGAATTAATGATGATTTAATTAAAACATATTAAAGGGCTAAAAGGTAAATTAGTTGTAAGGGAGGATAATTAAGTAATTGCTTGATGGGAGCAATTATCTAATGATTATAGGATATTATCCTAAGTGATAATTGATGGTTTTGAAATTCGAAAGAAACCGATAACTGATGATACTATCTTATGGGTTTGAATTTCATATTAAACCCCTATATATTCAGTCTCTACCCATAAGGATACACCAACCAAACAGTTTTATTTCCATCAGTAAGTCAAAGGTGTAAGTACGTAAGGGGAAGGGACCGATAAAGATTCAGTAAGGCTTTCAGATCTGAAGTTCATTCCGCATCATGGATAAAGGTTAGTACCACTTATTGTTTTGATATTAATGTATGTGAAAACCATGAATTCCTAAGATCCTAATTGTGTTCTAGTATGATGATCCATAATGTAAAGGACACAAGTTTAAGTTTACAGCCACCACAATTTTGTTTGCGTTGCCATTGTGATAATTCCCGTAACAGCAATTAGAACCATGGTGTGGAGTGTGGTGCCAGTGTAAGTGTGTAACTAGATAATAACAACGCAATAAATAATGAGATACAAAGCATTCTATGAATTTATTATATATGCAACTATATAAGATTCAAGCACTGACCACGAGCATTGGACATACCCAAAATATGAATGAAAACACAGGGTCATATGCTTGCTTCACATTTTACCTGAATTCTATAATGGAGGAGGAGAGAATATTTGTTACGTGAGGATTCTCTCTCTACTCAAAGCTCTTGAAAATGTCTCTTCCTGTTCTTTGTGTCGAGTGGTGCTTTGTTTCTTCCACTTCTTTATGCCATTTCTCATATTTCTCTAGAAAAATTCCTAACACAGCTCCTTTCCTCTCCATGCTTTCTCCTCCGAATGTCCACCCCTTTTGTACCATCAACTCTCTCTAAGGGTGCGTTTAAAATTAGTAATTTTATAATTTGATTTTGTTTGTTAAAGAAATTTTTTATTTAAAAAAATTATAAAATGTGAATTGATAAAATTTAGAGATCCTTATAAATCTCATAAATTTTAATTAAATTATTTTTAAAATTATATTAAAAATGAGATAATTTTACTGGATTTTGGCGAAATTATTTAAATTTACTCTTCTACTCTTAATCATATATTTAGAAATGAAACAGAACGTTTATTAAAAGAAATAATAAAAATATAAATTTATTAAAATAAAATCAATTTAAACTTTTTTTGTAATTCAAACATAAAATTTAATTTTTAAATCAATTCAAATTATATTTTTTATAATGAGTTCCAAATAAAAGAATTGATTTCTAATTCAATTTAATTTAATATAATTCAAATCAACCTAGGTCAATTCTAATTTTTATGATTCCAAATCCTCTCTTCTCCTCTCCTTTTTCTAGCAGTGGTGCTCACTTGGGGCGTCCAAATCAATCCAAAACCACCAGACGCCTTCTCTACCTTTTCTATCTTTATAACCGAATGGTCCCTCTTCTTTGATCCTCTCTCTCTAGTTTCTTAGGATCCTCTTGCTGCCCAGCGTGCGTGTGTGTGCGCCTTATTAATGGTGAGTGTGAGTGCTCTTATGATGATGAGAGAGTGAGCAATGTGCTGGCAAGTAGAGGAAAATACTAGACCAAAAATATCTAAGATGAAAATGAGAACATAACAAGACTCAAGCCATCTCAATTTTTTGGTTAGAAGATGTCTTGAGCCTAAAACAAATTGAACCAGTTGATAAAATTGAAAATTGGGTCAAAAGAATTTGATTTTGGGAATTTTTAAATTATCTAAACTTTTTAAAACAAAATTCCTTTTAAAACAAAATTTCCCTTTTTTTGAGTTTTTTTTAATGAATTTTCAAAGAAACTTAATTATTTAGTAAACCAGCCTAAGATAACTTGAAATTTGAGTTTTCGTAGATTGACTTTTTTTTTTAACTTTATGATTTTTATTATTTTTAAAAATTTTTGTATTAATAAGGGTAAAATATAGTGTTATAGTTCTTTTAAGTTTAGCATTTTATTCATGATAACAAAACATTTTTTCAAGTAATATTTAATAAATACAGACAGAATCTTGTAGCATTTATTGCATTCATGATAAAAGAATATATATTGGGATTTTATACTTTTTTTATATGACACGGTGATTTTATACTTGAACCTCCATACCTAACATTTTTTAAATGAAATGGCTATTTAATTGCATAGGTTTCTGTATAATAAAGGATTGTTCGTTCATAAGAGAAATTTTTATATGTTTTTGAAATTATATTTTTTTTACTTTATGTAAATAAATATAAGATAAGTCTATAAAAATAATATTAAACTTAACATTATATACTTATTTATCTTATATTTATTTGCATGAAATAAAAAATATTTATTTTAAAAATATAAAAAAATACTTATTCTAAGAATATATAAAAATTTATCTCGTTCATAATTAAGTTCATCAGAAGTTGTTAGCGTCTCTGATGAGTTTATTGTGGCCGTACATACATGTGTCATAATTAGGGGTGATAAATTGATTCCCTAATTTATGTCATGTATACATATATAAATCCAATTTGATTTATCCAACAGTACCATTAAACTCTGCCTAGATTAAAATATAATTTTGGGCTAAACAAGTTAGGCCAAGCCTGTGAAAATACAGCCCGGACTAAAACTTTTTTCAACCGGCAGCAAAAAAACTGTTTTCGGCTTGGACCAAAATATTTTTCTTGTATGGAGCAAAAAGAAGTTTTGACTTTGACCAGAAATTTTTTTGAACTAGCATTTCTTAATAATTTTTTTCAGTCCGAAATGAAAATTTTTCAAGCTCGAAGCAAATAATTTTGTGTCTTAGACTAAAACTTTCCTCGGCCCTAAGGCCGAGTTAACACTTATTTTGGTCAATTTTTCAAGCCTAGAGCAAAAATAGGCCCAGCTCAAAATGTTTTTCAAATCGGAGCAACAAATTTGTGACTCGGACAAATATTTTTTCAGACTATGTGGACACAACTTCCGTTACTATATTTTTATTTATTATGACAGGCATTACCAACGGCCAAGTAAACCGTCAGCATTACCAACGGTTTGACACCCTTATGTGGCTAGAAGTAATCACGTAACTCACACATATTTTTATTACATAATTATCTCAATTAAACACTAAAAACAAGTAAGTAGAAAAAAATTTGGTTCATTTATCATAAAACCAGTTAATATTATTCTAATTCATTTTTACAAAACTAGCTATCAAGTATAATGTCACCTACCATAGATTTGTTATGTACTATATATACAAGCAAAAAGAACAGTAAGGCATCCAAATAAAACCCTACAATACATAGCCTCTATTCAGAAATCACCTTGATTGATAGTATATACATGTATTATAAACAAATAGGAGTGAGGACATCATGCAAAAATATACCAAAACCTTACAAGCTGAAATCATCTATATTTATATCAAACTACTAAATGCCACTAGGCTTGTCCATCAAAAGTAGTGACGCGAATATCCTGCAACACATGTACAGACCCAACTTCAAGAATATCATCTCTAACTATACCAAGCTCTACTAAAATGATCATGGTAGGCATCTTTTCAAACTAATTTACTTGAAAATATCATAGATAAATAGTGAGAATAAAAACTCCTAGCAAGTAATAACAATAATGTTGAAGAAAAATAAGATGCTTCCAGCTGTATAAAGTTACAGAAAACTCATTTCTCTTTATGGCAATAACGAATCAAAAACAAATAGATCATTTAATCAACATATTACATAATGAAATTTTCTCTAAAATCTTCTCACATTATGCCAAGCATCTTCTGACGTTATGTAATAGAAACTTCACCTCGATCAACGTAATACATAATGAAATTTCCTTTAAAATATTTTGACTTTATACCAAACATAATGAAATTTTCATCGAAATCTTCTGACATTTTGTATTAGAAACATCACCTAAATTAACATAATTCATAATGAAATTCTTTTAGAATCTTCTGACATTATAACAAGCATAATGAAATTTCCTTCAAAATTTTCTGACATTATATATTAAAAACATTACTTACATTTTTCCAAAATATGAACAACAGCTCTTTTCATTACAAGAGTATCCCCTTGCCTTTTCAACATGTGGAACCATGTAGTAAGAGATCACCTCCCTTTTGAAAATCATTTTGTACACGTGTCTTCAAGAAATAATCATAAACAATTTAAATATAACAAGTTAATGATAACATAAGCTTATTCATGAAGACATAAATACAAATTTCATAAATCTAAGATAAAGAGTTTCAGCACGATCAATGCTCTTTTCTTCCACAAACTTTCAGGAAGTTTCTTTGATAGTTTTAAGTGAAACCCATGAAGTCCTCTCCAAGCATACGTAATTCATAGTTTCAACTTCAATCACCAATCAAGCATAGGTAAATAATAGTTCAAGTTCAATCTCCAATCAAGCATAAATAACAGTTCAAGTTCTTAAATCTTTTTAAATTCATTATAGAGTTGACATCAACTAAGGGAATGGGATATCTTATCCACTTAAGAACTTATTTAGAGGCTTGTAATTAATTACTAACTTAAGAGCTCATCTTTCTAATTCTGATGAATTCATAGCATAGAACCTAAGCTCTAAGAAGATTTACTTGGTTTAATTAACTTTTTATCTAAATATTTTTGAATTTCTTTTTTAGAATATTCTTAATACTCTTGACTTATTTGAATTGGCCTAGCTTTTATTGGTATATTTTTTCATTAAAGTCATCTTCGTATGGTTATGATATTATATTTCTTTTTCTTTTCCAAAAAACATTTGGATGGTCATTGCAATTTTCTTTTTCAAATTTGTCTTGCAACCTTTTTATTGTTTCTTTAATTTTTGATTCTGTAATTGTTCTTCTATTCTTTTATATTGAATTTCTTTATTTAATATATTTATTTGCTTTTGTTTTCTTTGTATCACATTTATTTTTAAAATTAATTATTCTTGTATCATATTTAATTCTTTTACTTGGGGGTGACTTTATAAACTCAAAGCATATTTTAGTACCTAAAGCATTTGAAAATAATCCTTTATTATTGATCGAGAAGGGGTAGAGTAATGCCTAAAAGGATTTTCCTAAGATAACTTGCTCTCTAATGTTTTTAACCATTAAGAAAGAGGTTTTATAACATATTTTATATTTACATATTTTTGCATTTGATAATTTGTAAGAAATAATAAGTTTAGAACCGTTAGTATTATTTAATGATTTTTTAGTCTTCTCATAATATTTAGTAGGAATTAAACCTTCTTGAATGCAATTCATGTTAGCTCGTGAATCTATTAGAGTTATTAATTGAAATCTTTTATTTTAGACAAACTATTTCTATTGAACACTACCATTTAGTTTGAGTAGTTAGAACTGGTAGCAATTTGTGTTGAAGAAAGCGCAAGAGTGGATTAATAGGCCTGAATAGTTGAGAACCTATAGCCTTTGCACTTGATCAATACTACATGATGCATGGCTATTTATGGCCTCATTTAATCAACTTGGCAATGTCTGTTTATCCTAAAGCATGTTTCATTGGATGGATGGAAATGGCAATGAGAATGGGTCAAGTCCTATTTCCATGTTTAGTTAGGTGATTTGAATGAGAATGAGTATTTTTAAGAGACGGAGCATTCGAATATATTTTTAATTTTCAAATTTATGTAACTAATTTTAATTAAATAACTACAAAATCAAAATAATTAATTTGATCAATTCTACATCCACTTTTGCTCAGCCTTAAACAAATAATTTTTTGTGAATCATCCTTAAATTTGAAATTCTGTTGCTGAATTCAAAATTCTGTCGAAAATTTCGTCTCTACAACGACAGAAATTTTTTATCTCTAAATTTCTTTACAATTTAAGATTTCCTAATAGTATTTTTTTTTTGTTTCTACCGATGAAATGTTCAATTGAATATATTTTCTCCTATCATATAATATTTTCTACACAAAACACAAATCTACATAATAAAAAAGTATTATCAAGCATAATTTAGTCATAATGAGGCAAATAAAATTATATATGTAATTTCCTCTTAAAAGAGAGAAGCTTTTAATTGTGAGTATGATGTCTATCTCGCATGCCATCTTAGAGTAATTTATTTATATGATAATTAAAAAATTTGTTAGTATACAAGTGCCAATAAGCAGTTCTACATGAAACTTTCCATGATTTTACTCTTGGAATTATTACATGAGAGACGTATACTTAGCATTAGTTTTAGTTAGTATTAAAGAGATTCTTACATGCTCCAAGAGTAAAATATTTTTCTTACTCCTTGTCATTTAATGATAACTATATCAGTTTTATAAGTCATTGTTGTATGCTTGAATTAAAGTTTTTTAAAGATAACAATAGCTCACAAATCTTATATATTTATCATTAAATGGTATAGAGTAAGAAAAATGTCATATCCCTTAAGAACGTAAAATTTTTAGTTAGGTTTTATTTTATTTGTTGTGAGATGTGTCGACTAAAATTGTGGATTTTCTCTTCCCCACTCCCCAGTCAAATTCCTCTATATGTTCGTAGTCAGGGCCTTATATGCATACCATGTTTCGAATTTCATGTGCTTGTGCCTTATGACCAGTTCTAACTCAAACAAACACAACCAAGATCACTCCTATAATAGTAAACAACACTTGCTTTAAATTTCCGATCATTCTCTGCTCTTTCCCACTGCTGCACGCCCCAAAAATCCTCCTCTTCCCCTCTGAAAGAAAACAAGAGCTGTAGCAATGGCCATATATTCCAGAGGAATGCTTGTTTTCGCTCTTGGAATACTTGTGGTTTGCTTATGCTGCATGAAGGCCGCAGAGGCCAATGATGAGGACTCTTCCAGCTCAGAAAAACCCATTCATGTAATCAGCCGTGAACACCACCACCCTGAACACCATCACCACCACCACCACCACCACCCTGAAGACTGTGAGACCAAGAACTCACACAAAGGCCAAGAATGCAGACAGGAAGATGATGATCTTGGATTGGATGACGACGACATTGATGACACTTTCAAAGTTGTGAAGAATGCGGCTGCTCCTGTTAAATCCGAAGAAGACTCAAATGGTGCTGCTGATTACAAGGATTCCCCAAATATTGCCAACAACAATGTGGTTGTATTGGGACATTGAAAGAGGGAAAAAAGAGAAAAATTTCAGATTTCTAAGTGGGGTTTGGTTATTAGACTAGCTACTAGTTGATGATGCTTGATCAATTGCATTCATTGTTTCTCGTTGTAAGCAAGGCTAGAGTACCCTTTTTGTTTCTCTTTTGTTATGCGGATTTCATTTTAATTTAGATCCATTGCATTCTTTGAGAAATAATGCATTGGAATCGTAGTCTCTAAGAATCAAATAGGTGAATCAGAATTTTGTTTGTCGTCTGTTATCTGATACTTTATGAATAAACATTTGTAGAATTCCATTCATACGCAACTGGTCAACTTCTCTCTAGATGTATTTGAAGTGATAAATTTTAAGATTTGATTTCATTTTTAATCAAATTCTTTGTTTGGAAAATTATAAAACAAAAATCAATTTGATTTGAAAATATAATATGTTTTAATTAAGTTGATTTAAAAATCTTCTTAAATATGAGAGGATTTGGATGAATTTTAATAGCTTTTGTATAAATTTACTATCCTATTCTTAATAGAGAGATATAATAATATATTATAAGTGTAAATAAAGTAAATTTGTTACAATAAAATTAATTCAATTTTTTTTAGTGTATTCCAAACATACAAATTAATTTATAAATCAATATAAAACATCATTTCTTTAGAAAGTTCCTTATTTTAGCGTCAAACCTACTTGACTCATTTGCACATTAAATATGAAACGCAATCACACAAAGGATACACCATACAAGCGAATCAATTGGTTGCAGTGTTCTTATATGTGCATCTCCTAACTCTAGGCCTTTGAGAAATGGCACAAACAATTTTTTTTTTCTCTTTTTCATAGAGAACACGAAATAAAGCACCAATGTTATTGTATATAGTGTTATACTTTATGGGTGTGAATGGTTTAAACTTTAGAATATTAGGGTGTGTGTATTTGTGTTATTTTCAATTCAAGCCTCACATTGTTTGGAAAAGGTTCATGAAGAGTCTTTATATATTATTCTACTATTGGGCTGGAGTGTGAATTGACCTGGCCTAACCATATCACACAAACCCACACTGCCTTGCACCCATGGAAGTCTTATTGAGTTTTTTCAGGGGCCTTTAATTTTTGCAACTTAATTGTGAATTTAATTGATCTTGCTACTAGTTTCTTTCAATTGAACTAGGCTATTTAATTTTTGCTTGTTGGACTTTGTTACTATATACAGATACATATTCTTTTTTCTGTGGACTTGCTTCGTTGCTTTTGCTTTTCCGAATTAGATTAAAATTTCACTCCTACAATTATTTATTCGTTCGGACAAGAACACAGGGAAAGGACTGATTTAAGGGTGAGGAATTAACATGCTGATTCGCCTTCTTCCTTCCCATTTTTAGTACAATGAACCTCCTCCTTGTTTTTCGAATTTAGAAAGTTTTTAGAAAATGTTAAAAACAACTAGAGATTTTGCAATTGACATAAGAATTGGTATCTAATTTTAGTAAGTATTATTCTTATGGGGAATCTTTCAATTGACCGACCAATTCAAATAAAAAATATATAATTAAAAAAATAGATTAAATTAATATTATTGTATTATTAAATTAATATTAATTAATATTAAGGCTTAAGGAATATTCTTTTTTTATTTTATATATTATATATAATAAAAAGGAAAATATAAATAGAAAAATATATATAAATATAGAAAAATAGACTAACTAAGAAAAAAATCTGAACATGGGAATCATAGAAAGATAATTAGTCTATCCATAAGAGGAGATGAGATCATATGAAAAATATAACTGATTCTTTCCTTTGCTTTTGTTACTGGCTGTTCGCCAGGAGTTTCGGGTTTAATACCGATATTTTAGCAACAAATCCAATAAATCTAAGTGTAGTGCTTGGCGTATTGATTTTTTTTCGAAAGGGAGCGTGTGCGAGTTGTTTATTTCAAGAATAAGTTGGATCCAACCAATTGTATTTTTTTTCTTGTTATAAATAACTAAGGTGATAATCCTGCGAATTACTTCTAAATAAATTAAATTATGAATAAATTAAGAAATGATATTTAAGAACCATATTATTTCATGATTCATTGGTAAATCCACTTTGATTCTCTATCAACCAATAATTTTGGACCATTACCATAGTTAAAGCTAAGCAGTTTGAAGTCTAGACACAATGTAGTACTCTTTCTACCACTATGTTAATACAGAAATGGTTTAAAAAAAATAGTTGGAATTTTTTTCGATATAGAACACTCATGTTGATAAAATGGCTTGAATCCTCTTTACGGTGAAAAATTGGAAAAATACTAATTTCAACCCCCTTTTTATACAATGTTGAATCGATGACCTATGTATAAATTAATAAGAATTCTTTAGATTTGAAGAACAAAAAAAAAAACAATTTTGCTGTCAATTATTTGTTTGGCCAGAAGAGTCCTCCGAATATTATAATTTTGTATTAGTAATTAATTTCAATTTTTTTTTGAAATATGAATAGAGAAAAAAGGATAGGCTCATTACATAAAAAAAAAAAAAGAAAGGGAAATTTCCCATAAGCAATTGAGTGTGAGAGTCAAATGAATCAAAAGATTCATGTTTGGTTCGGGAAGAGATTATAGACGTTTTGAAATGAATCGAAAGAGAATCTACTTTCATTAAGTGATTTATTAGATAACCGAAAATAGAAAATCTTGAAGACTATTTGAAACTCATAAGAGCTATGGGAAGGGGCCATTGAACGGTTGGAAAAAGCTCGGGTCCGCTTAAGAAAAGCCAAAATGGAAGCATATCAGTTTCAAGTGAGTGGCTATTCTGAGATAGAACTAGAAAAATTGAATCTCCTAACTAAACCTATTGACGGTCGACGAGAAATTTCAGCTTTGGAATCTTGGTTAATCAAATCTCCTGCTCCCGGTATTATTTCGAGACATTCCGTACGTGAGCCTCTTCAGACAGGACTTATTGCTATTGATTCGATGATCACTATGGGGCGTGGTCAGTGAGAATTAATTATTGAAGACAAACAAACGGTAAAACAGCAGTGGCACAGACGCAATTCTCAATCAACAAGGACAAAATGTAATATGTATTTATGTAGCTATTGGTCAAAAAGCATCTTCTGTGGCTCAAGTAGTGACTACTTTACAAGAAAGGGGAGCAATGGAATATGCTACTGTGGTAGCTGAAACAGCAGATTCTCCTGCTACATTACAATACCTCGCTATTTATATAGGCGCAACCCTAGCTGAATATTTTATGTATCGTGAACGGCACAATGAATAGAGGATAGCAAGTTACGAATTTTATCTTGGCAGGACATGCATTTCTATTACTATGAAATTCATAAATCAAGTAATTAATGGTGGGTCACCTTTATCTTGCATATATAAGAAGGATTTAATTTTGATTCATCGTCAATGTAAAGTTTTTTTCTTATATTATCATCCAATTATATATTATATAACATTTTATTTTAGTTAATTGATATCTTAGTCAAATTTTTTAAATAATTTAATAACTCATGATTGAATGACAGTATAAAATTTTTTACAATAACTATGGAATAAAATTAAACTCTAAGAAAAAATAATTATAAAAGTAAAAGTGTAATATAATATAATAATATCATGCTTGAAAAAAAAAAGAAAGATTAGCTTAATGATATAAAAGCCACGTGACCCACCCACCATACCATATCTTTCATTATTCCCTTTCATAAAATTATGCTTCTTTGCACTGTCCCTTGATAATTATTTTAAAAATAATTTTTGAAATTGAGGAGTTATCACAGTTATATGGCTCTGGTTAAAATTTATGTTAAGGTTAAAAAGCTATCACGGCTATATTGACTTTGATTAATGACTATAAAAATATGAAATTCTCAAAATAAATATAATGAATAATAAATTAAGATTCATTATAATAGGCATCCACCTCAAATTTAATGAAATAAAATAATACAATAAACAATGAAATTGCATGAAAATAAAATAAAAATGTAGACGTCAATGTTGAAAAGTACCATCAAAGATTCATTAATAAACCAATCTGATATAAGAAACAATTCAAGTGAAAGTGTATAATAATACAATAATACCAAGTGTTTTGCCATTTAGTATACAAGTCAGGTATAAACTTTTAAATAGGCCTATTTAATTAAAAAGACCAGGTTTAGACATTCAAAAATGTCTATTTAGCTTAATAGGCCAATATCTATCTATCTATATATATATATATATATATATATATATATATATAAATTTATTATTATATATTTGTATAATTTATTAATTTTATACATAATTTAAAAATTTTAATTAAAAACTTTGTGCTATTTGAGATTTTAAAAGTCTAAAACTTATTAATTCAATTGAAAGATTTCATGTAATGTAAGCTTGCAAACTAGGTCAAGTTTTTGTACTTTTTAAAAAAGATCAAGTTGAACTTAAATAAAAAGCCCATATATATGTTAAATAATAAGTCAGATTCAAACTTAGTGTGTTGCAAAACAGGCAAGTTTATTTAAAAAAAGCCTAATTTGGCCTATTTCCAACCCCACATATGTAGAGAAAAAGAAAGATTAGCTCATTGATATAAAAGCCACATGACCAACAAACCATACCATATCCTTCATTATTTCCCGTTAATCATTTCAAATCTTCTCAACCTTTTATGATTATTTTTTTCTTGATCTCGTTAAGGAGAAAAGATAGACTAAATCCTACCGAGGACACAGTCTCCCTTTCTTTTATGTTTCCATTAAGCTCTACATGAAGAAATCAACACACAGGAGTCTTTATCAAGACTGTCTCATTAACCACACGTAAGACAAAGAACCATCTAATATCTACCATGAGAACCACCAAAAGCTTTGCCAGAACTCGGGTGACCGTATCCTTTCTAAGCCTAATGGACCATATCATGCAGACATATTAGTGCTATGTGGAGACAAAGCAATCATGGCATGCTAATGGAGTAATATATTGGTGATTGCTTCACAGTTAAAGTAGAGAGTGGTTGCACGGATACATGGAATTCTTCAGAAGAAAGGAAGGAATAAACATGGAATTAGAAACAATCTCATCCTCCAAATTAAATCATCAAGCATGCGTCAATAATTCTTTTGTTCAGAACTTGCATCGAATAGTGCATGACCAATCAAACCAAGCATCAAACCAAACTAAATTGATAGAATAACAAAATGCCCAAACTGAACACCAGATCTTCAAAATAGTATAAATCAAATAGAATCTGATTTGAGGCTTTAATCTTCAAATTCAATCATACTCGATCACAAGCATCAACAGAAAACTTAGAGAACAATGGACGAATGTATACAAACCAAAGTAAACGGTACTTGACTATTAAACACCATCTCTCTCGCAAAAATCAGCTCAAACATAGGATGTCATAGAATTGAAGGAAAGTGACAGATTGTCTTGATAATCACAAATAAATACAGAGTGTCTTATATACAGGTGATAAACTATCAGTAACAGAAACCAGTATACATAACTTTCACAATGACGAGCTATTAGATACAATAATGCAATCAAGTTATATGATTTGTATCTGGTAATAGCCCCCCACAAGCTAGAGGGTGAATATTAGAAACGCCTAGCTTGGAAAGAATCTTGGTGAAGGGAGTGACATCAAGAGGTTTGGTGAATATGCCAGCTAGTTGCTCTTGTGATTGGATTGGTACTAAGTGAATTAATTTTGTTGGAGGTTTTCCTTGACTAAGTGGCAAACAATTCAATGTTCGTAGTTCTCTCGTGAATGTGGGGCTTTCTGCTATGTATCTTGCAGATTGATTGTCACAGTACAGCAATGCAGGTTGGATATAAGGCACTTTTTAGTCTTGGAGAAGATGGCTCATCCACTAAACTTCACAAGTTATTGTTGCTAATTCCATATATTCGGCTTCTGAAGAGGACCAAGACACTATTGTTTGCTTCTCTGTCTTCCAGGAGAAAAGTGAGTTTACAAGAAATATGCAGTATCTAGTTATTGATCTTCAGGTATCTAAGCATCCAGCCCAGTCAGAATCACTGAAAGCCTTCAATTGTAAGGTTGAATTGCGGGGAAAGAAAAGCCCTTGACTAGGAGAACTTATGATGCATGCAAGTACTTGCATTACTGCTTGATAATGAAGATTCATTGGTCTGTCCAAGAATTGACTTAGGGTGTGTTTGGGTGGGTGTTTACCTCACCCAAATTGGCTTTTGGAGGCTCAAATGGGCTTTTATTCATTTTTTGTCTTGTTTGTTTTGGTGTTTACTTTTTTTTCCAAACATGATTCTGGCTTCAAAAGTCTGTTTGGTCTGAAGCAACTATTTCTTGGTTTTGAGTTGAACGTGATTTTTTACCAAACATAAATCACTTCACCCGAATCCACTTCTAACCAAAATCAAATTTACAAAATCAAGTTAATAAAAAATCAAGTTTACAAACTCTAATCCAAACATACACTTGCTGTTGAACTGAATATGTGATGTCAAGTCTAGTGGTTGTTAGATACATTAATCTTCCAATCAACCTCCTATATGTTGGAATGTTTGTGTATGGGTCTCCTGTATTTTGCTAGAGCTTAGTAGACTTTGACATTGGCATTTTGGCATTCCTGAGTCTGATAATATTTCCAGAGCATATTTTCTCTAGTCCAACACTACACCTTTCTTCGACCTTGCTATTTCCAGCCCCAAGAAGTATTCCAACTCACCAAGATCTTTGATCTTAAATTTGACATCTAAAGAAATGACTTCATTTTGTTTATTTCTGTTATGTTGTTTCCCGCCAGTACAATATCATCTACATATACCAATAAAGCAGTAAAGGAATTTGACGTATATTTGATATACAAAAAATAGTCAGCTTTGGATTATACATAACCAGAAGATGTTAGAGCATAAGAGAGTTTAGTAAACCATTGGCGAATGGCTTGCTTTAAACCATATAATGACTTTTGCAATTTGGAAAGTTGGTTTGGTTTAGAACATGTGACACCAAGTGGTAGAGTCATGCAGACTTCTTCATCCAAGTCACCACGTAAAAATGCATTGTTGACATCTAACTGTTGGAGATACCAATTGCTAGCTAAGGCTATCAATAGAAGTAATCTCATTAGTTATGGTCATCTTTGCCATTGGTGAGAATGTATCAAAATAGTTTATGCCTTCGGTTTGTGTGTATTCTTTTGCAACTAACTGAGCCTTGTATCTTTTTATACTTCCATATGCTTTATGTTTAACTTTGTACACCCACTTGCAGCCAATGGGCTATTTACCACTAAGTAAGTCTGTAAGGATCCAAGTCCTATTTTCTTCCAAAGCAGTAAGTTTAGCTTTCATTGCATCATGCCAGCAGTCAAATTTTACAGCTTGGTAGTAGGTTTTGGTTCAATTTGAGAACGGAAAGGCTATAATGTCTGTAACTAGATGATAAAGAGTGATGAGGAAGAAAATTTGATAAAGTGTATACAATACCTAAAGATTCTGGTCTGCGTCTAAATGGAGGAGTTTGCAATGATAGTTCTCTAGATAGGATGGTCTTTTTCTATATCTAGTAGAATGTCTGACACTAGGATTGGGATTAGGATTAAGTTCCTCTGTATGAACAGAATTAGGATTCTCAGGTTGATTTGTTGTGTTTGTATCATTGGGAAAATTGGTTCGAATATTTGTGTAGGAATTATCAAATGTAAAACAATCCTGTGGTATGGATGAATCCTGTGGCAATGACATTTGAGGTTGACATATATTGGTTTTTTATTCAGACTTGTATGGAAATATAGACTCACAAAATATGACATTTTGAGATAAGAATAGCTATATGGAGGATAGATCAAATACTATGTATCCTTTTATACCTGGTCAATAACCCAAGAAAAGTCACTTTCTAGCTTTAGGGGAGAATTTACTTCTATGATTTGAGTGTTGAGGCAAAGCATAAAGATCCAAACACCTTTAGCTTAGTATTGAGGTATACTGAGTGTGTAATGGCATAGGACCAAAATATCTTCGGAAGATGAGCTCGAACCAATAATGCTCTTGCCATATTCAATATGTGTTGGTGTTTTTGTTCAACCATAACATTTTGTGAAAACATGTACAGAATATAAACGTTAACTTTGTAATTACTAGATAAAGATTTTTATTTCTATTGACGGTTAGTTACCTACATATTTTGGATATTTACAATCTGTTAGATAGATTGGCACTTATAATAAAATAAACAAAATTGCTATGATAACATACATATTTCTATATCTTTGTTAACTTATGCAATCTTATTATTTAATTAAGATATTCATACTAATCTCTTTAAAATAATTTCTAATACTAACTATACACTTACCAATATGAATCATGGCACAGAGCTTATTCAGTATGCAAAAATCTCATGTGTCACCCACAGTTAAAAAAGAATTTAGTTGTATTTATTGTTTGCCAATCCATATCGATTTATTACTCTTAAGTAATTTAACTTAAATCTTTATTTCACATATCTAGCTATTATCAAATGAGCATAAGCATAAACTGAAACTCATAAAATAACAACATAAGTATACATAACTATAAGTCCGATGTTTGCTACATAGATACCAGCACCCTTATCATTTTTTACAAAACAAAAGAAACAATTTAGCACTAGGAGAAGGTTAGGCTAAAATCAAACTACATGGGGTCATACCACTTTACATGAAAGTTATTCATACATAATTAATAAGAACTACTACTCTGCATAAGAAATCTTAGCATTGTTCATAACTTTCATGAAACGCTCTAACTCTAGAACGTAGACCCAAATATACTTTATCTCGATCACAATTCTGGTTATCAACGGCATGGTGAATAAGTCTTTGAAAACGACATGAAATCCAAATAGGAGAGAGAATAATATTCTCAGTAAACATTTAGCAAATGAAAAAAATAATCCAAGATAAATTTCAGCTATATAAAGCTACAAACATATATATATATATATATATATATATATATGAATTTTTAGATGTTCTTTAAATTTATAGGAGAAAAATATGTAAATTTATATTAAAAAATTAAATGGATCACTTGTTTAGTTTCACAAATTTATGCGACGTGAATTGAGTTGTTTTTTTATAACTCATATAAATGTAAATATTTGTTTGCCTTAGTTACTTGTTTAACCTAACCTGTTTGATAGCTTCATCAACATAGAAAAAAAAAAAGAGTAAACTCTTTTAAAGAATTTTATCGTCAATTTAGTTTCTAAACCTAAAAAGTGACATCAAAATCATCTTTTTATTTACTGACAAGGACTAAATTGATATAATTTTAATAATTAAGAGACTAAATTAATATCAATTTTATATAATTAAGATACTAAATTGATAATATAATTATATGATTGAGAGACTAAATTGATAACAATTGCAGTTCGATTCTTAGGAGTAGCATTTTATTGAGAAGGTCATATTATTATCATTGTTGGCCTAGGGAGATTAAGCTTATGGAGCAGTTCAAATAGTTGAACCTTTTGGAGACACTTAAATTTTTTAGAGAACTAAAATAATGACATTTTTATCCTTAGATGATCAAAACAGGGGTTTATTCCAAAAAAAAAAAATTCATTTCTCTTGATATTGATGCATTAATATATCTTTGTATGTACTTTGAATGTATAACACATGCTTTTGGTCCTTCTAAAAGTTTGAGTTCCCTCATATGACTAGAAAATTTTAGATGTGGACTCTAAACACATTCATGACTGTTTTCAAAGGGTGCCATGAAATTGGTTAAAAAAATTAGGAAAAATGAAGTCAACATCAATAATTATTGAATAAGAAATTTTTTGAAAAAATGCTTTGAATAAATTAAAAAGAGAAAAATGACCTCCTAGCCAAGTTGAGTTTGGGAGTTTGATTATGTAAAATTTAACACTTCTTTTCAAGTAAAACTTGGATACTCCGAATGGTTAGTCAAAATAGAGTTCTAAGATCTTATTTAAATAGTAATTAGAAATATTTAAAGCACACAAGTCTCTAGTTCTCAATCTTACCTAAGTTGAAAATTTTTTACTAAGCTAAGACTTAGAAAGATATTTTTACACACTTATATTATTTACCCAATTTATAAGAACAGTTCACTTCAAGATATATCAATCTAATAGTGTAAAAAGGTAAAGAAAAGGGGTAAGAAAAAAAAATCAATACACAAGATTTATACTAGTTCGGCTAAATCCACGTGCCTACATCTAGTCCCTCGCATACTAGTTGAGATTTTTCTATCAACAAATGGTCTTTCTTCCACCTTAGCCTCTTCAAGATAGATTACAAGTATTCTTTTCACACCGAGCCTCTAAGCCTCTTCCAGCTCCTCCACACTCTTTCAAAGACTACTATCGGGTCAAGGATACAAGAGGAAGTTGAGTTTGTGTTTGAAAAGCTCTCAAATCAATCAAAGAGTGTATAAGCAATAAGATTGCAGAGCTAAATGATCTCTACAAATAGATAGAATATGAATACAACTAAAGGTAATAGTAGAGAATAAATAGCAGTGATCAGAATGGTGTAAGAGTGATCAGAATAGTTGTATATCAACAAGGATATTGCATTAAAAAGTCTCTTTTCTTCTCAGATCAGCTCCATATATATAGACATTCAAAAAACTAGCCATTGGATGCATTAAATGCCACTATTACGTTGCAGGTTGTTAAGTCTATTGGCCTTGTCCTATAGCTCTAACGCAGCAACTTTTGGTAACATTTGGTTCATAATTTTGCCTTCTCCCAGTGATACTCAGAATGATGATGAGAATGGTTGTGTTGTGACCTTTCTAGTAGAATTTCTTGCACTTTGACTCTTCTCATCATTTTTAAACTTGATTGTTCATTTGAAAAGCATCCAACATTGAATGTCCAGTTTAGATTTAAAGCTTGACTTATTAGTCAGCACGTACAGATGAAGGAAGTGACTTGATTAGTTATCTTTGACTTTGTTTCCTCCATCAGAATCGTCTGCCTTCATCTTTCTAATTAAAAATACTTTTAAGATGTATAGCTACTCATAATGATCGTGAGAGCAATCGTTTAACAAATCTCTAAACTATTTGTCAATCATCAAAACATAGTTATCTTTTATGGCTTTGGAGCTTAGATATTATTGTTTTTTTTCGTTACTCTGGTTAAAAATAACACAGAAATTACACTATTTAGAATAATTAGAGGCAATTTCATGAAATTAGACTTATATGTGAGGGCATTTTGGTCCTTAAAAGTTTAGAAACTAGTAACTAGCTAGTTAGCCCACCTAACCATCTAGTTAGCTTCTAGTTAGGTTAGATAATATTATGAAAAGCTAGCCAATGAGAGATTGGCATCCTAAGGGATGGGTGGAAGCTTATGAATGGTTAGAATATTAGTAATGTTTAGTAATGAGTAGGTAATAATTACTCAGTTACCCTAACTAAATGAACCCTAACTATATACTATTCAATTAATCTAGTTTAGTTCTAATGTAACTAAGCATTAAATGCAAGTAACACCCAAGTAATTAAATGGAAGGATCCTATTGGTTTCTAACTATGAATTAAAGGTAAGATAAGTTAAAATAAAATAAAGAGACAATTTCCAAAACTCTCCTAAAGGTCACGGCCAAGAGAAGAATTAGGGAGAAAGAAGAAAAGAAAAACAAGAGAAAGAGGGAGGAAGGAAGAGAGAACTATGGGAAGAAGAAAGGAGAAGAGGCAGAACAAGTTAGGCTCAAAACAAAGGTTTCATCCCTTTTTGTTTGCAAAACTATGAGCTTCAAGATGTAGGGGTTTAAATTTTTACTCTTTTAAATCCTTTAAGTTTCATGGTTATGGCTTTGAATCTATGAAAAATTGGGTATATTGAGGTTTGGATTGAATATGAAGAATTTATAGTATGTTATTTGTTAGAATCACCTAGATGAACATTATGGTTGTATATTATTAAATTTTCGTTTCATAAGGATTTCAATCTAGGGTTCCTATGCTTAGACTCCCTTATTGCTTAAATCTTGTTAAAGGTGAGTAGGTATGGATGTTTTTATATGAATTAGTGCTAGATCATACTTTTAATACATAACACATTGATTGATTAAGTAGGTTTTCCTATGCTTATAGTTTCAGCCAAGATAGCATATAATAGGGAGGATTTGATTAACACTTGATGTGTAGTTGTATTTTTAATTCATAGTGATTAATTAAGTAAGAACCACCTAGATTTTAGAAGAAAAAAATGATTTTAGGGAGGAGGAGGTTTAGCCATAGTGAACACAAATAGTTAGAATTACTAATTTTAAGCAAAATGGCGCATAAGTTTTATTAGAATCACTAATAGTCTAATTAAGTAATGAATTAAGATTAATTAGACTTTTAATGAAATTAAACCCTTGAGAAGTGCACACCTAGAGTTTTGGCCTAGAGGAGTAAGATTACCCTTCACTGAGATTCTTATGTGTTAAGGTAGAAAATGACATGCTAATTAAGATTACAAGGACTTTAAGGGAGCATAGGTACTAGAAAATGAAGGATTTACTTGGAAAGCTCATAACATGGATTTTGATCCAGTAAGTATTTGTAGCATGGTCATAATTTAAATTATGATTCTAAGGTAAATGAACTAGCTAAAAATGATGGTTAGTGAAATATAAAGTGCTAGATGCCTTTGAATCATTTCTACATCAATTACATGCTCATGATTAATAAAGTGAAAGAAAGTTGAAAAGCTTGGATATGATCCTCAAGAGAAAAAAAAACAAGGTGATCTTGGGAAATGATCTAGATGTGATCCCTAGAGATTAAAAAAGAAATTAAAGTAAAGATGTTGGAAATGATGCATATGTGATCCATGAAAGTCTTAGATACGTCTAGTTATCCACCGAGTGTGTGGATAGAGGCTGAGTGGAATCCATTTCAATGTGTGAAATGGCCACCCATTTTAGGGGACACCCAATGGAAAGCAAAGCTCACTCCTATGATGTTTTGACCATATAAGTATAGACAAATAAAGAGCTAAGCCCTATGATGTAAAAATTGTTGATCATGTAATTGAAAGAAATTTTAAATATTGAAGAATAGCTAGCAATATTTTGTGGAATGTTTTGATTATCTACTTCAAAATGTTCATATTATGATCATGGAATAACAATATGACCATAAATTATTTTTTTTTAATTTATACAGCTGGAGGCACCATAGTTTTATTTATCTGTTTTTACATTGTTTAAACTTCTACTAAGAATTTTATGATTCTTACCCCTGAGTGTGGTGTTTCTAGAGACTACTGGTTCAGAGTAAGTATGCTATGTATCACCTTGCTAATAGAGTTAGAGGTTGATTGGGTGTATTCTGTAGAAAATGATGCTTTTGTTTTAAAAGTGTAAAATATCACTTGTAGATATTTCATCTAGAATTATGTAGTACAATATTAAACTACCTGGTAAAATCACAGCATGACCTCGTATGGGCCACTTTTTTTTTTCAGTTATTGTAAATAATTTAATGCAGGTGATCCTTTGTATAAAGATGATGATAATCTAGTGTGCTTTTGATATACATGATAGTAGTTACCTTGTCCATTTTATTTAAAATTCCAACGTAATTGACGTAATAAATAACTTAGTTATGTTAAGAATAAATTTTCCTCAAGTTAATCATAAAGTCAATTTAATAATTAATATAGTCACGTAATCAAAAAATAAATTCTTTTAAGCAATTAAATGAACTGTTTAAGTATATAATTTAGTATAAGAAAGTGACACTTTAATATATAGGTGAGGTATTACATTTATGATATCATAGTAGTTTGACCATATGTAACTATGGTAGAGAGGATAGAATAATTTAGTTTAGCCATAACTCTCTAAGGGTTTTACATTTGCATGCATAGGTGTTGAAATCAATGAAATTGTTATAGTAGTTGTACCTACGCATTGTTGTCTCTGTGGCGTTATGCATTTCTCGCCACTAGGTAAGTGATATTGAGACTGATCACCATAATATTTATTTGCCTATGTGTGCAGGAAAAACATGGCACCACTAAGACAAAATCAACTAACTCCTATGGATGGAGAAATAGGTGCCCTTTGGAAAATGGCTACTGCTTTGAGAGAACAGGGAGCTGCCACAAATTGGGTTTTGCAACATATGCAAGAAAACCCTAATGGAAATAATAATCAGAGAAATGGAAATGGAAATAGAAATAGAGACCCATAAAGGCATGATCCAATAGGGAATCCTCAATGCCAAGGTCTCTCTAAGTTTAGAAAGCTAAACCACCATCATTTAGAAAAGAGTATGACCCTGAATAGATGACGGATGGCTTATGTAGCTAGAGAAGATATTTGAGGTGATGGGCTACACTAATGCCCAGAAAGTGACTTATGCCACCTATATGTTAATGGAGGAAGAAGAGTACTGGGGGACAAGAGCTAGGCTTTAGTTGAGGCTTAAGGGACGCAAATTACCTGTGAGGTATTCCAAATTACTTTTTTAGATAAATATTTTTCAGACAGTGTTAAGAATAAAAATAAAAAAGGTAGAATTTATTCAGCTTAGACAAGTGGTATGTCAATAGGCTATTATATGGCTAAATTTGAGGAGTTATCTAAGTTTTCCTCATATTTGAAATATAACCATGATGAAAGGTGGAAAACAACAAAATTTGAGTGGGATTGAAACCTAAAACAAAAAAAAGAAGTAGGAACCCTAGAGATAAGGAATTATGCAGTGTTAGTGAATAAAAGTAGGAAAATGGAGAAGAATCTTTTGGAGTTAGTGAACAAAAAAGAGAAACAAAATTTCCTTAAAAGAAAAAGAGAAAATGATAGACAAGGGATACTAATACCAACTTTAGGCCAAATTAGGGAAAAGGAAAACAAGTACAGACAGGCATTGCTTGCAAGATATGTGGGTGGAATCGTAGAAATAGACCATGTCTGCTAGGTCAGAATATGTGTTATCACGTGTGGTAAACCAAGTCATATTTCTAAAAACTGTCCTCAAGGGAAAGGAATTAACCTGTAATTTTCCATATTAAAGCTTTTAAGAACGTGGTCAAGATAAGCTCTTTGGGATAAACCCAAAAGTCTCTTATTCCTGTCTTTATGGATCTCAATATCCAAACCAAAATAAGCTTCACCAACATCTTTCATGTCAAAGGAAGCTGGCAATATATTCTTGGTCTCATCAAGTAGATCATAACTAGTACTAGCATGTAAAATATCATCCATATAGAGAATAAGAAAAATAAATTTACTCTTGTAAACCTTAAGATATTTGCATTGATCTACCCTATTCTCCACATAGCCCATGGAAGAGATGACCTCATCAATTTTAAGGTACCACTGTCAAGAAGCTTGCTTCAAGTCATAAATAGACTACTTTAATTTTCAAACTAAATGATCCTTTCCACTCTTTATAAAACCTTTTGGTTGATGCATGTAAATATCCTTATAAAGATCCCCATTCAAAAAAGTTGTCTTCACACCTATCTGATGCAATTCCAAGTCATAATGTGGCACTAGACCCATAATGATTCGGAAGGAATCCTTGGAGTAAACATTAGAGAAAGTTTCTTTTTAGTTAATACACTCTTTTTGAGTGAATCCTTTTGCCACCAATTTTGCTTTGAAATTCCACATTTCCTTTGAAGTCTTTACTGGTCTTGAACTCCTATTTGCACCAAATGGGTTGAAAACCATCAAGAGATTCCACAAGTTCCTACACACCATTGTGATTCATATAGAGTATCTCATCATTGATGGCTTTAATCCATTTATCAGATATAGCACTGCAAACTCTTTCACTATAATTTTCTTGATTTGACATGAACCCAACATTAAAATTTGACTCTCCTAGAAGAAAAGTATAATAATCATCATAGTTGACTGATCTTCTTATCTTTCAGATCCCTTGAAAGGAGGAAACTCAACAGGTTGTTTATGGGCTAGTGGTGGTGATTCTTCTAAAACTTCTTGTTGTGGTTCCTCAAGCACTTTTTCATCTGGTTGATACATAACCCTTTCCTATACAATAGGAACCGACACTGTAAGCTACCTTACTAGAACATGTCTTCTCATCAATAGAGATGTTAGAACTACCTAGATCATTTTCAAGAAACATGGCAGTTATTGCCTTAACTATCTTTATTTCACAGGTAAAGCAGTGGAATCTGTAGCCTTTAGCATTGATGGGACATAATTTTGATGTTGTAGGGTCATAAATTTCACCTTAGCAGCACAACCATATACATAAGATGGTTAAGGCTAGGTTTCCACCTCTTAAATAGTTCAAGTGAAGTTTTGGAAATGGATTTGGAAGATACTCTGTTTAGGATATACATAGCTATTTTAAGGGCTTCTCCCCAAAGGAAATTAGGTAACTTAGCTTGACTCATCTGTAGTTTTGTATCTCAGCCACTCTATTTTGTTCAATAGTCCCTGCCATAGTAAATTTTGAAACAATCCCATAATCCTCAAGGTATTTGGGAAAAGGCCCCATAAATTGTCTAGTCTCACCATGTCTACATAGTGTTCAACACTTCATTCCAACCTTAAAATTTTGGTGCTTTGACCATATTGATTTTCTATCTCAGTCTTAAAAATTTTTAAATTTTTTAAAGAAATGACTTGTCATTTATGAGGTAGACATAATTAAAATGGGAAAAGTCATTAATAGAGACTATAGAATATATATTTCCACACAAGGTTGGTTTCAAAGGACCACAAATGTCAGTATGAATGATTTCCAAAAGTTCTCTACTGAAACCTTTTCTACTTGTCCTAGTCAATTTCCCTCTTATACTATATGCTTCTTAAGATCTGTAGAATCAAGATAAGGCAGGATATCATCCTTTGTCAACCTATTAATTCTATCATTAGAAATATGACCTAGATGCCGATGCCATAAAGAAAAGGATTTTTCTTTAATTGATGTCCTTTTAGTTCTGATAGTTTGAACTTGTAGGGAATTGAAAATATTAGAATCAAGATTCAAACTATATAACCCATGACAATTACTGGCTTTGCCAACAACTTGAGAATTATAAGATTAAAGACCAGTCTATTATTGAAATTAAAAGAAAAACCACAATCATCAAATTTTGACAAAGAAATTGAATTTTGTCTCATGAATAATACATAAAGTGTCTTTCAAATGTAAAACAAATCCTGATTCTAACTTTTTCTCAGTTAGTCCTATGAACTAAACATTAACTCTATTCTCATTCCTTACATATAGATTCACTTCAGTGGTTTTTGTTTGTGCTTGAACATTTACAAAGAATTAGTAACATGAATAGAAGCCCTAAAATCAATTCACCATGAATTCAAAGGAACAGATACCAAATTTGATTCATAGCAAATGAAAGCTAGTGACTCACCTTAACTTTTCTTTTTCATAAAAGATTTAAAGGCATGATAGTTTGATTTCTTATTATCTATAGATTTGCAAAGCCAATACTTCAATTCATTCTTTTGAATACGAAGGTTTGGACTAAAGAGCTTTTGTAATGACAAAATATGCATATTTTGGTTTTGTTTTGATGGTTATTTGATGTTAGTTACAATTAGTTTGTGTCATTTTGGTTTAAATTTGATAATTGTCTCTTCCTCATATATTCTTTTATTCTTTTGGTATTTTCATGGTTTAAAGTCATTTTGGAGGAGTTCTTTGCAAGGTTTGATGGATAGAGATGCTTGGATTCAAGTTTTGGATGATATTGTTGGATTTCCTGGTCTCTGCTTGGTATTTTGACGGTATCTTAGGTTATAGAAGTTCAAATCAAGTGATTCCAAATTCTATGGTTAGATAAGACCCAAAGCTACAACTTTCATGTTGAAGGAAAATTCTAATTCTACTTTCAAAGGACCACACAACCTGCAGGAAGATCACATGGCTTAAGCCATGCTTTGATCCACGAATGGAAATTTTGAAGACAAAGAATCACAAGACCATGGTGGTATGAAATCACACAGCAGTGTCATTACGGAGAGCCACCCAAGCATGGCCATGTGATGTGTCATGGCCGTGTGAAGCCTCCAGAATGAGTTGAGGTCACGAAATGGGCCTGGGCTTTAGAGGAATGAAGGCCGAAAGTCATCTAAACCCTAGAGGAAGACAATTTTATTAAAAGAAGGAAAACTCTTATGTTGGAGGCAACTCTCTCTTTGACAAGACTGAAGGCAGATGGAGAAAGAAAATCTTAAGCCTTAATTGAAGATTGAAGAGTATGTTGAAGAAAATTCTCCTCACCATTGTTCCTCATCTACTCCATTATTTTATCTTTTATTTTACTTAATGTGTTTCTTTTACTCTTCAAGTTTTATGTGTTGTAACTCAACCATGAGAGACTAGATCTGTATACTAGGATAAGGATGTAACCTTTATGTGCTTTATTTCTTTCTTAGTCAATGACAGTTACTGTTTTTGATTCAATTTTAGTTTGCTTAATACTTGTTGCATATTAGGGCCAACATTTACATGATCTTAAGTATTTTAGGGAAGAATCAATAGATGAAACTGAATATTTAAACTCTAATAATTGAACTCGGGAGTTGAGTGCTAGAAATAAACTTGATCTTTTGAGGGTTAAGGAATTAACAAGGAACTTAATGAGTTTTGATTAAGCTAATAATCACGAAAGTGGAATTAATTTAGTTAAGGCACTTTCTTGTTGCTCGAAAGCGAACATGAAATAACTTAAGATAATTCACCTTTAAAAGCATAATTATTCATTATTAAGAAGAATAAATTTCCACCATAGTAGGTAGTTGTGGTGAATCATGATTCTTAGACACCTTTTCCATTGCATTAAGTCTTGTTAATTGATTAATTTCATAGATTTTAGTTTAACTTTTTAATCTTACATATACTTTTAAGTCACTCATTTTGTAAGTCTAAATAATTATAATTGATGAAGTATAATATTTAACATGATCCTCGTGGGAACAAATTTGGGGAGAGCTAATAGAGGCTCATGAGATTGATCACGCCTTTTATCATGACCACTCTTTCCTGGGGCTTCCTTTCCTTTTTCTTAAAAGATTTCTTATGGTGTGGCTAAGAAATTAAATTCTTACTCCCAGATGTCAGATGGTTCATCCTATACTCCTCTTGAGCACATATAGAAATTAGGGCTTTAATATCCTATTCTTTCTTTTAGGTACTAAAGGAATTAGGGTATCAAATTTGGTAGGCAAGAAATTCAAGGCATAGTAAACTATGAAGTTATCAATTACATGATACTTAAGGTCTTTAAGCTGATTAGTTATGGTCACTGTCTTGATAACGTGTTGCCTAGTAGCACCAGTCCCATCATATTTCATTTTGATAAAATTCTCCATCAACTGACTTGCTCTGGCTTTATCAAAAATTGTGTACGTTTCCCTAACGAAAGCAAGTAAAGTCTTGGCATTGTTAGAATATGGGATTACTTTCGGAAGTGTCTTATCAATAGAAAGCTTTATAAGGATGAAAGCCTTTCGATTTGCCTTCATTCACTTCTTTTGATAGGTCTAGGCAGTGAAGGTAACCGGTCCATCTTCCCTAATAGCTACATCAATATGCAACTGGCCAAGGGCAAGTTCGACATCATCCTTCCACTTCTTATAACTATTACCCATCAAAACTCAACATGGTTAATAGTGTTATTCAAGGAAAAAGTAATTGGATTTGAAAAGCAATAATAAACAAGAAAATGATTAATGACATGGGCAGTCAAAAGTAATAATATTTACTAAGTTAGGGATTTACTACAAATAATATAAACTCCTCTGTAAGTGGAGAATATATTATAATTATAAAAAATCTAATATTTATAACTAGAAAAACTTTTACATCCGAGGTCATCCTAAAAATATCATGTCACATAATTAATTCATGAATTAACCCTATGAGAGTGAGTTAAATAACAAATTAATTCAAATAACATAACATTCTGAAAATTTATTTAACAGGTAATCTTATTAATTTTGTGAGGAATTACTATGGTGGTATACACTCATTTCAATTAATAGAACCCCCAAACTATGACAAACAATTACCCAAAAGATCATTTTTCGTATCCACTTACAATTTCTCAAACATATCTAGAGAGTCTACTAAAGATACCTAACAACTAAGAAGAGTGCCAACTATAAATAAGTTTACCATAATATTCAAATATTGTCATTTAAAAATAAATTTAAAAGGTGCTCAAACTGAACAAAATTTAAATAAATTTATATTAAATTTTCATAACTTTAAAATTCTCAAATTTATATAGATGTAATCTCAATTTCACGACGAGTTCACAAGAACAAACGATACACAAAACGAAGCAACAAACTGCAAGCACCAAATGTGACACTTGGTGCCTGTGGGCTTGTCGCATGCACGGGAGACTTGTCTCCTTTCTCCAACCGAGTTAGCACGATTTGTTTACAGAGAAATGGGTTGCACAACTTGTTTTGCAATTCGACGCCATTTTTAACGGTTTTTGCACCATTTCAATTGCTTTCAACATTTGGGTCTTCCTAGAAACTTGAACTAGTATTGATCTAGACAATATGAGTGAAGAGAAACAAGTAAACATGGGTCAGTTATGACCCAACACGCTAAACACGGTTCTGCATAACCCAATTGATAATATGATGCTTCCCTTTCAAATTGTTGGGTGTTTGGATCCATTCCAAGTTCTGGTTTCTTCTCTAAACGTGTTTTAGGATTGATTTAGTCAATTTTCATGAAAAAAATAAAGCCAAAACAAATTAAAGAAAATAAAAAATGAAACCGATACTTTCCTCCATGGTTGCTAGTGGTAAAAGTTCCAATTCCTGGCAAATTTCCCACAACTCTCGAGAGGAAAAACATAAGAATGTGTTCAGAAAACTCTAAGGAACAAACTTGCACAAAAGTTTGTACTATAATAACACATTCAATAATTTTGAATTTTTGGGTTTAAACTTATGCATTACAAAAAATTTTAAATTTCAATTACTTTCAATTACCATAATTTTAACACTTATAATATATCAATTCTAAAACATCAATAGAGAGGAATAAAATATCTATAAGTCTCATGTTGAAGTAATAAGGATTAGAGAATGACATGCAAGCATGTATCACAAAATTCATACTTCAAACTGGGTTCTAAATCATGCATTTAGGCTTTAATGCCACATCTAGGATTTGCACACATACATTGGATGCCCTAGATGATGGATACATGATTTTAGAATACCAAAATTAATGAGGAATTGCATACCTCTTGAAGATATCGAACTTGATTTTATAATAATTTGAGTCCAACAATTACTAGATGGATTGTACTCACTACTGCATTTCAGGTTCAGGATCTTCTTCCTTTTCTCCCTTCTGTTTGATTATATTATTTGATGGGGAAATAAAACCAATAGTTATCAATATACGTAAGTTACACACACACAATTTTATAAAGTAGATCAAACCTATAAATTTTCATAAAATTTTAAAATGAATTAATGAATTGATACTTCATTTAACTATTTTATTTTAACTTGTAATACGTTTTTTAGAATATAAGTAAATATCAACTATTAGATTAAAACTATAATTGTTTAATTTATCTTAAATTTAATATGCTTGATTATTATAATAATATTACATAATTCAATGGTTATACGGGCAAAATTCAAAGTTTATTAAAAGTTATTCAATTGAGTAAATGTGTAAAACTTACTTTTAAAGTAAGTGAATCCCCTTATGCATGTGCCCTACCTAATATGGTTATTTGAACTATTTAAGATAGCTGTATAACCCGTACGAAGGTCGACCTAGTCCAAAGGTCAAGTTCATCGGGTCGACAATCTGACCATGAGTTAAGTGATTAAAATGAAAGACTCACATAATTCATATGAAAAAGCATAAAATTAGTAGATGAAATTTGGAAAAAAAGATGCAACAAAAAAAACATCAAATTGCAATACTCTCACAAAGATTCCACCAGCTTTAGCGTAGGTGTGGACTATGGAGAAAGTTCCAAACTTTTCTTATTTTCTTTTTTCTGTATTTCTCTCTTCCCAAGTTCTCTGGTACCAGGCAATAGTAACAATAGTAAAGGAGAAAGCCTTCATTAATTTTAAATGGATTTCTTCAATTCAAAATGAAACCAAGGAGACAAAGAGAAAAGTTAAAGCCCATATCTTACCCAAAAAAAAAAGAAGTGGTGAACTCATACTAGACTTTCATACAATACTAAAACCCAAGGGACAAAAGAGCAAAAATGGTTCAAGGAGTGTTTTTAAGCAAACTTACCGAAGACGCCAAGAGAAATAAGCTCATAAGATTGAGTTCATATTCAATGGTTACGATTAATTTAGACAATTCAATCCAATGGTCATAGTTGATTCCCGCGAAAATCAAGAGAAAAAGGAGGACAAGATTGATTATAATATAGATAAGGCCGATAGAAGAGAGAGAGAATCTAGTGAATATATAAGGACGAGGAATTCAACCTTGAATAAATAAATAAAAGCATTATGTTGCGGAAGGCAAACTCCACTATGAAAAGTGTACTCCACTAGTGAAGGTCACAGCAAAAAAGAAACACCACTATGAAAGGTATATGCTTTCGTATTCTCATTTCAATATTGGTGAATAAACCTTTCTAGAATGTGTCCCTGAAATTTAATATTTTAATTATAAGGATGAGAGAGTCAACCCTGGATAAATAAATAAAAGCATTACGTTGCGGAAGGCAAACTCCAATATGAAAGGTGCACTCCACTAGTGAAGGTCACAGCAAAAAAGAAACTCCACTACGAAAGGTATATGCTTTCATATTCTCATTTCAATATTGGTGGATAAACTTCTCTAGAATGTGTCCCTGAAATTTAATATTTTAATTAGATTTATACATGTAAAATGCACAATAAATTTTTTATAAAAAATAAATAAAAATATTATTAATTAATAATAATCTATAATATTTATTTAAATTAAAAGACTAAAATAATACATAATTCATCAAATTAATTAAATTATTGAACATAAAATATATATATATATATATATATATATATATATATATAATTATAACTACTTGTAAGTCATAATAAATAAGAAATAATAGATGGTTTTATTTTAGAAAAAAATTTATCAAAATTAATATTTGTTGTGAGATATTTTCTGTTATTATATTTAATGACTATATAATAAATTAATTAAATTCATATATTTGGAAAAAGCCAGAGTTATAATAAATAATATTAGTTACAAAATAATAGAATTTATTATAATTTATATCCAAATTATAAATCCAAATAAAATTAAACATACACTGATATGGGAGTCAAAAAATAACGAATCTAGATCCGGAGGAGGAGGAGAGGAAGTAAAAATACGCGGTGTGGGTTAACTCCAGAAAATGATACCGAAATAATGCATCAAATCCAGAGCAAGTGTTATTCATATAAAAATATTATTCAGCTCAAGAAGAACGGCACCTTTTGTTGGTGGAAGTTGTGGCTTTATGGACTATTTTCAACCTCTAGTCCATTAATTTATATACAATATGGAGAGAATCTCATTATGGAGGGAGAGGCTTGGGTCCATGAAAACGAACCACTAAGATGGGAGTCAAAAAACAACGAATCTAGATCCGGAGGAGGAGGAAAGGAAGTATAAATACGCGGTGTGGGTTAACTTGAGAAAATGATACCGAAATAATGCATCCAATCGAGAGCAAGTGTAATTGATATAAAAATATTATTCAGCTCAAGAAGAACGGCACCGTGGTGGGTGGAAGTTGTCGCTTTATGGACTAGGTTTCAACCTCTAGTCCATTAATTTATATACAAATACGGAGAGAATCTCATTATGGAGGGAGAGGCTTGGGTCCATGAAAACGAACCACTAAGATGGGAGTCAAAAAATAACGAATCTAGATCCGGAGGAGGAGGAGAGGAAGTATAAATACGCAGTGTGGGTTAACTTGAGAAAATGATACCGAAATAATGCATCCAATCCAGAGCAAGTGTAATTGATATTAAAATATTATTCAGCTCAAGAAGAACGGCACCGTTGTTGGTGGAAGTTGTCGCTTTATGGACTAGGTTTCAACCTCTAGTCCATTAATTTATATACAATATGGAGAGAATCTCATTATGGAAGTAGAGGCTTGGGTCGACGAAAATGAACCACTAAGATGGGAGTCAAAAAATAACAAATCTAGATCCGGAGGAGGAGGAGAGGAAGTATAAGTTAACTTGAGAAAATGATACTGAAATAATGCATCCAATCCAGAGCAAGTGTAATTGATACAAAAATATTATTCAGCTCAAGAAGAACGGCACCGTTGTTGGTGGAAGTCGTGGTTTTATTGACTTGGTTTCAATCTCCAGTCTATTAATTATATACAATAAATATGCAGAACGTCACAAATCTGCATACTCTATGCTTGCTCATCTATAAACTTAGACACAATGTACCAAAAAAATCTATAAACCCAGATAGTGAAATAGACGCAGATAAGGCCAGTGATCACATGGGAAACACTCAGAGCGGCATGATTCTTCCGGGTAACGAAGATTGTTCTTATCTAGTAAGATTTAACGAATTTGCTACCATCGAAGTGAATGAAAGAAAGGTCGGCACTAATGATAAAGGAGAATCTTATGAGGAGCGGACTGTGTCATACAAGATATACAAGAGAACCTCCACACTTCGTTTAACAAAGACAAGAAGAGCTGGCGACAACTGCTATCAGAAGTTCAACATCTCACTCCAGGATGGTTTTCAAAATTCGTGGTATAACTTTGAGATGAATGTGGAAAGAGCTGAAGGTGGCCAGCTTACGGTTAGTTGCAACCGTTCGGAAGTGGATCTCACCAGTCCTACAAATAAGACAATCACTGCAGGGGGCGTTGTAATTGAAAAGTCATTCAAGCAGTATCGTTTTCCTGATTGTGTTAATCAAAGAGGTTTGGTTGTCATAAAGCAGAAGAAAAAGCATTTGGATGAAAGTCCTTATATGGTGACTGTGGGACACTCTTTTGCCAGTTTCCACGAAGTTGACATAGGACTTTCTATGGTCGCAAAGATTCGAGGTGATAAAACGGAGGACAACTGCGTTCCTAGTGTCCAGGTGGAGGGCCCAATCCAACACCCTTGTTCTGCCTTGTTTCTTATGTTTGATGAAGTGGAGAAAACTGGGTGCTGGCCGCCCACTGTGGGCTCTTTCTTTGCCAATCTCAATCAAACGCTGAACATATGGCAGTCTGACAGCAAAGACAGCGATGGTGATGGCGGTGCAGGAACAATGACCCGCGACTGCTGCCACCAAAGTAACAAAAGCTTTCTTTCTAATAGCGGAATAACTGTTGGTGACGACAATGGCTCGATGAATTTTTTTGCTAGGAAAGTTGTGCTTAAGGGTGGGGGAAAACAATAAAACTTGCGAGAAGAGCAGCAAATTGTAAAGAGAGAGAGAAAGAGGAAAGTGTATGTAAAAGTGAAAGAAAAATGTTGATTGCACACCATTTCTTACACTTTCTTATTTGGCAAAAAAAAATAAAGAGAATGTATTAGAACTGTGAGTTTCTCTTGTTAATATTATTGAAAAATGAAATGTTGAAACAACACTTATTTATCATATATACAAGTAAATGTTTTGTTGTAAATGAGGTGGAAGCTCATTCAACTCCCACCTCATTCTCCACAACTGAGTTCATTTCTATATTAGTCATTTACACACTCTTGGCACTTCTACAACATGATTAACATTTTGCAACATTTGAGACAAAGTGTTGGTATTAGCATTAACAACATTTTGGCAAGTGTTCTCTTAGGCCTTGTTGGCAAACATTTTTAACAACACTTTATCATATCTTTTGCAACATTTCAAAAATGCAGTTGTTTGCTTTTTTGGCAACATTTATTTAATAGACAACATTTTTCGGAAGTGCAGCTACATGTTGAAAATGTAACCAACGGTACTTTCAACAACATTCTTTAAAAGTGTAGCTAAATGTTAAAAATGCTGCTGAAGGCAGTTTTCAACAACATTTTCCAAGTGCTAGCCCAAATTAAAAGATGATGCTAATTTTGTGACAACCAAAGCAAACACAAGAAATGGTTTAAAATTAATTCACACTCATTAATAGAAACTACAAGTTTAGTACAATTGGAGCTGGAACCAAATTTTTGGCAAAAGAAAGATAAGTATTTGTGCTCAAAGAATGTTTTGGTACATGAATAAATGATCTAATTAAAGGTCTTTTCAATGTCTACGACTGGACAATTTATACTCAATCCTAGTGTAGTTACTAAAGCTCAGCTACATCTTCTAGGCCAAATTGCACAACCCAACTATAGAGATGGAGGAGCAGCTTTTGAACAAGATGATCCTGAAAGAAATAATAACATCCAATAAAAGGCTGTCAATTATTTAATAGTATCATCATAAAATTTAAATATTTTACTTACATGTGGAGTAAGAGAAAATAAAAGGTTAACCATTGCTAAATTCAAGCACAGTTATGGCGCATGCCTTGCAAGTTTGGTCATCAAAGTTGTCCTTGCCTAGCGATGTGTGTGTTGCACATCGTTGCACGTGCAAAATGCACCTTTTTGGGTTGCGCGTGACGCGCACAACATGGACAACATATAATAAAACACAAGTTATTTTGCGTTTCTTTTAAATTAGGGATAGGCTGGATTGGAACACAGCCTCTAGCCCTATGTTTTGCATAGTCCCAGCCCCAATCTCTCCTCTCTTTCTCTTTATGAATTCATATTCCCTACTGATTTTTACATTTTAGAGATGGAGGATGAGTCTCCTAACTGTGGACCCCCGATTATTCTCGAGAGGCCTTTCTTGAAAACAGCTAGGACTAAGATAGATGTGCATTCTGGTACTCTTTCCATGGAATTTAGTGATAGTATTGTGCATTTTAATATCTTTTGATGCCATGAAACATCCTAGGGAAGAGCATTTAGTTTTGTGCATTGATGTGATTGACGATGTGACTGATGATGTTTATGCTGAATTATGTGTTGATTATTCAAATTTTGTATCTGTTAATGACACTGTTGTTTGTGACTGTACTGATAATGAATGGTGCCCTGTTTGCACTGAATTTTTATGCTTTTTGAATTTTTGTGATGCACTAGATAGTAATGGTGATTCTGATTTAATTGGTGATTCTTACTTGCCTGCGGATGTTAATTCTAATGTGAACATTGTGCAGTCCGAGCAAAGTTCTGCTTTTTTGAATTTATTTTCAAACACTACAGGTTCAACTGATGTACATGCTGCAGAATTGGTGCAACCCACCAAGCTTCTTCCCTCTACTGAGCAGCCGCCTAAGTTGGAGTTGAAATCTCTGCCTGATCACTTAAAAATATGCCTTCCTGGAGGAGAATGAGCAGCTGCTAGTCATTGTGGCAAGAAACCTTCTACCTGATCAAGAGGAGCAGTTGCTGAGTTTATTGAAAGAAAATAAGAAGGCGATTGGGTGGACTTTAGCTGACATTGTTGGCATTAGCCCTTCCATGTGCATGCATCAAATTTCATTAGAAGAGGGTGCTAAGCCAGTGAGGTAACCTCAGAGGCACCTGAATTCCCTTATTCTAGATGTGGTGAAGAAGGAAGTGACTAAGCTCCTACAAGCTAGCATTATCTACCCCATCTTTCACAGCCAGTGGGTCAGCCTAGTTCAAGTAGTTCCCAAAAAGTCTGGAGTGACTGTAGTGACCAACCAGAAAAATGAGCTAATTCCCCACAAGAGCTCAGAACAGTTGGACAGTCTGCATAGACTACTGGAAGCTCAACCAGGCCACCTGCAAGGATCATTATCCTTTACCCTTTATTGATCAGATGTTGGAGCGGTTGGCTGGCAAGTCTCACTATTGTTTCTTGGATGGCTACTCAGGCTACTTCCAAATCCATATTGCACCTGAAGATCAAGAGAGAAGACTACCTTCACATGCCCCTTTGGAACATTTGCATACAGAAGGATACCCTTTGGACTCTGCAATGCCCGTGGAACCTTTCAACGGTGCATGGTAAGCATCTTTTCTGAATTTTTAGAGGATTGCATGGAAGTATTTATGAATCATTTTACTGTGTATGAGTCTTCTTTTGATGCATGCTTGGGTAGTTTGGCTAAAGTTTTGAATAAATGCATTGAGACCAATCTTGTGTTGAACTTTGAGAAATATCATTTCATGGTTGAGTCAGGGATAGTTTTAGGACACATAGTGTCTAGAAAGGGTATTGAGGTAGATCCTGCTAAGATAGATGTTATTTATACTTTACCTTACCTCACGTCTGTGTGGGAGGTGCATTCTTTTCTTGGACATGCAGGATTCTACCGGCGCTTTATCCAGAACTTCAACAAGATTGCCCGGCCCCTGTCCAACCTTCTGCAGCACGATACGGATTTTGTGTTTGATGATGAGTGTAAGTCGGCCTTTAATCATTTGAAGCGCTGCCTGACCACAATTCCGGTGATCCAGCCATCAGATTGGTCTCTTCCATTTGAGCTGATGTGCGATGCCTCCAACTATGTTGTTGGTGCAGTTCTTGCTCAGCGGGTCAATAAGGCCCCTCATGTCATTGCTTATGCCTCCAAGACTTTGGATTCTACCCAGTCTAATTACACAACTACTGAAAAAGAACTTTTGGCTGTAATTTTTGCACTTGATAAGTTTAGGTCATATCTGCTAGATACTAAGGTGATTGTCTTTTCTGACCATGCAGCCTTGAAATTTCTTTTGAAAAAGGCAAATGCTAAGCCTCAACTCATTAGGTAGATGTTATTATTCCAAGAATTCGACATTGAGATTAAGGATAGAAGTGGAGCAGAGAATTAGGTAGCTGACCACTTGAGTCGAATCACTCACCATCCTTCTGACCTCTCTTCCATTCGAGATGATTTTCCTAATGAGCAGCTTTTACAGCTGCAAGGTACGCTTCTATGGTATGCTGACTTGGTAAATTATTTGATTGCTGGTGTTTTACCTACTGATTCCACTAGGGCCCAGACTCTGAAATTGAAAAGTGAATCTAAATACCATGTTTGGGATGACCCTTATTTGTGGAGATTTTGTAATGACCAAGTAATCAGGAGATGTGTGCCTGATAATGAGTTTCATTCCATTTGTCATTTTTGTCATGCTTCTGCAAGTGATGGTCACTTTGGACCCCAAAGAACTGCTAGGAAAGTGTTAGATTCTGGTTTATTTTGGCCTTCCTTGTTTCATGATTCATATCTGTTTTATAAGTCATGTGAGAACTGTTAGAGGGCAGGGAGTATTTCCCGTAGGCATGAGATGCCCTAGTAACCTTTACTGTTTTGTAAAATTTTTTGATATTTGGGGTATTGATTTTATGGGTCCATTTCCTGTTTCCCATGGTTTTACTTACATATTGATAGTTGTTGATTATGTCTCAAAATGGATTGAGGCGAAAGCCACCCAGAACTGATGATTCTACTATGGTTGTAGATTTTGTCAAGATCTCACATTTTTTGTAGGTTTGGTGTTCCTAGAGCTATTATCAGTGACCAGGGCTCTCATTTTTTTAACTGAAGCATGGGTGCTTTATTACGGATGTATGGAGTGATTCACAAAGGTTGCCACAACATACCACCCACAAACCAATGGCCAAGCTGAAATCTCGAACAGAGAGATTAAGCAAATCCTTCAGAAGACTGTTAACTCTAACCTGAAATATTGGAGCAAGAGGCGAGATGACGCTTTATGGGCATATCGAACTGCCTATAAGACTCCGATTGGGATGTCTCCCTATCAGCTTGTCTTTTGGTAAGGCATGTCATCTTCCGGTAGAGTTGGAGCATCAGGCATATTGGGCCATTAAGCAATACAACATGGATTTAGCCCAGTAGGGGGTGGAGAAGGAAGCTGCAAATTGCAAGAGCTGGAATAGCTTAGATTGAATACCTATGAAAGTTCGTGTTTATACAAGGAAAAGACAAAGGCATTCCATGATAAGCAAATTCTGAGAAAAGAGTTTGTTGTGGGTCAGAAAGTCCTCTTATTTAACTCCCGTCTCAAATTTATGCCTGGTAAACTTAGATCTAGATGGGATGATCCTTTTGTGATTACTAATGTTTTTCCTTTTGGTGCAGTGGAACTGTGTGATGAGCAGACCAGGAGGACTTTCACAGTGAATGGACATCGCCTTAAGCATTTTTATGACAGATCCCAGCAGTAGCCTGTGGAGGCAGAGATTAGGCTCACTGATGCCACATATCCTCCCTAAGGAGGATGGGGAGTCTTCTTCCTCTTTTCTCTATTTTTCTTTTCTTTGCACTTTTAATTTCAACTTTGATTGTTAATAACAGGATTTTGTGAATAATACAGTTTGAACCCTCATTGTGATAATTGTTGAGATGTATATAATGTTGAACTTGGATAGTTTGTTTGTGATGGATCATTCTGGTTAGACTGAATTTCTCAACTACTCTTAGATTATCTGACTTGGTAGTTGATTTTGTGATGCTGATTGCGTGCTGGTATTGACCCTTGTCAGATTGGGCCTCTGTGAATGGAATTTATTTTCTGCCAGTCTTTTTTTCTTGTGTGATTCTGCTCATGATTTTGTTCTCTACAACTTGCCCTTTTTCTTTTTGAAACTGCATTTTTTACTAGCATGCATAAATATGATAAAGGCCTTCTTTCTTTCTTTCATTTACCACTTTGGCGAGATAGCCATCCCTTGCATTATATTCCTGTTGGTTAGCCCTTTGTGCCTTTTTGTATCATCCTTGTCTTAGCCACATTACAAGCCTAAGTGTAAAACCATTTTATTCCGCACCTTGAAAATTTATTGAGCATTGGTTTCACCTTAGTATTGTGCTTAAGTGCGGGGGTTGCCCAGGGCGTGCAACATTTTAAGTGTGAAGGGAGGTATTTGATGCTAATTGTCATTTGGCATTAGTTTGGTCATTGTGCTTGTGTAAGTAATTGTGGAATTGTTGAAAAAAAAAAGAAGAAGAAAAGAAAATCTGAAAAAAAAAAAAATATATATATATATATATATGTATATGATAAAAAAAATAAAAAAAAAGGTCAATTTGAGAAAATTTGGTGTCATAATGAGTTTTGGGGAAGGAAAAGAGTTTTGTTGAAAAAGGTGATCTGTTGTAAAAGTGCATTTCATCACTTAGTTGGTTTTGAGCAAACCTTTGTGTTTCTTGACTAATGCTCTTTTAAATTTCTTAGGTGCTTCGCCTTTCATTTTCAAACTTGTCCATGCCTTCACCATAGCCTCATTACGACCTTGAATAATAGTCCTCTTGATTTGTGCATGCATGTATTTTGAGTGGTGGAGAAGTAGAATTTGAGCAAGCTTATGGTAGGGCAATTTTCTTGAGTGGAATTTGAGTGATACACTTGCTACCCTATACACTTGAGAGATGATTGAGAGCATACCTTGAGAGGCCATTTTGCGTGATTAGCATCATCAATTGAGATTGTCCATGTTTTATAATTTGAGATGAAGAAATTTCTGTCATGATTGGTTGATCTTTTGAAGTTTGTGTTTCTTGTTCAAGTTTTGCATTCTTGACAATTGTTAGAAAGGAGAGGTTTATCTTTTAGTCTTTATCTTTATTTTATTATTTCTTTAGTTTTGTTTTTGAGTTTTTAATTTTACCTAGGAGTGCAAAAGGATAAGTGTGGGGCCATTTAATAATTGAATTTCATCACACTTAATTGTTGCATTTGATTAATGATTTTAGGGCTGTTTAGTGTGTAATTAATGGTTTTTGATCTAAATTGGACTTTGGGGTTTTAATTAGATTTAATTCAATTTTGTGCTAATTTTTCAGATTTACATTATTCCAGTATTTCGATCATAACTTTTATTCTAGGTATCCGATTAACCTCGTTCTTATTTCGTTTTGCAAATAACTCGCTACAAATGGTGTTAGGCTTGAAGGCCAAATTCGGACAAGAAGATAATCAAAATTAGAGTCAAAGTCAGTCACGGAATTATGGAGTTATGTTTAGTTAATTAAGCATAACTTTGTAATTAGGAGCCCAAATTACCTGGAACCAAAGCCATTAATTATGTTTTAATTTGGGCCGATTTTGGAGCCCCTGATTCGGTTTAGTTTTAGATTAATATAGCAGATTAGGGCAGCTGGACGACAGCTTTGGCATTTTGTGAAATTTTATATTTAACGCCTCTCTTCTTTTCTCTCTTCTGTTCATCTTGTTCTTCTTTTTCTTTCTTTTTCGTTTTCTATTCTTGCTCAGGCATGGTTGGCTAACTTTCCATTCAATCAACCTGTGAGTTGAGGATTCTGCTGTTGAATCCAGAGGAAACCCGTGCTCTCCCTGAACTGAATTCATTTCTCTTCCCTCTTTTTACTCGAATTGAGCAACACGATTGTGTATGTTGAATCTGAGTGGATGAGGTTTGTCAGGTTTGTCCATGATTTCTATATTTTGATCATCCAAGGGAAGGGATTAAATGTTAGATTTAATATTTAGGTTGATTAACCCAAGGGACTTAAAATCAAAACAGGTTGAAGTGAACACTGTGCGATGGCATGAGTGAATGCGCCAAGTATTTGATTAAATGCTAGGTGATTGTTTAGTAGCGAGGGTTCCTATATGAATGTAGGGATTCTGATTTGTTTAGGGTCAACCACGAGATTCAGTAATTTTTTGTCCAGTGACAGATGTCCTTGAAACCTTAGTTTCTGGGTTGATTACTTTTAAAAATTGTTAATTTCGTTTTATCTCTGTTTATTGTTTGGTTAAGTTCGTTTTATCTTGTTAATTTCAATCGAATTTAAACCCCTCCGTTTATTGTTTTGTTTTTTTTAATTGAGTGATTTAGTCCTATGCAAAATTCCTTGGGAGACGATTCAGGTTGTCCTATATTACAAATTTCTTTATAAGCCTAGTTAATTTGAGTGAGTTCGACAGTTCACGTTAGTGATCACATATGACAACTAGTTCTCTTATGTTGTGCATGCTTTGAAAAATTAGGAGCATTACTTGGCTAGGCAAGAATTTATATTGTATTTAGATCATGATGCAATAAAGTATCTGAATAACCAAAAGCAAATTAGAAAAGATATGCATGCCAAGTGGTCCTAGTCCCAATTAAAACGATGCATAAAAATTGACTACAAAGTAAAGTGGCAGTTACATTGAGTAGGCATACAAATTTACTTGTAACCATGAGGCAAGATGTTGTGGCTTTTGATACATTGAACGAATTGTATAAGACAGATGAAGATTTTGGTAGTATATTGGAGAAGTGCATCACCAATCAATCTGTTGAAGATTTTCACATTCATAATGGCTTCCTCATGAGAGGTAACTGGCTTTAGATTCCTAGATCTTCACTAAGGGAGATGAATAGAGATTTTCATGGTGGAGGTCTTGCTAGTTATTTAGGTCATGATAAGACAATTGTTGATGTTGGAGAGATATTATTGGCTCTACTTGAGGAGAGACGTCACTAAGTTTGTGCAGAGATGCTACATCTACCAAACTTCAAAGAGCCAATCCCAAAATACTAGTTTTTATATGTCTTTAGCTATTCCAAAAAATATTTGGGAGGATTTATGTATGGACTTTGTGCTTGGATTACCCCGTACATAAAGGGGAATGGATTCTACTTTTGTTGTGGTTGACAGGTTTTTTTCTAAGATAGCACACTTTATTCCATGCAAGAGGACTTCAAAATGCAAACAGAATAGCCAAATTATCTTTCAAAGTGGTTGTTCGTTTGCATGGTGTGCCTAAGACTATGACTTTAGATCGAGACAATATGTTTCTTGGCCATTTTTGAAGGAATTCGGAAGATGTTTGATTCATCTTTGAATTATAGTAGCACAATTCATCCACAAACTGATGGATAGACTGAAGTCGTAAATAGAACTCTGGAAAATTTGATTCGTAGCACTTGTGGGGATAGGCAAATGCAGTGGGATGCTACATTATCTCAGGCAAAATTTGCTTATAACAATGATGTCAATAGTGCCATAGGGAAACCATCATTCTCTGTTGTACATGTCTATACCAAGTCACCACAGCATGCTGTTGATATGATCAAGCTACCTAAAGCTCCTAGAGTTAGTGCAGCTACAAAAAATATAGTTAATTGGTGGCAAGAATGTTCAAGCTGAGGTGAAGTAGAAATTGGAACAAGCCAATGCCAAGTATAAAAAGGCATCAGATAAACATTGCAAAAAGCCGACTTTTGATGTTGGAGATTAGGAAATGGTGTTTTTATGCAAGCAGAGATTTCCAGTGAGAACTTATAGCAAGCTACAGCCCAAGAAGTATGGACCATACAGGATTTAAAAGAACATTAATGATGATGCATATGTTGTGGACATACCAGGTATTATGGAAATTTTCAAAACATTTAATGTGACAAATACTTACCCATATTACATATTCATCTAATGTTCTGGTTAACTTGAGGTCAAGTTTTTATCAAGTGGAAGGGATTGACGTGGAAGGTATTGTAGAGGTCTTTATGGACCAATTAGATCATCACAAGCCAAAAGCGTATGGGTCGAAATCGCTAATTTAGCTTGTTATCTTTAAACGACCATAACTTTTAATCTAGGAAGAGATACAGGGCCTATTAAATGTTATTAGAAAGCCTTTTCGAGCTTGTTGACATGGCAATCTGGGTGAAATGTGGTTGAGGCCAATTTTGGATTCAAAATCCACTGTTTAGACCTATTTTAGGCCATTTTTATAATTTTGCCGTTATTTTAGTATTTGGTTTAAATATTTTTGCTTGGGTTTCAGACCTTTATCATATAAATACTTTGTTTATTTTCCCAATTCAGACTATTAATAATATTTTCATAGTGTCTTTCAATTTAAGTTTTAGCTTTTTAAAAATTTCTTTTTTCACACTAACTCACTGCATCAACAAACTAAGCATATCTTCTAAAAGGAGATTTCTAGGACCATAAGCAAAATTGATAAATGGAACAACATTAATTATTGGAAAATTTCTTATGTACTCTTAGGGTGCTGCACCTAACAGTTGAAATTTGTTTTAAATTTTATTATGTAATATTTTGTATTTAATTCAATGGCATGTGTGGTTATGCTTGCATGTGTTATAATTTTAGTGAACTTTTGGTACGACGGAAAGGAAATAAATGAAATAAAAACATGAGATTTTTTATACTTTAATCTAGGAAATTTTATATATTTTATTCTATTTCATTCATTTTCTTTCTATCATACTAAACATGCACTAGTGCAATACTCTAGAAGTATATAAGAATTTCCTAAATTATAGACATATAAGAGATTATTTTGTCAACTCAATCTATATTCCATCTTACACTTAGTGCACACTTGATATTTTGAAAATGAACAAAATGGAATGAAAATAGGAATGATAATGAAAATAAAAATTGAATAAGTATTCTATAAATAAAACGAACGATATTTCTTAAGAAATGTACATTTTTTGCTTAATTTTTTTACCAAATAAAACAATAATAGTAATCTAATTCGTACTCGTATTTTCATTTTATTTATTTTCTTTTCATTCTATCAAATGTGTAAATGATCTTTGGTAGTGTCACCGTCAGCCAATAAAAAGAATGCCGGCATTGGATCCCACGGCAGCATGAGAAATATTCTTATGCGCGAATGCACTGTGCACCAATTCCAAAGAGCGAGAGAATAATTAATGGTAGCGACGAAGATGGAGATAAAAAAGAATGAATCTCGAGAAAGAGGAGGAGGGGAATTGTTTATTTATATGCGGTGTGGGTTAACATAAGAAAATGTAATAGAAATATGTCACTTTAATCCACTATAAAAAAGCAGTAGTCTGTGCAAGAAGAACCCCACTACTTTTTGCTGAAACTTTATCATTAACTCGGAATCGGAATCAATCCTCAGTCCATTAATTATATTTTACATATATTACGTAGAAGGAGAGACTTGCCCCTCTATAAACCCAGATAGCGAGACAAACACAGATAAGGTCCAGTTATCACATGGGAAACACTCATGGCAGCATGTATTCTTCCGGGGAATGAAGACTGTTCTTATCAAGTAAAATTTGGCAAATCTGCTGCCATCGATGTAAGCAAAAGAAAGGTCGGCACAACTGACGAAGGAGACTCTTATGAGGAGCGCACTGTGTCATACAAGATCCACGAGAGAACATCCACGCTTTGTTTAGCAAAGACGAGAAGAGCCGGCGACGACGGCGATCACAAGTTCAGCGTCTCGCTCCATGATAATTTCCAAAACTGTTCGTATAGTTTTCAGATGGTGCTAGAAAGAGCCGAAGGCGGCCACCAGCATACGCTGAGTCCTACCTTGGTAAGTATGGCTTGCTGTAACCCTTCGAAAGTGCATCTCACCATGCATACAAACACGACAATCACTGCGAGGGGCGGCATTACTGAAACGTCATTCAAGCAGTATGGGTTTCCTGATTGTGTTAATCAAAGGGGTCTTGTGGTCATGAAGTGGAAGAAAATGGATTTGGATGAAAGTCCTTACAAGGTAACTGTGGCACACTATTTTGCCAGTTTCGGTAAAACTGATACAGGACTCTCTATGATAGCAAAGATTCGAGGTGTCAGAGCCGAGGATGACAACCAGCAAGGTCTCGTTGTTCAGGTGGAAGGCCCAGTCAAACACCCTTGTCTTGCCTTGTTTCAAATGTTCGATGAAGTGGATAGAACTGGGTGCTGGACGCCTAGTGCGTGCTCTCATTGCGCTAATCGCAATCAAAGGCAGAACATGTGGCAGTCTGATAGCGAAGACAACGATGCTGGAGCTACAGGCACAACGACCTGTGAGCCTATGTCTGCCGGCAGCGACCAAAGCAAAAGCCTTTCAAGCAGTGGAGTGACTTTTGGTGACGATAATGGCTCGCTAGACTCTGCTAGCAAAGTTGTGATTGTTGAATAAAAAATAATAATAATTTGCAGTTAATAAATTTCTGGTGTCTAAAATATTTTGGGGTTATGAAAATTATCGTGAGTTATCTTATCAGGTAAGAACAAGAATGTTATGAAGATCTATGTCATTGGACTTATGTAGTTATACTAATACCCATATGTCTTTTGTCAACATTTGGTTAGCAACATATATTAAAACTGTTTTTACAATTCATGATAAAATAATTATATAACATTTATTAAAATAAATGTTACTATTTCTAATTGTCTAAAGGAAGCCCTCTCATTTTTTTCCCGTATATCTTTTCCCCAAGTTCTCACAACTTTTCCTCAAGCTCTTCCCAAACTTTCGCTTTCTTTCTTGATACCTTTTCTCTTTCTCCCCAAACTTTCAACTCCCCAAATCTGCTACCGCCGTTGCTTCCGTTGCTTGCCGTGCCTCTGCGATTCGTCCACCCCACCTCTATCATGCCTCCACCGCGCCTCTACCACGCCACCGCGGTAACTCCCCTGCTACTGCTGCTTGCAGTGCCTCTGATGTTGTTCGTCCTCTCCCCAAATCAAAGGTTAACCATGCGATTTGTCATTCCGCTTTTGAAATTTTTGTAGAGCAAAGAAAGCAAGAGAATAATGTTTTATTGCCAGATTTGTTCATATTTTCTCTTTATTATTTGATAATTTCATAATTTCAGAATTTAGGATTCTATATAAAATCAAAAGATCTGTTTAGATTTTTCAGAATCTTAGCTAGTTTTGATCTCATTGAGTACTGAGGAGGTGGCTTAACATGGTAGTAAGATGGTTGAGCATTTTTTTAAGTTGAGCAGTCCTTTGTAGTTTCATAGCTATGGTTTTAAATTTCAATTACAGTTGTGGGTACAGTTATGCTGCAATTGCAGAAATTACGACTAATTAGGAAAAATTGCGGTTGATACAACTGCATTTGCTGTTACAAGATTGGAATATTACAATTATTGTTTATTAGCTTTTGATGCGGCCACAAGATATTACAATAGATATGAACATGGTTCTAGATTCGGATCAAATTCTTTAGTCAAATATAATATTAGTTTCTAAGACAATCCTCAAAATTACCAATAAGTCCTACCAACCTGTTCAACTAGAGTAACTAGAAAGAAGGTAAACTAAGTTACCTTTTAGAAACTAAGTTATGATTTACTCAAACTAAAAGGGCAACTTACATATATTTCATTGGTTAGTAGAAAAGGAAGCCATGATTAAGTAAACACATATCTTAACTCCCATTGGTCAAGAAAAGAAAAAAATTTATCCATGCCCCAAGGTAAACCAACGACCAAGCTATAAAGATTTACCCCCTCCCCTCCCCTGCATCATCGTTTTCCTACATGCTACAAGAGGAAGAAAACACTTAGGAAAGAGAGAGGAACTAAGAGAAGGAAGAAAGGAAGTGAGAAGGAACAAAGGAAAACTTTGAAGAACCAACCCACAACAACTCCTAAACTAAGCGAAGATAACAACACCTTCTCTTATTCTTTCTTCTTCCAAAAACTCTAAATCTATGGCTACTTGGAAGAGTTATAAGGGTTGAATTGTACTCATAATGGATGGCTTAGAGTTAGACTCTAAGTGTTTTTATACTAAGTGATTTTATGCATATGTTTTGATTTCTAGAAATTTGTTGTAAATGATCTCTGCATTATATGGATTAGGGTTTGATTTCAAATAGCTAGTATATTTTTAATTGATTTGCACACCTACGGTTGGTTCTTAGTAGTTTTATTGGTAATTACTCATTAGGTTCAAATTGACTTGATAGGTTAAAATGATCAACTAAGTGTTATGGTATGGGAGTCATCATATTTTGATGCTATTTCTTCCATGAATTTGAAAGATTTAAGAACTTGAACTATTATTTACCTATGCTTGGATTAGAGATTGAACTTGAACCTATTATTTACCTATGCTTGGATTGGAAATTGAACTTGAAACTTGAAACTATGAATTACCTATGCTTGAAGAGGACTTCATGGACTCTAATTAAAACTACCTATGAAACTTTCTTAAGGTTCATGGAAGAAAAGGAAATTGGATCTTGCTGAAATTCTTTATTTTAGACTTATGAAATTTGTATGTTTGACTTATTGAATAAGCTATTGTTATTATAACTTCTTGTGTTTAAGTTGTTTGTGATTATTGTAAGAATTTCTCCAAGACACGTGTAAGTAATGATCTTTAAAAATGAGGTAAACTTCGAAGTGAAATAATGTTTCAAAAGGGTAAGGTGATTTCAGTTTACTTCTTGATTTGGTTTATGTTATTGTTAACTTGATTTTACTTGTAACACCTTACCTATATAGTAAAGTGTCAGTTTCTTATACTAACTTATATACATAAATAGTTCATTTAATTACTTAAAAGAATTTATTTTTTGATTACATGATTATATTAATTATCAATTAGACTTCATGATTAACTTCAGAAAAATTTATTCTTAATGTAACTAAATCATTTATTATGTCAACTACGTTCGAATTATAAATAAAAAGGACAAGGTAATTAATTACTATCACGTACATCAAAAGCACACTAGATTGTCATCATCTTTATATAGAGGATCACCAATGTTAAACTATTTACAACAACAACTCAAACAAATAAACTGGCCACTACTAGGTCATTCAGATGATTTTGCTAGGCAATTTAATATAGTACTACATAAGTCGAGATGAAATATCCACAAATGACATTCTACACTATGAAAACAAAAGCATCATTCTCTGCATAGTACACCCAATCAATCTCTAACTCTATCAACAAGGTGATATGTAGCATCCTTATTGTGAACTTGTAGTCTCTGGAAACACCACACTCAAGGGTGAGAATCATAAAAATCTCAATTGGAATTTAAACAATGTAAAAATAGGTAAATAAAATTATGGTGCTACCAATTGTATAAACTATTGAAAATAGTTTCATGGCCATATTGTTATTCCATGATCATAATATGAACAATTCATAGCATATTATCAAAACATTCCACAAAATATTACTAGCTACCCTTCAACACTTAGAATTTCTTTCAATTATATGCTCAATAGTCTTTACATCTTAGGGCTTAGCCCCTTTATCTGTTTATCCTCATATGTTCAAAACATCATGGGTGAAAGTTCTCTTAGCATAGGGTGTCCCCTAATCTGGGTGGTCATTCCACACACTGAGGTGCATTCCACTTAGCCTTGTCCACACACTTGGTAGATAACTAAACGTATGTAAAACTCTTTTGGATCACATTTGCATTATTTCCGACATCTTTACTTTAATTTCTTTTTTAATCTCTAGGAATTAAATATAGATCATTTCTAGGATCATCTCTTTTTTTGTTTTTTATCTTGAGGATCATATCTAAACTTTTAAACTTTTCTTTCACTTTATTAATCATGACTATGCTAAAAATAGTTACTAGATCAAAATCAATATGTTAAGTTTTCTAAGTAAATCCTTCCTTTGCTAGTACCTTTGCTCCCTTAAAGTCCTTGTAATCTTAATTAGCATGTCGTCTTCTACCTTAACACATAAATATCTAAGTGACGGGTAATCTAACTCCTCTAGGCGGAAACTCAGGTTTGCACTTCTCAAAGGTTTCATTTCATTAAACATATAATTAAGCTTAATTCATTACTTAATTAGACTTTTATTGATTCTAATAAGACCTATGTGCCACTTTGCTTAAAATTAGCAATTCTAACTATTTTCCTTCAATATGGCCGAACCTCCTCCTCCCTAAAATTCTTATTTTTCTTCTAAAATATTGGTGGTTCTTAATGAATCACTATGAATTCAAAATACAACTACATATCAAGTGTTAATCAAATCCTACCTATTATACCCTATCTTGGTCGAAACTGTAAGTGTAGAAAAACCTACTTAACCAACCAATTTCTTTTGTAACCTAAGTAAGACCTAGCACTAATCCATATAGAAACATTCATACCTACTCACCTTTAACAAGATTCAAGCAATAAGGGAATCTAAACACAGGAACCCTAAATTGAAATCCTTATGAAAAGAAAATTTAAGAATTTACAACCATAATCTTCATCTAGGTGATTCTAACAACTAACATACTACAAATTCTTCATATTCAATCTAAACTTCAATATACCCAATTTTCCATAGGTTCAAAGTCATAACCATGAAATTTAAAGAATTTAAAAGAGTAAAAGTTTAAATCCCTACCTTTTGAAGCTCTTAGTTTTGCAAGCAAAAAGGCAAAAAACTTTTGTATTGAGCCTAATTTGATCTTCCTCTTCTCCTTTCTTCTTCGCACGGTTCTCTCTTCCTTCCTCTCTTTCTCTTGTTTTTCTTTTCTTCTTTCCCTCTAAGTCTTCTCTTGGTTGTGACCCTTGGCAAAGTTTTGGAAATTGTTTCTTTGTTTATTTTGTTTTAACTTACCTTACTTTTGACTCATAGTTAGAAACCAATAGGATCCTTCCATTCAGTTACTTAGGTGTAACTTGCATTTAATGCTTAGTTACATTAGAACTAAAATAGACTAATTGAATAGTATCTAATTAAAATTCATTTAGTTGTATAAGTAATGATTGCCCAGTCATTACTAATAATGATAAGCTTCTACACACCCCTAGGATGTCAATCTCTTATTGGCTAGCTTCTTATAATATTATCTAACCTAACTAGAAGCTAACCAGATGGTTAGATGGGCTAACTAGATGGTTACTAGTTTCTAAACTTTTATGGAACAAGATGCCGTCATGCATAGGTCCAGTTTTACGAAATTACCACTAATTATTTTATCCTATTCCACTAGGTATTTTAATAGGTTCTTAGCTTTCTTAGACAATTTTTTGTGTTCTCTTTAACTAAGTAACAAAATAATAATAATAAAAATTAGACAATGCAAAAACTAACAAAAAAAGTAAAACAAGCATTTAGATAATTAAGGACTATATAATTTACTCTAATTTAGGAGTGGATGTTACATTTCTCACTCCATTTTAAAATATTTTTTTCTCAAAATTTGTTTACCTGTAATAAATAATTATGGGTAGTTTTTCTTCATGTCTTTGCCCATTTCGCAGGTTGATTCTTCTGAAGTCAATCCTTCCCACAAGACCTTAACCAAAGGAATTATTTTTCCTTTTAATTGTTTAAAATTTCTATCAATAATCTGTATAGGTTTTATTGAATGTGTTAAATCACTTTTTAACTGCATTGGTTCATTCTCTATGACATGAGGAATAAATATAGTATTTTCTAAGTTGAGATATGTAGAAGATGTCATGAAGATTTGAGAGACTTGGAGGAAGTACTATTTGATAAGCAATTGACCCTATTTTTTTTAAGAATTTGAAAAGGACTAAGAAATCTAAGATTCAGCTTTTTGGATTTTAGGGATCTGCTAATTCCAGTCATAGGAGAGATTTTAAGAAAAACATGTTCTCCTTCTTTAAATTTTAAAGGTTTTCTTCTTTGATCAGCATAACTCTTTTATCTACGTTGAGCAATAAGTAATCTATTCCTAATCATTTTAATTAGTTCTGTGGTCTCCTGAACAAGTTTTGGTCCTAAAAATTTTCTTTCCCCAATTTCATACTAACAAAAAGGTGATCTACACTTCTTATCATATAGAGCTTCATTGGGTTCCATTCTAAGACTGGAATGGTAATTGTTGTTGTATGCAAACTCTACTAGAGGTAGGTGGTCCTCCTAACTTCCCTTTCAATCTAAGGTTTGAATAGTTTTCTTAGTTTGAACATCTATTTGAAGATGATATACTGTACTAAAGCATAACTTAGTACCAAAAGCCTTTCCCTAAAATCTAAAGGTAAATCTGGGATCCCTATATGAAATTATGTTGGAAGGAATACCATGCAATCTTACAATTTCTTTGATATAAAGTTGAGCTGACTTGCCCAATGAATAGGTAGCTTAAATTGGGAGAAAATGTGTTGATTTGGTTAATCTATCCACAATTACCCATATGGCATCATATCCTGATGGAGTTTTAGGTAAACTCATCACAAAATCCATTGATACATTATCCCATTTCCACTCAGGTATATCAAGAGGCTGCAATAAACCTACTAGTTTCTAGCATTCAATTTTAACTTTCTGACAAACTAGACATCTAGTTACATATTTAGCAATTTCCTTTTTATTCCTTGTTATATAGGTCTTGACAAGACAACTGTTGATGTTGGAGAGATATTATTGGCTATACATTAGGAGAGACGTCACTAAGTTTATGCAGAGATGCTACATCTACGAAACTTCAAAGAGCCAATCCCAAAATATTGGTTTTTATATGCCTTTAGCTATTCCAAAAAATATCTGGGAGGGTTTATGTATGGACTTTGTGCTTGGATTACCCCATACATAAAGGGGAATGGATTCTATTTTTGTTGTGGTTTACAGGTTTTTTCTAAGATAGCACACGTTATTCCATGCAAGAGGACTTCAAAATGCAAACGGAATAGCCAAATTGTCTTCCAAAGTCGTTGTTCATTTGAATGGTTTGCCTAAGACAATCACTTTAGACCGAGACAATATGTTTCTTGGCTATTTTTGGAGGACTTGGGAAGATGTTTGATTCATCTTTGAATTATAGTAGCACAATTTATCCATAAACTGATGGATACACTAAAGTCGTAAACAGAACTCTAGAAAATTTGATTCGTAGCACTTGTGGAGATAGGCCAATGCAGTGGGACGCTACATTATCTTAGGCAAAATTTGCTTATAACAGTGATGTCAATAGTGCGATAGGGAAACCATCATTCTATGTTGTACATGTCTATACCAAGTCACCACAGCATGCTGTTGATATGATCAAGCTACATAAAACTCCTAGAGTTAGTGCAACTACAAAAAATATAGTTAATTGGTGGCAGGAATGTTCAAGCCGAGGTGAAACAGAAATTGGAACAAGCCAATGCCAAGTATAAAAAGGCATCATATAAACATTGCAAAAAGCCTACTTTTGATGTTGGAGATTAGGAAATGGTGTTTTATGCAAGGAGAGATTTCCAGTGAGAGCTTATAGCAAGCTACAGCCCAAGAAGAATGGGCCATATAGGATTTAAAAGAACATTAATGATGATGCATATGTTGTGGACATACCAGGTATTATGAAAATTTTCAAAACATTTAATGTGACAAATATTTATCCATATTATATATTCATTTAATGTTTTGGTTAATTTGAGGTCAAGTTTTTATCAAGTGGAAGGGATTGATGTGGAAGGTATTGTAGAGGTCTTTATGGACCAATTAGATCATCACAAGCCAAAAGTGTATGGGTCGAAATCACTAATTAAGCTTGTTATCTTTAAACGACCATAACTTTTAATCCAGGAAGAGATATAGGGCCTATTAAATATTATTGGAAAGTCTTTTCGAGCTTGTTGATGTGGCAATCTGGGTGAAATGTGGTTAAGGCCAATTTTGGATTCAAAATACACTGTTTAGACCTATTTTAGGCCATTTTTATAATTTTTTCATTATTTTAGTATTTTGTTTAATTATTTTCGCTTGGATTTCAGACCTTTGTCAAATAAATACTTTGTTTCTTTTCCCAATTCAGATTATTAATAATATTTTCATATTGTCTTTCAATTTAAGTTTCAGACACTAACTCGCTGCATCAACAAACTAAGCATATCTTCTAAAAGGAGATTTCTAGGACCATAAGCAAAATTGATAAATGGAACAACTTCAATTATAGGAAAATTTCTTATGTACTCTTAGTGTACTGCACCTAACAGTTGAGATTTGATTTAAATTTTATTATATAATATTTTATATTTAATTCAATGGCATGTGTGGTTATGCTTGCACGTGTTATAATTTTAGTGGACTTTTGGTACAAAGGAAAGGAAATGAATGGAATAAAAACATAAGTTTTTTTATATTTTGATCTTGAAAATTTTATATATTTCATTATATTTCATTTATATTCTTTCCATCATACCAAATGTGCTCTTACTCTAGGAGTATATAAGAATTTTTCAAATTATAGACAAATAGGAAATTGTTTTGTCAACTCAATCTATATTTCATCTTACACTTAGTGCACGCTTGATATTATGAAAATGAAAGAAATGTAATAGGAATAGGAATGAGATTGAAAATAAAAATGGAATGAGTATTCTATAAATGAAATAAATAATATTTCTTAAAAATTTAATATTTCTTCTTTAATTTTTTTACCAAACAAAAATAATAATAACGTCATTCGCACTCGCATTTTTATTCTAATTATTTTCTTTCCATTCTATAAAATGTGTCCTTCGAGAAATGATCTTCGGTAGTGTCACTGTCAACCAATAACAAGAAGGGCGGCATTGGATCCCACGGCCGCATGAGAAATATTCTTATGCGCGAATGCACTGCACCCATTCCCAAGAGCGAGAGAATAATTAATGGTAACGACGAAGATGGAGATAAAAAAGAATGAATCTCGGGAAAGAGGAGGAGGGGAATTGTTTATTTATATGCGGTGTGGGTTAACATGAGAAAATGTTATAGAAATATGTCACTTTAATCCACTATAAAAAAAAGCAGTAGTCTGTGCAAGAAGAACCCCACTACTTTTCGCTGAAACTTTATCATTAACTCGGAATCGGAATCAATCCTCAGTCCATTAATTATATTTTACATATATTACGTAGAAGGAGAGACTTGCCCCTCTATAAACCCAGATAGCGAGACAAACACAGATAAGGTCCAGTTATCACATGGGAAACACTCATGGCAGCATGTTTCTTCCGGGGAATGAAGACTGTTCTTATCAAGTAAAATTTGGCAAATCTGCTGCCATCGATGTGAGCAAAAGAAAGGTCGGCACAACTGATGAAGGAGACTCTTATGAGCAGCGCACTGTGTCATACAAGATCCACGAGAGAACATCCACGCTCTGTTTAGCAAAGACGAGAAGAGCCGGCAACGATCGCGATCACAAGTTCAGCATCTCACTCCATGATAATTTCCAAAACTGTTCGTATAGTTTTCAGATGGTGGTAGAAAGAGCTGAAGGCGGCCGCCAGCATACGCTGAGTCCTACCTTGGTAAGTATGGCTTGCTGTAACCCTTCGAAAGTGCATCTCACCATGCATACAAACACGACAATCACTGCGAGGGGCGGCTCTACTGAAACGTCATTCAAGCTGTATGGGTTTCCTGATTGTGTTAATCAAAGGGGTCTTGTGGTCATGAAGTGGAAGAAAATGGATTTGGATGAAAGTCCTTGCAAGGTAACTGTGGCACACTATTTTGCCAGTTTCGGCAAAACTGATACAGGACTCTCTATGATAGCAAAGATTCAAGGTGTCAGAGCCGAGGAAGGCAACCAGCAAGGTCTCGTTGTTCAGGTGGTAGGCCCAGTCAAACACCCTTGTTTTGCCTTGTTTCAAATGTTCGATGAAGTGGATAGAACTGGGTGCTGGACGCCTAGCGCGTGCTCTCAATGTGCTAATCGCAATCAAAGGCAGAACATGTGGCAGTCTGATAGCGAAGACAACGATGCTGGAGCTACAGGCACAAACGACCTGTGAGCCTATGTCTGGCGGCAGCGACCAAAGCAAAAGCCTTTCAAGCAGTGGAGTGACTTTTGGTGAAGATAATGGCTCGCTAGACTCTGCTAGCAAAGTTGTGATTGTTGAATAAAAAATAAAAATATTTTGCAGTTAATAAGTTTCTGGTGTCTAGAATTGGGGTTATGAAAATTATCGTAAGTTATCTTATCAGGTAAGAACAGGTAAGTTTTGAAGATATGTAATTGGAATTATGTAGTTATACTACTACCCATATGTCTTTTGCCAACATTTGGCTAGCAACATATATTAAACTGTTGTTTAAAATTCATGATAAAATAATTTTATAACATTTATTAAAATAAATGTTACTATTTCCTATTGTCTAAAGGAAGCCCTCTGGTGTTTTTCCCGTATACCTTTTCCCCAAGTTCTCACACCTTTCCCACAAACTCTTCCCACACTTTCACTTTTTTTCTTGATACCTTTTCTCTTTCTCCCCAAACTTTCAACTCCCCAAATCTGCTACCGCCGTTGCTTCCGTTGCTTGCCGTGCCTCTGCCATTCCTCCACCCCACCTCTGTCATGCCTCCACCGCGCCTCTACCACGCCACCGCGGTAACTCCGCCTGCTACTGCTGCTTGCAGTGCCTCTGATGTTGTTCGTCCTCTCCCCAAATCAAAGGTTAACCATACGATTTGTCATTCAGCTTTTGAATTTTTTGTAAAGGAAAGAAAGCAAGAGAATAATGTTTTATTGCCAGATTTGTTCATATTTTCTCTTTATTATTTGATAATTTCATAATTTCAGAATTTAGGATTCTATATAAAATCAAAAGGTCTGTTTAGATTTTTCAGAATCTTAGCTAGTTTTGATCTCATTGACTACCGAGGAGGTGGTTTAACATGGTAGTAAGATGGTTGAGCATTTTTTTAAGTTGAGCAGTCCTTTGTAGTTTCATAGCTATGGATTTAAATTTCAATTATAGTTGTGAGTACAGTTATGTTGCGATTATAAAAATTATAAATAATTAAGAAAAAATACTGTTAATGCAACTGTATTTGCAGTCACAAGATTGGAATATTATAATTATTGTTTATTAGCTTTTGATGCGGCCACAAGATATTACAATAGATATGAACATGGTTCTAGATTCGGATCAAATTCTTTAGTCAAATATAATATTAGTTTCTAAGACATTCCTCAAAATTACCAATAAGTCTACCAACTAGTTTAGTGAGAGTAACTAGAAAGAAGGTAAACTAAGTTACCTTTTAGAAACCAAGTTATGATTTACTCAAAATAAAAGGGTAACTTGCATATATTTCATTGGTTAGTAGAAAAGGAAGCCATGATTAAGTAAACACATATCTTAACTCCCATTGGTCAAGAAAAGAAAAAATTTTCTCCATGCCCCAAGGTAAACCAACGACCAAGCTATAAAGATTTACCCCCCCCCCCCCCTCTTGCATCGTCATTTTCCTACATGCTACAAGAGGAAGAAAACACTTAGGAAAGAGAGAGGAACTAAGAGAAGAAAGAAAGAAAGTGAGAAAGAACAAAGGAAAACTTTGAAGAAGCAACCCACAACAACTCCTAAACTAAGCGGAGATAACAACACCTTCTCTTATTCTTTCTTCTTCCAAAAACTCTAAATCTATGGCTACTTGGAAGAGTTATAAGGTTTGAATTGTACTCATGATGGATGGCTTAGAGTTAGATTCTAAGTGTTTTTATACTAAGTGATTTTATGCATATGTTTTGATTTCTAGAAATTTGTTGTAAATGATCTCGGTATTATATGGATTAGGGTTTGATTTCAAATAGCTAGTATATTTTTAATTGATTTGCACACCTACGGTTGGTTCTTAGTAGTTTTATTAGTAATTACTCATTAGGTTCAAATTGACTTGATAGGTTAAAATGATCAACGAAGTGTTTTGGTATGGGAGTCATCATATTTTGATGCCATTTCTTCCATGAATTTGAAAGATTTAAGAACTTGAACTATTATTTACCTCTGCTTGGATCGGAGATTGAACTTGAACCTATTATTTACCTATGCTTGGATTGGAAATTGAACTTGAAACTTGAAACTATGAATTACCTATGCTTGAAGAGCACTTCTTGGACTTTAATCAAAACTACCTAAGAAACTTTCTTAAGGTCCATGGAAGAAAAGGAAATTGGATCTTGCTGAAATTCTTTATTTTAGACTTATAAAATTTGTATGTTTGACTTATTGAATAAGCTTATGTTATTATAACTTCTTGTGTTTAAGTTGTTTGTGATTATTGTGAGAATTTCTCCAAGACACATGTAAGTAATGATCTTCAAAAATGAGGTAAACTTCGAAGTGAAATAATGCTTCAAAAGGGTAAGGTGATTTCGGTTTACTTCTTGATTTGGTTTATGTCATTGTTGTAACACCTTACTTATATAGTAAAGTGTCACTTTCTTACACTAACTTATATACATAAATAGTTCATTTAATTACTTAAAAGAATTTTATTTTTTGATTATGTGATTATGTTAATTATCAATTAGACTTCATGATTAACTTCAAAAAAATTTATTCTTAATGTAACTAAATCGTTTATTATGTCAACTACATTGGAATTATAAATAAAAAGGACAAGGTAATTAATTACTATCACATACATCAAAAGCGCACTAGATTGTCATCATCTTTATACAGAGGATCACCTACGTTAAACTATTTACAACAACAACTCAAACAAACAAACTGGCCACTACTAGGTCATGCAGATGATTTTACTAGGCAATTTAATATAGTACTACATAAGTCTAGATGAAATATCCACAAATGACATTCTACATTATTAAAACAAAAGCACCATTCTCTGCATAATACACACAATCAACCTTTAACTCTATCAGCAAGGTGATACGTAGCATCCTTACTATGAACATGTAGTCTCTGGAAACACCACACTCTAGGGTGAGAATCATAAAAAATCTCAGTTGGAATTTAAACAATGTAAAAATAGATAAATAAAATTATGGTACTGCCAGTTGTATAAAACTATAGAAAATAGTTTCATGGCCATATTGTTATTCCATGATCATAATATGAACAATTCATAGCATATAATCAAAACATTCCACAAAATATTACTAGCTACCCTTCAACACTTAGAATTTCTTTCAATTATATGCTCAATAGTCTTTACGTCTTAGGGCTTAGCCCTTTATCTGTCTATCCTTACGTGGTCAAAACATCATGGGTGAGAGTTCTCTTAGCATAGGGTGTCCCCTAATCTGGGTGGTCATTCTACACACTAAGGTGGATTCCACTCAGCCTTTGTCCACACACTTCGTAGATAACTAAACATATGTAAGACTCTTTTGGATCACATTTGTATCATTTCCGACATCTTCACTTTAATTTCTTTTTTAATCTCTAGGAATGACATCTGGATCATTTCTAGGATCATCTCTTTTTTGGTTTTTATCTTGATGATCATATCTAAGCTTTTAAACTTTTCTTTCACTTTATTAATCATGACTATGCTAAAAATACTTACTAGATCAAAATCAATATTCTAACCTTTCTAAGTAAATCCTTCCTTTTCTAGTACCTTTGCTCCCTTAAAGTCCTTGTAATCTTAATTAGCATGTCACCTTCTACCTTAACACATAAATATCTAAGTGAAGGGTAATCTAACTCCTCTAGGCCAAAACTCAGGTGTGCACTTCTCAAAGGTTTCATTTCATTAAACATTTAATTAAGCTTAATTCATTACTTAATTAGACTATTATTGAGTCTAATAAGACCTATGTGCCACTTTGCTTAAAATTAGCAATTCTAACTATTTTCCTTCAATATGGCCAAACCTCCTCCTCCCTAAAATCCTTATTTTTCTTCTAAAATATTGGTGGTTCTTAATGAATCACTATGAATTCAAAATACAACTACACATCAAGTGTTAATCAAATCCTACATATTATACCCTATCTTGGTCGAAACTGTAAGTGTAGAAAAACCTACTTAACCAACCAATTTCTTTTGAAACCTAAGTATGATCTAGCACTAATCCATATAGAAACATTCATACCTATCCACCTTTAACATACCTATCCACCTTTAACAAGATTCAAGCAATAAGGGAATCTAAACACAGGAACCCTAAATTGAAATCCTTATGAAAAGAAAATTTAAGAATTTACAACCATAATCTTCATGTAGGTGATTCTAACAAATAACATACTACGAATTCCTCATATTCAATCTAAACCTCAATATACCCAATTTTCCATAGGTTCAAAGTCATAACCATGAAATTTAAAGAATTTAAAAGAATAAAAATTTAAATCCCTACCTTTTGAAGCTCTTAGTTTTGCAAGCAAAAAGGCAAAAAACTTTTGTTTTGAGCCTAACTTGATCTTTCTTTTCTCCTTTCTTCTTCGCACGGTTCTCTCTTCCTTCCTCTCTCTTTCTCCTGTTTTTCTTTTCTTCTTTCCCTCTAATTCTTCTCTTGGTTGTGACCCTCGGGAGAGTTTTGGAAATTGTTTCTTTGTTTATTTTATTTTAACTTATCTTTCTTTTGACTCATAGTTAGAAACCAATAGGATCCTTCCATTTAGTTACTTAGGTGTAACTTGCATTTAATTCTTAGTTACATTAGAACTAAACTAGACTAATTGAATATTATCTAATTAAAATTCATTTAGTTAGGGTATAAGTAATGATTACTAATCATTACTAATAATGATAAGCTTCCACACACCCCTAGGATGTCAATCTCTCATTGGCTAGCTTTTTATAATATTATCTAACCTAACTAGAAGCTAACCAGATGGTTAGATGGGCTAACTAGATGGTTACTAGTTTCTAAACTTTTATGGAGTAAGACACGGTCATCATAGGTCCAGTTTTACGAAATTGCCACTAATTATTTTATCCTATTCCACTAGGTATTTTAATAGGTTCTTAGCTTTTCTAGGCAATTTTTTGTGTTCTCTTTAACTAAGTAACAAAAAAATAATAATAAAAATCAGACAATGCAAGAATTAACAAAAATAGTAAAACAAGCATTTGGATAATTAAGGACTATATAATTTACTCTAATTTAGGAATGGATGTTACATTTACTCTAATTTAAGAGTGGATGTTACATTTCTCTCTCCATTTTAAAATATTTTTTTCTCAAAATTTGTTTATCTGTAATAAATAATTATGGGTAGTTTTTCTTCATGTCTTCCTCCATTTCCTAGATTGATTCTTCTGAAGTCAATCCTTCCCACAAGACCTTAACCAAAGGAATTATTTTTTCCTTTTAATTGTTTAAAATTTCTATCAATAATATGTATAGGTTTTATTGAATGTGTTAAATCACTTTTTAACTGCATTGGTTCATTCTCTATGACGTGAGGAATAAAGATAGTATTTTCTAAGTTGAGATACGTGGAAGACGTCATGAAAATTTGAGAGACTTGGAAGAAGTGCTATTTGATAAGCAATTGACCCTATTTTTTTAAGAATTTGAAAAGGACCAAGAAATCTAAGATTCAGCTTTTTGGATTTCAGGGATCTGCCAATTCCAGTCATAGGAGAGATTTTAAGAAAAACATGCTCTCCTTCTTTAAATTTTAAAGGTTTTCTTCTTTGATCAGCATAACTCTTTTGTCTACCTTGAGTAATAAGTAATCTATCCATGATCATTTTAATTAGTTTTGTGGTCTCCTGAACAAGTTTTGTTCCTAAAAATTTTCTTTCCCCTATTTCATACTAACACAAAGGTGATCTACACTTCCTATCATATAGAGCTTCATATGGTGTCATTCTAAGACTGGAATGGTAATTGTTGTTGTATGCAAACTCGACTAGAGGTAGGTGGTCCTCCCAACGTGCCTTTCAATCTAAGGTTTGAATAGTTCTCTTAGTTTGACCATCTATTTGAAGATGATATGATGTACTAAAGCATAACTTAGTCCCAAAAGCCTTTCCCTAAAATCTAGAGGTAAATCTCGGATCCCTATATGAAATTATGCTGGAAGGTATACCATGCAATTTTACAATTTCTTTGATATAAAGTTGAGCTAACTTATCCAATGAATAAGTAGCATAAATTGGGAGAAAATGTGTTAATTTGGTAAATCTATCCACAACTACCCATATGGCATCATATCCTGATGGAGTTCTAGGTAAACCCATCACAAAATCCATTGATACATTATCTCATTTTCACTCAGGTATATCAAGAGGTTGCAATAAACCTACTGGTTTCTAGTGTTCAATTTTAACTTTCTGACAGACTAGACATCTAGTTACATATTCAGCAATTTCCTTTTTCATTCCTAGCCACCAAAATTCTTTTTTAAGGTCGTGATACATTTTAGTTGTACCATGATGAATGGTATATTTACTACAGTGAGTCTCTTGTAAAATTCTACTTTTTAATTCTTTATTATTAGGGATACACAGCCTTCTTTAATATAAAATAATTTCATCTTTAGTTAAACAAAAGTCTTCATGTTTTCCTTGAAGAATCTGATTTTTCAAGTTTTGTAAAAAAATTCATATGAATTTTGAGCTCCCTTAATTTGGGTTCTGAGTTCTTTTACAATTTTAAGTTCACTCATATACAAACTGCCAGGTTGTAAAGTCACTGAGAGATTCATGTCTCTAAATTTGTCCAATAACTCAAATTTTTGAATCATCATGGCTGATATATATGTAATGACTTTCTGCTAAGTGTATCAACTACGACATTAACTTTACTTGGATGGTACTTTAATTCAAAAATCATTCAGAAATTCCATTCATCTTCTCTATCTTATATTCAACTTCTTCTTATCAAAAAGATATTTTAAACTCTTATGATTACTAAACACTTCAAATCTAACTTCATACAAGTAATGCCTCCATATCTTTAACGGAAAAATCACTATTGCTAACTCTAGGTCATGGGTAGGGTTTTTTTCATGTGGTCTAAGTTGTCTTGAAGCATAGGCCACTACTCCCTACTTCTACATTAAAATAGTACATACAAGATCTTTCTTAGATGTATCATTGTACACCAGGAAATTTCCTAAAGGATCAGGGATTACTAACACAAGAGTGGTGGTTAACCTAACTTTTTGTTCTTGAAAACTATCTTCACATCCTTTTTTTTCATACAAAAAGATTACCCTTCTTGGTTAATCTTGTCAAAGGTAAAACTAATTGGGAAAATCTTTTTATGAACCTCCTATAGTATCCTGCTAACCCAAGAAAATTTCTAATTTTCGTTATGGTTGAAGGTCTTTCCTTGAAAATTACAACTTCTATCTTGCTAAGGTCTACTAACACTCCTTCTTGTGACACAACATGAAAAAATTTTACTTCTACCAATCGAAATTCACATTTTTCTAATTTGGCATACAGTTGTTTCTCTTGTAAAACTTGCAACACAATTCTAAGGTGCTGCTTATGCTCTTCTTCTGTCTTAGAATATATGAGAACATTCTTTATAAAGAAATCTAGGTAAGGCCTAAAGATTCAGTTCATATAATCCATGAATACTGCTTAGGCATTTATAAGATCATATGGCATTACTAGATACTTATAATGCCCATACCTAGTCCTAAAATCAAATATCTTCTTGTTTAACCCTAATGTGATGATAACTAGATCTTAAATCTATTTAGGAAACGACTATAACTCCTATAAGCTGATCCAGTAAATCGTCTATTATAGAGAGTGGATATTTATTTTTAATAGTTACTTTATTTAATTGTATATAATCTACACACAATCTCAAACTTCCATCTTTCCTTTTAACAAAGAGTACAGGGGCTTCCTAAAGTGATACATTAGGTTTGATGAATTATTTGGCCAATACGTCCTCTATCTATTTCTTTAGCTCATCTAATTCTAAAAGGGACATTCTACAGTGTGCTATAGATATAGGACCTATTCCAGGTATCAAATCAAATTCAACTTCTCTTTCAGGTGGAAAATTAGTTATCTCAAAGGGAAACATTGTAGGATATTCTCAAACCACAGGGAAATTGTTTATGTTTTGCTTAACCTCAGAATCTAAAGAAGATAAAAGAACATATCCTTCATATCCTTTATTTAAACATCTCATGACCTGGATGGTAGTAAGAAATATGGATTCATTAAGTGTTTGTGTGTGCTATGATTTTGACAAGAATACAATAGATTTTTCTGGATAGTTTAGAACAATATTATTGACAAACATCCAATCCATTCTAAGAATAACATCAATTCCAAACAATGACAAACAAACAAGATTAATAGTAGATAAATTATTTTCTACCTGGATAAGACATTTTAAACACATTTGAGAAGTTAAGACTTTCCCTCCAATGGGAGTAGAAAAAGACATATCATATGGTAGAACAAACACAAGCAACTTCAATTAATTCACACAATCAACAGATATGAAAAAATGAGTAGTTCTTTAATCAAACAATGCAGTTAGAAGTTTATTCTTAGTTAAGCACTAACTCTGTATCAAATATAGGAAAATGAGTTCCCTCTTCTCCACTAAGAATGAATACCCTTCCTTAGGTTTGTGGCCTAGGTAGTGATGTTCCAATTGTCAAAAGGGACAAGTTAAACGAGGATTATTGTCCTAAGAATGATCTTGAGAAGAGTTCTATGAAAAACACTCTTTATGCCAATGAAGTGTGTAGCTTTATGTATGCTCATGTATGCACCGGCCTTGATTTTTCATTTGATGTTAATGTACTGGGTAAATATCTATCTAACCTAAAACATGTTCATTAGGTTTGCTGCTATGAAGGTTATGATATACCTGCAAAAGACAAAGACTTACATGCTTGATTACAGAAAGGTTGATGATTTAAATGTTATTGGTTAACCTTATTCAAACAACCATTGAAGATTTACTGTGACAACAGAATTACTTCTGTAAGTTAAGGATGGCAAAAATCTATGTACCTACAAGGGTTCATGAGAAATACTTGCGAGGAAAATTGGCCTTTATTTTTCATTAAAAACTTTAGTGAACAATTTTTCATTGATTTTAAATTTTAGTTCTTATAGTTTACAAAGATCAATATTGATCCCTATAATTTATATTATCATTTAATATTATGTTATCACTTCATTAGAAAAATTTAAATTTTGAAATAATTACATAGCAAAGAAAAAAATTAATGATATGACAATCCAAGTTTAAATGATAATAATTTTTATAGTTATAGTGAATCAAAAATTAAATCCAAAAAGGAAATAGAAATCATACATTCAGCAAATAAATTGATATCCACAAAAAGCTATCTTGTGTAACCTTTTTTCATTTAACCATGATAAGATAGAAATCTTCGTCAGGCTAATGTTTTTTTAAAGTTAAAATAAATAATTAATTCTTATAATTTTATTTAATTTAAATTTAAATTTTTATAATTTTTTTTTAATATTAATCTTTATAATTTTATTCATTTAAATGTTAATCACTATTATATAATTTCTATTCATTAAAATATTAATCTTTTTTTAACATTAAAATTTAATTCTTATAATTTTAAATTATTAAAATATATTAATCACTCATATACTAAAATTTAAATAAATAAAATTATAAAAATTAATATCTAAAAAAAAAATATTACAAGAAAAATAATATAAATCAAATAAAACTATAGATGTCAATTATTTATTTTAACCTTTCCTTAATCATAATAGACTCTCCATTGCTCTTTTTTAACCCCGACCCCAACATCTACCCCCGTAAATAATGAATTGCTTTCTTAAGCAAACAAATATATTCATTACATTTTTTTTTTATGTAGTTGACGTCTTTCACCACATCGAGCTAAAAGTTTATATCTGCAAGTGTATCATAAAATATCATTATATCACTATATTTTTCTTGACACAATTGGGAACTGGAGAATTACACAATGGCAATAAACGAGGAAGCCAACTAAATTACAAGGCAATAAGTTCACATCTTCAAATATGGAACGTATTAAGGATTTGCCAATGGCAACATTTTCCTCTAATATGAGCCAAGGGTTGCGTAATGTGCATTTTGATGCACATATGTGATTAACGACAATTACATATTTCCTTTTCACATCTCTAACCGATGTGAATTTCCGGATCCAGCAAAACCTGAAATAATTGCAACCTGCATTTAGATTTAACTTGATAGATTGATCACAAGCATTAAATACAAAGCAGGATTAGAAACAAAAGAGTAACTTCTACCAAGAAAGGCATTGGAGGTGACGTGCAAAAAAAGCAAAGAAAAGAAGAAAGAAAATGAAATATCTTTTTCTTTCTATTTGCAAGTTCTGCAAATCCATCCTGGTCTTAAAAAGGAAAACAGGGATAGTAAACCTTAAGAGTATGTTTGGAACCACAAATTTTAAGAATTGATTAGATTTATACATGAAATATTTTGTTTGGAAGGTTATAAAATACGAATTGATTTAATTTTATAATGGTTTACAAGCATGAACATGATTTCTAAATCAAATTAAATCACTTCAACTAAAATCAAATTAAATCAATTCTAATTTTTAGTGGTTCCAAGCATAGTGTAAGGCTGGGAGTCGTAAGGCGTACAAAATCCTTAGAGGTTGATCATTGAATAGTCAGTTTACAGAAATGAAAACGATGTCACTGAAAAGGTAAAATACACACACCAGCAGAAAGACAAACCTTACCTTCAACCTGAGCCCGTGTTTGTGCACAACCACCAATCTCGAAGAAGCAAACAAACCAGACAGTAGCAATAACGTTGGCACGAGACTCGCTAGCATTGCAATTCATGTGTATCAAAGTGGAGTAATCTATAATGACTGCAGACCTATTTGATTGTGGCAGATGTTGAGGCAGCTGTCGCCTCTGCTATTAAGGAAATAGGTTGCCGAGCCTGGAGGCACGCACCTATATCAAACGGATGCAACTCAGAACCATCAAAAATAAGATTTACACCCGGAAGGATTACTACTTTACTATAATTTTCATCTGGTTCAGCTTTTATCGTATTGGATTGAGGGACTTCTTCAATGGGCCTTGTGGCAGCTTCGTAAACAGGAGTTAAGGCGTATGATCTGCACCATTCAATAGCATATAGTTTCTGAGAGTTGGGATGACAACGAAACCACAATTATGAACTATAAGGTGAAGATGAAAGAGTTATGCCAAGTTTCTGAATATTTCAATATGTATAAAATGTTGCCACTTAAATTTTAAAGAACTACAATAAACTCCACAACAACAAAAGAACTGACAATGAAACGTAGCATCATAAAACAGTCAAAAATATCACAAACAGATACACAACGGAATTATAAACACAGAAAACTATGTCTAAGGTATTATATTTCTGATTTTTGTTATGTTCACAATTTTTTGTTCTTTATCAATATCCTGTATTTGCATTTATCTATAGATTCTATAGTTTGGAAAGGTCGCAAATGCAAAATAGTTACATGATATTTTCAAATTATATAGATTAAGCAGTCAACTTAAAATCACCTCACAAAAACAATTTTAGGCAGAGAATAAGAATGGATCATAAACCAACCAGCTCATCCCAAATGAAGTCTGCAAGAAGTTTTCTGATTGCTGGCAAGTAGTACAAACACTGAACATAATCTACTGAATAACAGAACATATGTTTGATTTCCACACAACAAAGATCATGTCAATGATAGATTCCAAATCCCAAATAATGAATTCTTGGCACAGAGGAGTCCAAGTTTACTAAAAGGGTGCTAACAAGGAATTGAAAAATGCTACTCACTACCTTTAGCATTTGGCTTAGGCTAACAACCTTATACATCTTCTCTAAAAGATGAAGTATAGTTGCTAGAATGGTTTGACTAAAAAGAAGAATGTTACTTAAAACATTAACTGCTACAGGTTTAGCAAATTTCCAGTAGGTTTACAAATTACGAATTAAAATTTTCCTTTTTGTTATTCAGTCATGTATCAGCAACAGGTTTCACCATTTGATTAGATTAGAGAAGAATCAAGGCGATTATTTCTGAGAATGAAATTGATTTTATGTTTGTCAAAACAATGCTAATAGAATTCATTCATTTATCTGATAAGAAAATTCAACAATCTTCAAGCATTGAATGCATAGAAATTGACAAACCTAAGAATGCTGCCATCAAAGCTCAAAACTTCAGTTCTGCAGCGTTGTCGATTAGCAAGTTTTAACCTCTGATGCTCACTTAATGCCCCTGAAATGGGAGACGAAGGGTCCACAAGTGGATTCCATCTTCCACTAGCATAGTTCATAAGTTGTCGTGAAGACTCCTTAGCTTGCTCTTTCTGGTAAAGAAGCTTTGCAGCAGGACCTGTTGCTTGGTACTCAGCACAAATGTCATGCAACTTTTTCCTTAAGCTTTGCATTGCATCATGGTGCTCACTGAATGAACCAGATTGAAGCAATTCTGATGAAACTACCCTTCTACATATATTATTACACAACTTCGGACTAAATAGTGGCATCCCAAATTCCAAACTCAATGGAACCCATTCATATTTCTCTTCATCAAGTGAAAACTGGTCTGATTCTCTTCCATTAAATAATTTCAGTAGCCGAATATAACCAACCGTCCACAGTTCCATCTTGTTTGCCAAATCAGTCAAAATGGAATTCAGCTTTAGACTTTCCTCTTCACATATTCCTAACTCTTTTCCTACAGGGGAAATTGAACCATCAGAGTTCTTTAGGGGCAAAGGAATATCCAAGGTAATAACTTTTCCAGATTCATCAAGATCAAATTTACTGAGAGGCTGCACTAGCACAGCTGAATGTTTAAGAAGTGAATTTAAACAATGCAATAGTATACTTCCCTTCACTAAACTTCCTTCAAGCTTCCCTCCCAACCCTCCTACTGTGGAACCATCCCAAGACCATATGAGGGCTTTCTCACAACCAGCCAATGGAGCTGGAAGTAAGCGTAGACACTGTCCTTTCATCAGAACAACTGATAGAGGCCCACTAGCTACAGTTGAATACAATAGCAATTTCATCCACGGAGTCATAGAAGAATATGAGGGAGGACCAAAATGAACTGGACCTGTGGGTCCAGGAAGAACTGATGAATGAGGAAGAGGCACTATGGATACAACTATATCATAGTCACGAAGAAACAAACGATCAAGAGTTGCTGGTGCAAGAGAAGCCAAGCTTTCACAGCGAAGAATGTCTACTCGATATTTCCTTTTCCTCTTTAACATTTCTGTTGCAACATCTGACCTTTCAACTATTAGTTTCTCATCATTTTGGACATTTGCAACCGATTTACTGGCTTCTTCTATGTGAATGCCATCATCTTCCAAAGTAATAGAATGGGTTCCATCACTCGCACTATTAGGAACAGCTTCAGATGAGACAGAAGCTTCTGAATACTTCTCTGAATCTAAATTTAATAAATCATCATTATTCATCCCAGCTTCTGTAATACCATAGTCTCCTGATTTGTCAGCTAAAGAGATTTCAGCTACTAGAGAAATTGGCTCATCATTGCTCGAAGTCACCGTATCCATCTTATCAAAACCTTCCACCACTTTTACATCAGTAGTAACTCCACCTGATTGTAAAACATTCTAATACACAACGCAGGCTAAATGCATGATTTGCGAATTCCTGCAGTTCTCCCTCAAATTTTTGTACCCTCCAGGGTACTAAGATCATTGCAAAGATCAGCAATGCTGGCATGACCCAATTTCCCCGCTTCATAGAGTGTAACAGCATGAGATTTCAGGCCTGACAAAGTTCAGAAGGAAGTATGATTTTGGTCAGACTATAGACAGATATAAACATACAAACCAATTCTATGACACATAGCTAGACAGAAGACAAACTCATAACGAATAGCCAAAAATAAAGATTTTACTGCATTGGCATATAAGCAAAAAACACGGATTTTATTAATCAATAATCAAAGCAAATGTAATCCCCATGAACATAGAAGTCATGTTTGGCTCAATATGCTCCCCTTTTCAAGCTTCAAACATTTATGAGATTGGAGGCTAAAAATAATAAGCGACTAGCTCGTTATTCTCAACAGCATAATTTTGTGGAGTACTTCAGAAAACAAAAAAAGAAAAAATCCAACAGAAAACCTCCTGAAAGAAAGGTTCCCAACAAAAAAAAAAAAAAAGAAATGAAACTAAAGACTCTTCAATACTAATAATAATATAATGACCTTGAAATCCTCACTTATAGTTGACACCATAAGCAGCACATAGGAGATCAGCAGTTGCCTTGAGCAGCAAAAATCCAAGAGCAGGCGAAAAGTCAAGGAATGGAAACCCAGAAATAGAATCACGAATTATGGCCCAACACAAAGTTGTTAAAGTTGAGTTTCTATCTTCATTTTTCTTATCAGATACTTGCACACATATTACAATCCATGCATTAGCTTAGAGTCAACCATAACTCATTCCTGTCCAGAAGGGTTCGCATGACAGATTTCCTACATATCAGATTATCAAGTTTGATTGACTCAACAGATATAGAAGATTATGAGGGACTTTCTTTGGTTGGGTGTGGGTGATCAGAAAGAGATTTTGTTAGTTGGGAGAATTGCTACAGGCCTACAAAAGGTGGTTTGGGTCTTGGGAATTCGATCTCCGAGAATATTGATTTGGAGCCTAAATGGCTATATTGCTTTCCTTTAGAGCCTAACTCTTTATGGCACCACATATTAAGAGCAAATATGGTTAAAGAAGAATGGCTGATATACCAATCCTACTATCCTTGCCACTCATGCTTGTCTTTGTAAGTTTATCTCTCAGGAATATACTTCTTTTAGACCTCTCCAGTTTCCCTATGCATGGGATTTTGTTCTTACGTCAGGTTTTGGAAGGAAAATGCTCCTTTCCGGGAGGCTTTTCCCCACCTTTATCATCTCTCCTTTTAGCATAAGTTACCCAATAAAAGCTTTCTTTCTTCTCATGATTCTCCTGTCTTGGGACTTCCTCTTTAGCAGAGACTTGATTGATAGGGAATTAGCCAGCTAGAATTCCTTCTTGTTTTACTTGATCCTTTCAGTATTCTGCTAACCCAGATGTGTTTTCTTTTGTAAATCATTCTTTCATTTTCTTACACATTCTCCCAACCATCAGACATTTCTTCCTGAAAAACCAATTTGAAAGTTTGGAGCTCCTTCTGACGTCAAGTCGCTTGTCTGGACAGCAGTACTCAATAGGATTAATACTAATGATCTGCTGCAGGTTCATAGCCTCACACTGCCCTGTCTCCCAACATGTCTTGTACTGTTCTATTTTCGAAACAAATGGACACTTGTTCCTGCACTGTAAGGTGGTTACTTTCTTATGGAGTAAGGTGTTTGGGGTCCTTGGTGAGCTTTGGGTTTGTCCTCCTATTTTGGAACAGTTTCAGCTGGTAAGGTTTAAAGGATTTGGCAAAGAGGAGGCAAGAACGTCGTGGCAATTTCCACTCCTCATGATACTTTGGTGCATTTGTTTGGAGAGAAATGCTCAGTTTTAGGGACACCTCTCTGCCTGTCAACTTACTTTGGAATAGGGTTTATTTCATGGCCTCTCTGGTGTTCAGCTAATGGTTGTTTCATTGGAGTTGCCACTTCAGACATGTATAGAGATTGGGCATTGTTGCATTTTACAATTTTCTTCTCAGCTCGAGTGAATTCAAAACAAGTTGCACCAGATTATAAATGCAATACAAAATAAGAATGATGAGATACGTATGGATTCATAAGGTCAAAACAAACCTTAATATGGGTTTCTGACCTTTTATATCAGTGCAACTTTACAACAATATTTGAAAACATACATAAATCAGAAAAGGAGATTCCTTTGGTATCCTTTCTTTATACGAGGATACCGATACTCCCAGTGATTAGTGGTCAATATTTAGCCACACGTCATACTTAATTGAAATATAAATGCAATAGATTATTTCTCTTTATTGCCTCTTACATTTTTTTATGTTACTTATCTCAATTTTTAATATTTTTCAAATATAATATTATAAAAAAATAATTATCATGTAATTCTTAGAACAATTAATAAATAAAATTTTTCTTATTTGATTATTTTATATTCATGAAATTTATTTATTTATTTATTTTAGATGAGATAAAGTTTTTTTATTTGTTCATTTTTTATTTTTATATTTATTTTTTAAAAATAATAGGTGATAATTTTTTATAGTTTAAATTTTTTATATAGTTTAAATTATAGACTTGGATAAAGCGATATTAATAAATATAAAAACCAAGGAGAAAAATAATTTGCTGTATTATATTTTAATTAAGTAAAAGTGGCCAAATATTGATCACCAACTTTTAGGGATACCAGTACCCTCATAGAAACAAAGGATACCAGAAAAACCTGTGTCAGTAAATTATAGCAAATGAATATAAGCTTCATGAAGTGGGAAAGTGAAAGGTATAAACCTGGTGAAACAGAACCCATCATAAGATAGGATGTTATATTAGCATCAACTATGAAAGCAACACGAGTATAGGCTGAATGAGAGCCATAGTTTCCTGAACCTGAAGCATCCCCTTGTTCATTGGAATCATTGTCGATAAGCATATTCTCAAACCCATGACTAATAAGAGAAGCATCTTCGTCACTGACAGCACTTCTAGGAGACCCAGGTATACTTGAATCTTGAAGAATAGATGCTGGATCAATTACTTTTGTTGCCCATCCCAATCGACATACAAAAGATGCAGCAGCCTGCAGTTGTGACAAGTCAGCCTGTAAGGTTGTTGCCAATTCAGCAACAGATGCATTTTCATTTGAAACAACAAAAACTGCATATAATAACCTGGAAGAAAAAGATCTAATGTTAGAGACTTAGAGTTTAAGTTTATGGAAACAACATTTTGATTAAAAAGGATGGAAAAACAGACTGAAACAAATGCATTACTCTTCAATAGGGTCTTCATAAGACTGCTCCCTGTTGGAAACAAAACCTTCAAGCCTGGAAACTGAACAACCATAAATATAAAAATTATTGTCAATTAAAGAAACAGAACCTTTAAAATGAATGTTGTACATATTATACACTTATATCTTCCTTCCACTGTTTTTTGTCTTTCTATGCTTAGTAGGATATATTTAAGTCTGGCAAATATTTTGAAAAATAAAATTTCAAACAAGATTATAAATAAAATATTTATTTTTAGCATTTGTTTTCTCCAGGAAGTCTAATGTTCTTAAAATTCAAGTTACATGTCCATAACAATAAGGACTATAGGCGATGATAAAAATATGGACTTGAGTTTCAACATCCTCCTTTAAATGTATGAAGCAATGAGACAGTAAAAGAAGAACACAAAGATCTTCTAGGGAAGTTTTATCCATTAAAGTTAAAAACAGATTCGGTTGAGCTTATGCCAACATTATTTCGTAAACTGCAATAGTAGCTAATGCAGCTTCCAAACTAGGGGCATTTAAAAGTAAGTAAAACCAAATTAACTGATTCAGCAAAACCAAACAGACTCAAACCAATCAAAATTGATCTTTAATTGAGTTTTCAGTTCAGTTCATAAATTTATTTTAAGCCAGCAAATCAAAACACTATTATATCTGGCTGATCCTTCTCTCTCTCTCTCTCTCTCTCTCTCTCCCCCTCTCTCTCTCTTTGTGACCCAATAGACAATGGAAGCTTTGAGGTTTTTAAGCTTTTGGGATTTGGATTTGCATTGAAACTATGTCTACCAACTCCTGCTACGAAGCTTCTCTCTCTCTCTCTCTCTCTCTCTCTCTCTCTCTGACCCAATAGACGATGGAGTTATACTTGTATACAAAACTGACTCTGAAACAACTAAATCAACCGTGTGAAATAATCAATTAAAAACCAACCTCCAATAGGTTTGGTTTTGTTCAGTTATGGCACCACAAACTGATCCAGTATGATAAGTATGGTTGGCCAGATGCCTCAAAACAGACCAAATTGAATTCAACCATATGAAATAATCAGTTAAAAACCAACGTCCAATAGGTTTGGTTTTGTTCAGTTATGGCACCATAAACTGATCCAGTATGATCAGTACGGTTGGCCAGATGCCTCAAAACAGACCAAATTGAACTGATGAACAACCCTACTTTGCACCCCATTATTTATAAACGCATGCTTCAGATTATAATGCATAAGGGATCCAACGTATTTTAAATATGAAGCTTCAAACATACACTCACAGGAACTATATTTCTGCTAAGGTCATTTGCAAAGTACAACCTAGTAAGCCAAAACTAGGACAAAACTTTGATGCATAGAACAAACCTTTAAACCGGTCATCAGGATATACAGGAACATCAAAATAGATCAATCCCCGTCTATAAAGACCCTTAACAACATCAGGATCAAACAGGATAAATGAATTTGCTTCCTCCTTACAGACTTTGTCTATTGTGGCCATTTCCTCTTCTGAGAGTTTCTACAAAGGCAGAAGAAAAGGCGTGAAAAAATCGACAAAAAGTATCAGACAAGTGAATACCAAAATTTTTCCATTGCCGAATTAACACAATGAACAACATTACAATTTATGACAAGTGAACCCTCCTCCATTTTATAAGGGTGAGAAGCAGACCTCACCTTAAATTCCTCCAGGGTAAAGTTCACAAGACAAACTCCCCACCATGGTTCAATTGGAAAATCCACAGGCTGCATAGGTAAAAGTTCTTTTGCAATTGACTTGTTCAGTTTCCACATGATTTTCTGGATACTCCAAAAGAGGAAATGACGGGTGAGATAATAATGATATAACGTTGCAAACCTAATTTTGAGCATAATGGCAAAACCAAAACCATTTGAGGCTATTAAGCAAATCCAAATCACGGTGAAAACAAGGGGCAGTAAAGCTAAAGAACTCATAAATTCAAATTTATGAGGAACAAGATAATAAAAAAGAAACATATATACAAATACAAATAGATAGAATAACCATGTCCGGTCTGGTAAAAGGCATATGATTACAGCCACGAAAGAACCTACCTTTCTCCTTCAAGGCTATTACTTCTTTCATTTCTCTTTATAAATGTCCACTTTTCCTTTTACTACTTACCTAATTCTCCAGGTTTCCTAATCCACAACAAATTAAGGAAAAAAATCAGACTACCCTTCCTAAGTAATGTCAAAGAAATTTGACAGTGCATGCCTTTGTCTATGTTGCATGGTCTTGAAACCTAAATGACAGCTTTTCTATATCATAACAAGGACACTTTGAGAAGTTTCAAATGAAGATAGTCATTGAGGCATATTTGGTTTGGCATCACTTCAATGCCTTGTCAGCTTATAAGAAGGTCTTAGAAGGTGACATTGGCACTATGATTGCTACAGGTAATTAGGCAAAGACAGACATGCATAATCCAAGTATCGAATATATATTTATGTATAAACAGGCAAATCTATGCATTACCTTAGATCTGCACTTGTTCATTATATCAATAAATTCATTTCTCCCAATTCCAGTAAGTCTTAAAGCATCCGCAGCACTAAAATTCGGGATGCTGTCATAAGGTTGCTCTGCAAATGATTAAAACAAGTGGGAAATTTTTAAAGGCCAGATTCCATGCAAACATAATTCAAGCTGGTTGGATGAAATGGAGAAATGTTTCAAGCATAATTTATGATCACAAGGTCTATGAAACTCAAAGGAAAATTCTAACGGACTACTATAAAACCAGCAATGCTTTATGGTAGTGAATGTCTGGCAGTGAGGTGCCAAAAAGGAAAAAAAAAAAATTGCCATGATGAGAATGCCAGGGTGAATGAGTGGACATACAAGATAAAATTATGAACGAATGTATTAGAGAAAAAGTTCAAGTAGCACATATTTAAAAGAATAGATGGTTTCATCATGTGCCTATGTGAGAAGAAGACCAATAGAGGCTTCACTGCTTCAGTGAGAAAAGTATATTAAATGAAAGATAGTCCGATTGAAAGGATAAGAAAAAGACCTAAAAAATAGTAGGAGAAACAATTACAGAAGACCTTTCGCTTAATGGCTACACTGAAATTTTGGATTTTGATAGAGCCCAATGGCATCACTTGATCCATGTAGCTGACTCTACCTAGTAGGATAAAGCTTGGTTGTTGTTGTATATAATCTAGTGGGTCAAGTCTTAACAAAAAACAAGTGATATTCTTATATTTGGAGCTATGCTAATATCTATGCATTTTAAATATAAACTCAGTTCTGTTCTGTGTCCCATATACATGAAGTCATGAACAAAGCCAAGAAGTGATGAAGACATCAAAATGGTAGTCTACCAGTCCCAGTATTTATTTGGGAACTCATTCTTTCGAAAGCTGATCCTTACAATTCATCAAAAACTGAGGTCAAGATGTAGGTCCTTACTTGAAATCAAGAAATTGAGCCTTAAGTTTGCATCATAGTATTTTATGTGCAAGCACAGATCTGGAAATTCAGAAAAATTCTTGTCTAAAATTCTGTATTCAGAACAGAAATCTCTGTAAGACTTCATTCATATAAGGTATCAAAAAGACACAGAGTCCTGAATCCTAGGTATCTATGCTTAGGTTTCAAATATCAAGTGATTTCAGTATCTGAGTCTTACTCTTCAGACTCAAGAATTTAAATTCGTGATATGATAATGACTCAGTATTTAAGTGCAAGCTTTCCTAGTGTTTTTTCCCCATATTCTCTACTTACTGCTTCTTTGTGGTTCATCTAAGCATGGTTCATGCTAGAGAACAGCCTTTGAAACACTCTTATTTATTCAATACACTCCTACCTCTAACTCTAGTCATTCAAAATCCATAGAGTGGTTCCTGCCAAGACATGTCCTGCAACAAGTGTTGTCACCCATTCACCCCCTCTCTCGTGTTCTAAATCTTTATCTGTTGAATCACAAATTAATTTCCAAGCCTTAGGCAGAGACACTAATTTTCAAGAGCATACCCAAAAATTCCACAAATCTGGAATCCCAGTGCCCTAACTACAGTCAATGTCGCCATTTTGGCTCTTGGATACACATCAAATTGAATAAATGTTGTATATCATATTCCCAGGCATATGACTTTGCTTTCTAACTTCTTCACCATCTGTACTAACTACTGATCACATTTCATTTTGTAGCACAAGCATGCACCCTCAATCCATGCCAAGAAGCACCACCTATGACGAAAAAATACCATAAGAGTTTTACCATTTCCAAAACAAATTTCCTGACTTTAAGGGTCTAGCTATTTAGCAAAAACTTTTGATCTAATTATATTCTTTAGAAGAGTTTTTAAAAGTCAACATGATACTGGATATGTCATTTAATAAATCTGTATTATGAAAATAATTATAATTCAAGAACAACAAAAATGCACAAATTCCAGCCAATCAAGTTATAGATGAATCTACAGTCAAACATTTCTTATAAACACTGTTCATTTGGCAATCAATAAGCTGGTTAAGATGCCACAATTTAACATGACATAAATCACTCGATTTCAAACTATATATAGCAAAAAAAAATCAGGAACTTCATGGAGAACTAATGCATTGGAGAATTGCACAAAGCAAGTAACAAGTTACCGTTTCTCATTACTTCAAAAATCATATCACAGTAATATCTGAAAGGTGATACCCTCATTACACGGCACACATACTCCGCCAGATGATAAGGAAATAGCTGCAAGTGAAAAAACAAGCACAATAAATGCAGATGTCCTACAACAAGAGCAAACGATGAGGGCACTTCCCAACATCCAGGAAGTGATAGTTATATCTGGTGTTAATTTTTTAAGTAAGCAGATGAATATATTATTTTTTTATAAAAAGAGAAAGTAATATGATTAGAAAAACATACCTCTTAAAACAAAGAGAAACAAATATCTGTTTTTAATTACATCATAACAATTTTGATTTCGAAGCATAAAAACATAAAATTTCTCCCAAACAAAATTCTAACATCAAAGTTATTTATGCTGTAAACAAGAACATAGGCAAATAAAGTTTCATAACAGTGTATATGATAAACAATTTCAGTAAGAAGAGTCACATAGATACTCTGTGCATAACATACAGCTAGATTCTTCCGCAAGTAACGCATCATATCTTCATAATATTCGCTTTCTTTACAAACTTTACGAGCAAAACAACTATTCCACTGGAGTCTCTTCTTTATGCAGCATTCAATTATCCTGCATGAAATTTTCATGTCCAGCAAAAGAGAAGGCAAATTAAAATTATGTATTTATAAAAGAAATATATTGAAGGAATTAACATATCACCCCTGAAATATGTGGAGTTTAGCACCATATGAAAATCCGCTAAACTAAAAGCATACTATTCCTAAATGAGAATTACTCTCAAAAGTTATTGTTTCTTAGGGATAGAGTTTGGTTTTCTTGTTAAAGGCACTACAGCTTTTCAAAATCAAAAGCTTCCGCATTTCAGTGCAAATTTATTCTACTTCTACGGTTATTGAAAAGATAGGTTTCTAGACCACTGACCAAGCATGGCGAAACAGACATAGAAAGATAGATTCAGAGCATCTATGGCTTTTCCCTTCTATAAATGAAGCTAAAAGTTGAAAAGGGATCAACCAGGTTCAAATTAATTAAAGCATATAGTACAATAAAGAAAATAAGATAATGAAAAATCAAAGAACAACTCTGCACCAAATTTTCATTTAAGAAAGGGCATAAGATCAAGAGTGCGTTTGGATACACTTATTTAAAAAGAAAAAAAAAACACTTTTTAAAAAAAAAAAAGTGCTTTTACATATTTTTAAGTGTGTTTGGGTACAACTTTTAAAAAAAAGTAAAAGTTAAAAAAAAAATCCATTTATCTCTTTTTTTAGAAGCTAATGTTTCCCAGCTTTTAAAAAAAAGTGAAAAGAGAAGTGATTTTTAATATAATTTTCTGATAAAAATATCATTTACCTTTATTAAAAAATTATATTTCATATCCTCTTTTTCTTCCTGTTACAAAACCTATTCACATAAGCTTCCTTGTGTGATTTACTTTCTAAACAATGCAACTTTTAACCATTGTACCATAATTCTGCAAATCAAAGCCTGACCTCTATGACTATACCTTTGAGAAAGCGAAAGAGAACAAAATCAGCAACATGTTAAGCCTTTAGATACATAATTAGACATGTTTTAACTATATCATGCCTTGTTTTTCATTATCCTATGACCATGGTATACTTGAAAAAACTCACTGTCCCCAAACTACCAGCCCATTTCATTACATTTTATAGTTAGAAAAAGTATTTTTGTATATCCTTTTCAGTATGATATAAAAAAAGTTCTTTTATTCTCTTTTATCCAAACAAACTTAAAAGTCCTTCTATTATTTAAAAGCACTTCTCAAATATTGTATCCAAATGCAAAATTACTTTGAGTCCGTTTGGATACACTTTTTTTTTTAAAAAGCAATTTTTTTTATAAAAAAAAAAAAAGTGCTTCAAGACACTTTCAAGTGTGTTTGAATGCAACTTCTAAAAAAATAAAAGTTAAAAAAAAAGTTAATTTACCTCTTTTTTAGAAGCCAATGATCTCTATCTTCTAGAAAAAGTAGAAGGAAAAGTGATTTTTAATATAATTTTATGACAAAAATATTCTTTATCTTTATTAAAAATTATATTTTATATCCTCTCTTTTTCCTTCTTATAAACCTTATTTACATAAATCTCCCTAGGTAATTTTATGAATTATATTTTAACAACGTAACTTTAAGTCATTGTGCCTTAATATCCAAACAAACTTAAATATTTTTTTATTATTTAAAAGTACTTTTTAAATATTGTATTCAAATATAAAATTATTTTTTCTTTAAAAAAAAAATCTACTAAAATAAGATATATAAAAAAAATACTTTTTTTATAAACTTATCCAAACGAGCCTTTTCTTTGAAAAAAAAGCTCTACTAAAAAAAGATGTATAGAAAAAGTATTTTTTTTATAAGCTTATCCAAACGAGCCCCAAATACTTGGAGAATAAAGGGTCATTTCTCTTGTGTGAAAATCTTCATTAATTGAGTGCCCCGTTTAGTTTCATTTATACAACTCACAAAGTTATGTATAATCCCACCTCCTCACTCACACAGATACGAGAAGAGGATGAAAGGAATCCAGATAGTAGGTTGTAGAGTTTGAACCATATCTCTATAATTGAATATCTTACAGATAAAAAAAAATAGTATAATACAAGTATATAATTTATCAAAAAAATATGTGCCATTTATTTTCCATGATCACCATGCTTTCTAAGTTATTCTTTTTGTTTTTATGTAAAATAAAACACTTCCAAAGGAAAAGAGAAAAAGTTACGTAAGAAACAGATAAGAAATCCCCTTTAGAAAAATTAAAAGAGAGAGAGAGAAGAAAAATTAGATGCAGAAAAGCTCTCTAATCTGTTTGAACATCAACAACAGACACAGCCCAAAAAGGCCAAGAGCAGAATCCCACAGGGATGCTAAATGCGCAAATACTATCTCAAAGCTATGGGGGCGCTAGCCAAGACTCTGTCCCTTAGACCCCCACTATTCTTCACTTTCTAAACTGAGAAAAAGAAAAACAAAGGAAGAAAGGGCAGCCAAGTTCCCATTCTGCAATGACCCATTGGAACGCGATGTTCGCTCCTAAAGAGTTAAACGACCAAATTACTCTTTGAACAGCGACGACTAAATTGGGTAACTACCAACTAAGACTAAACAACGGGAAGAGTCCAGTAAAGGGAAGCAGCAGTTATAGCATAGAAACGCGGAAGCTACTCAAACCTTCTGTGCCATTCTTCTTTCGAAGACAGAGTTGCTTGAATTCGTTTCGGAAGATTCTCCCATGGGCATTCTTCCTTAATCGCTTTCAGTATCAACTGTTCCTCAACCGTCACTGGTGCACGCTGCATTTCCCACCACCCAGCAAACGAACACCAAATCCACCACTGTCCACTGCCTGTCAACAACAACACCACAGAAGTCAACAAGAATTCAAACACACTCTCAAGCATCCATCGTGATCTCAATCCAGAGCTCAACGTTCACGAAATTGAGACCGATTATGGGAAAAAGCAAAACTTCGATTCAATCAAATCGGCATCAAATCGAAGGGATCCGAATCGGACAACAACGTCTTGCAAAAGAGAATGATGAGAAAAATGGATCAAAAGAGACATGGAGGGACCTGATCTTCGGCGAGAATGCTGGGTTGAGGGGTTGGGGTTGAGCTAGGGTTTAGGAATCGGAATCCGCAGGGTGTGTTGGTTCTTGTTGGGGAATGAATGCGAGAGAGATCTGAAGGAGAGCGAGAATTTTGTCTGAGTTGGTGGCTCCGTTGTGGCGGTGGTGAGTCCGCGTGAGCTGTTTTTACTTTTCACGACTATATCACCGCATCGTTATTAAGAACGTTTCACCAATTTTATATTAGTTTTTTAAAATATTTTAATTTTATTTAAAAAATTTAATAAATTATTTTATTATTTAAATTAATTTTAAAATTTTAAAAATAAATTATATTAATTTTTAAAAAAATTAATTTGAATGATAAAATTAATTATTCAGAATTATGATAAAATTTAAATCTCTTAAAAATTAATATAAAATAAGTGAAATCTTTTAAAATTAATTTGATGATTTAATCTTTCATTATTTATAGCACAATTTTTATTAGTTTTTCTTCGACCTGATTTCATATGATTCAGATCCTTTCATGTAACATAATTATTTTATTATAAAAAAATAAATATAAATTATATTATAATAAAATTTATTTTAATAGATTATAAAATTAATTTTTTATATTTAAAATATTTTATATTTTATTAATAAAATATTCTCTTATTATTTTATTAACAGGAGATAATCTTAATTCTTTTTTAAACTTATCCTTCGTGGTTCTATTTTAAAAATAACGTCCTTCAAATTTCATTCTTAAATGGCATTTAAAATTTTAAAGGAAAAATAAAAAAAAACATTTTATATTTTATCCATTTTTATCCAAAAAAAATGCAAAAAATTATTTGTATTTTCTTTTTATCCTCAATTTTAAGAAATGCTAACTCTAAATTATATAATTTAATATTTTAAGAAATATTATAAAATTAATAATACACTTAAAAAGATGGATAAATTAAGAAAAAGTTTTGTGGGTATTATTCTTTTTGTAGTGACTTCTTTTTATACACTCAAACTTTTTCTAGCAAACTTAGGTAAAGATCCATCAAAGAAAGAAAAGGCTGTATTCCTTGTCTGTAAAAATCAACAATGAGGAAAAGAAAAAAAAAAAAAAACCATTGAAGGAAAAGCATTGTTAACAAATAAGCCCCATAAAGAAACAAATGAGCCCCATGAACCAAGAACCAGCCAATACTGCCATATACTAAGTACACGTTTGGTGTGTTATAAAAAAAAAAATGAAATAAAACATATCAAATCTCTAAAGTTAAAAGTGTAAAAAAACTCTTGTCTTATTTCTATTTCTCTCCTTTTCCTATTAGTAAACATGCATTAATTAAGAATACCCAATGCGAAGCAAGAATGCTTGACTGTCGAATATAGTGGCCCTTAAAGCGAGCTAGGGAATTGCAACCAAAAAAAGATAGCGAGCTAGGGTACATCGAAAGAAAGAGCTTGCAACGACACATGCAACAAACAATAGAGGAATATCAAAGCTAATAAGAAATGGGTTACAAAACAAATGGTATCCTAGATGTGGACTCAATCTCATTTAACTGCCCGAAATGCATTCAACTATTTGAAGGAAAATTATGGTGTTTACTGTAGTGACATAAAAAATATATAGAGCCATGAAGATATCAAGAGAAATGGTTGAGGGATTAGAGAACGAGCAATACTAAAAGATGTGAAACTGTATAGAGGAGATAATGAGAACTAATCCTAGGTCCACTTTGAAGCTAAAGATGGAACCACTAGCTCCGACCACTTTAACACCTATATTTTTATGTATGTTTAAATGATTGTAGGAAGGGTTTTCATGACTAGTTGTAGACTCCTTATAGGCTTATAGGATGTCATGTAAAGGGGGTATTATTAGGGTCAATTGTTAACAGTTATTAGTTTACATGGGAACAATGCATATTATGTTCTTGCATATGCTATTGTGGAGATTACAAAGAACATGAATGGGAATTCATCTCTGATAAACTAAAGGTACTTATCTAGTTTCTATTTGTCATTGAATTCTGAACTAGTTTTTTAGCATTCTATAAAGTAACAAGCTGAAATGGGCTTTATCTAACTTAAGTTTGGCACCCTGATTTGATAGAGTTGAATTCACCCTAACTCCAAGCTTAAGAATTAAATTCAAAAAATACATGTATAGCTTGACACAGCATACCTTATTTCTTATTTTATTGGTTGTTTAACGTTGCTTTAATCTAGTTGTCTAGTTATAATATGGAAATAAGAATGATCAACTTTATATATCTTTATTTTGAATTTGAATACTAGTGTTTCAAGTTTTTATTGTAGTTTGTGTACATAAAGTGTGGTTTGTTTGTTCATTTGATATGACTTTGTCTTATCATTTTTTTTTATTTCTTTTATAATTATGTGAGTTATTTGATCTCTTATAGTATAGGTGGTTTTTAGCAATATTTTTATAAGATTGATGATTACTTGTACTGAGTCCAATGAAGTTTGCAGGCTACTTGAAAAATTTACTGTTATACTATAGGCATTGCTATCATGTATATTTGAATTGTACAATAGAACCTGTGCTTGTGCTTGTTTAAACTTTTTCTTGGCAAGTCAATGCATTAGTATGTTGGAAGATTCACTCTAGACCACCCAAAATAGAAGACCTAAAAGCACCTAAAAACAATGCAAAGGTGTTGCCAATTGAGAATATAAAAAAAAAAACAAATTAATAATCTATTATAGATTTTCAAAACCAGTATCATAATTCAGTGACAAGAAAAAAAAAAGAATATTTTTAGGATACTTTCTCTTGAAAAAGACAGAGCTTTCAACTTACATAGAGCAATTAAAGGATGAAATAGTACTTTTGATTAGCTGTCCAATAATAAATGTAAGTTTCAACAAAGAAGTCATGCAGTTTAGAAAGTTTACAATTGGAAGGAATTAGAAAAAATAGGACAGACTGAAAAGATACTTAAGTGACTTAAACTGTCCTAGTGAAGCCTTTAAAACTTCAAAAAATGCTCTTTTAATGGTATCCGCCCAAATTTAAATTGTAAACTATGTTAAAGTAAAATTTCTAAAAAATGAATAAATCCATTATCCAAATATACAATTTTAAACAATAAGACAAGTAATCAAATGATATGTGCAACTCACTTTGTGGGACTAACTTAAATTTCTCATAGAAATGAACTTAGTATATATGTAAAGATTCAAAAAATGATTGACCTCTCTTTGCTTCCAGTATCTTCCACTGTTCAAATGCCACATCATATATAGAAAGGGCTCCATCAGAAAAGTGGTAGTTATTATACCATGATGCATGATTAGTCCATATATTAGGAAGCATATATCATTTTAGAGTAAAATTTTTAAAAAATGAATAAATAAATCCAGAGTCCAAATATACAATTTTAAACTATAAGGCAAGTAATCAAATGATATGTACAACTCACTTTGTGGGACTAACTTAAATTTGTCATAGAAATGAACTTAGTATATATGGAAAGATTCAAAAAATGATTCATCTCTCTTTGCTTCCATCATCCACTGTTCAAATACCACATCATATATAGAAAGGGCTCCATCAAGAAAATGGCAGTTATTATACCAAGATGCATGATTGGTCCATATATTAGCAAGCATATATCATTTTAGAGTAACAAGTATAATCAGATCCTAAGGTGCATGCTAATTTGGCATTATATCGTGTAGGAAGATCATAAATGTAAAGTAGGATACCATCAATATATTTTATTATTTATCTTTGCTAGCCATCCTACACCAGTCACACATTTTAATCAGCTATCTCCATGAAAGAAGACTGAACCTAGTTCTCCTGTACAACCAGAATGTCAACAGAAAATTAAAAAAAAAAGGTACATCTTCCCCATCCTCTTATGAAAGTTTAAATTAAGTTTATTGCGATCTATTCACTTTTACTCTCATATATTAGATATAATCATTTTCTATTCTTATCATGTAGGACCAAATACTTACACATATTGTACAATGTAAATTTGTACAATACCAGCAAAACCTTGTTGACAAGTCAATATAAAATACTTCAAAGATTTAAGGAAAAAAAAAAGTCCAAACTCAATTAGGTAGGAGTTTAGCTTTGAATGAGTAAATCTGGACATCAGAGGAGAAGCAACAAAGAATTTGCAGACAAAACCCTAATACTTTGCAAAAAAAAAATAGGAGAGTCAATAGTATCCATTCATACAAGCTTAACTCAATTTGTACAGACATATGAGAGTTAACTTGCAATGAAGGAAGAGGTAGTGTTTGAGAAAGGAAATCCTTTAAAGATTTTAAAAAAAATTCCAAACTCAATTAGGTGAATTGTAGTAAGGTTAGTGAAAGAAGATCACTCCGTAAGAAGTTGAATAGGAAAGACTTGAATGAAAGGACTTCCACAAAGAGTGTTGATATTTTGAGAAATTCAAAAGAGCACAAGTACAAACAACATAAATACAATTTTAAACAGATAGCTATAATCATGAGGTCAATAGTTTGACAAATTCAAATACCCTCAGCAGATATCTTTTCTCTCCCAGATAATTAAAAAGAGCCGAAAGCTTCCTACAACAATAAGGCTAGCTACAATTGTCAAAGCAAAGTCAAATTAATATCAAACTACAATTTCTATGCTAGAAATTTTAATACTATCTATTGTAAAATCTGATTACATTTATTGAAAAAAAAAAAAAAAGAGCAGTTGCCTTTAGTAGATCCAAACCCATAAATGAATTTTGGTCACCCCAATTTGGTTTGAGATTGTGCAAGCAAAGTTATAACATAAATTGAAGGGCATTACTCTTGTACCCATTTACTAATGAGTTGTTTTATTTGTTGATGGTTATACTTTTTGGACTTGAGACATTTATTGTGAGAATTAACAATCAATGAATGTTTGACAATTCATTTAGGGTACTGATACTTTGGAAAAAAAAAATTAGGGTACCATAAAAACATCTTAAATTGGAAGAAGTTTTTATGTACCATAAGAGTATTACATCTAGTTTACTAAAATTATAACAAGTAAATAGCATAACTATTCTGATGATTGGATTGAATATAAAATATTATATAAAAATGTAAAATAAATCTCCACCATTGAGGGTAATACTCTAAGAATACTTTAAATTTTTTTTAAAATTAAATACTTTTTGGACTTAAAACATTTATTGTAAAAATCAATAACTAATAAATAGTTAACAACTCATTTAGGATGCAGGTGCTTTAGGGAAAAAATTAGGATATTGTAGAAACACCCTAAACATTGAAGAACCAAGACCCAGAAAAGTTTGTTTTACTAAGTAAGAACTAGGTTCAAGCTTACAGAAATATTCTTACCTTTGTGTTGGAAACAAGGTCTAAGTATTAATGGTGGTGGACATGATTGCACTTTCTCTGTGTCTTTCTTGTCCTACAATGTCATAGATGGTGGTATAGGTGGTATAGCGTGCTATGAATGATGTAACCAAAATTATTGTAATTTGTAGGTCAAACCGAAAGGGACCTTCCTTTCTATTTTGTTTTATTTTTACTCTTAGGCTAGTTAATAATGTCATATTCATTGCATTTAAGTCTTAGAATGTAATGCTTGTTATTATTTTAGTATTATTAATTTTAAATTTCATTCATTATAATTGTATCTAAATTAAGAGTTTAATTTTGATTTATTGTTACTCTAATACTTATTTACACTATTATCTTTTAATGTCATATAATTTATGTAATTTTTATATACTTTAAAACTTAAACGCAAATGTTTATTATAACATCTAAAATTTATAAACTTAATATCTCATTTTGATTAAAATTTAAATTTAGAAAATTTATATTTTAATATTTTTTTATGAAACTAAAAATATATGTGCACACTTATATTATGTTTCATGAATAAATTTGTAAGTTATTATATAATTTCGTATAATCATAATAAGCTTTTAGGAGTAAGCTAGTGGTAAGAAGTTTTGGTAGTTTTAATAAAGTTTTATGATCAAACTTTTGTGTTGTGATTGAAATTAAGAAAAAATATGATCAAGAATTGGTTGTGTAAACATTTAACACCGCAAGATTTTCAACATAAACTTCACATGAATAATCAAAGGAATTAGTTTTGATTCATTTTAAACTAGAATGAAAAGTTATTAGCAAATAATAAGTTTTTAATAAAATAAGTCAAAATTAATTTCTACATTAAAAGGTATAATAGTTGTGTAATATAAAGATGTGAAATTATCATTGTCCAATAAATGTTGTAGATAAAAGGCAAATAAGGATAAATTTTGTTTCTATTAATATAAAAAATAATGAATCCATCATGTTACAAAATTTTATTAACGTCCTTAGATGAATTTTGTTTACCTTTTTTTTTCTTTTTCTCTTTGAAATAATGTCATTTTATACTACTTTTAGAAGGAGGGATAAACTTGAAAAGTCACATGTAAAAGAAGGATATAGTGACCAAAATAAAAAAATATAAGACCGATTCCAAGGTTTTTGGAGCAAGTTGTAGCCAACTATAGAATTGAATAGGCTACCCTTTAGTTAGGGTGTGGTATCCTTTGGGGTACCTCCCAAGCTCCCTACCTTTTCTTAGGGTGTTTTGTCCTATTAGGGCCTATTGTGATCCCTTATCAACATTTTCTTTTTTTGGAATAAAATAGTAATAACTACATGTTTGATATGATGGAATGAAATGAAACGAAACGAAATGAAATGAAACGGAATGAAACATACAAAATCTCTAAGGTTAAAGTAAAAAAAATCTCCTACTTTCATTACATTCATTTCCTTTTCCTCTTCCCAAACATGCACTAAAGATAGATTATTCTAAAACTATCAATCAGAACACTAGTAACATATTTGGGATCCTATAAGGGTAAGTAAAGACCCATCTAGAGGAATACTTCTAAGCATTTCTCATTGAAAGGGAGGTACTCGATTAGTTCCCTAGGCAATAGGGGATTTTTTTAGAGAGATATGACCACCAAAATAACTGTTAGTCAAAAAGGTACTCGAATCCATACATACGAGTACGTGGGTCTTTGTACTCATAAAATGTTTACATGGTTGTAGGAAAGGTTTTCATGACTAGTTGCAACTCCTTACAGGCTTCTAGGATGTCATGTGAAGGAGTATTATTAGGGTCAATTGTTAATAGCAATTAGTTTATATGGAAACAATGCTTATTATGTTCTTGCATGTGCCATTGTGGACATGGAGACTAAGGAGACATAGAACATGGTTCTTGGAAATTCTGCTGGATGATATTGGAGATTACAAAGAATATGAATGGGGATTCATCTCTAATCAACTAAAGGTACTTGTCTAGTTTCTATTTCCCAATTCTGAACTACTATTTCAGCATTTGTTGAAAGTGTTATATGTTTTCTTTTTTCATTTTCAAGAAATATTAATTTTAATCCGACTAAAAGACATTTTTATAAGAGGTGGTTACTAATAATAATTAGGGAACCTCCTCCTAGCCTATAAATAGGGGCTTAGCCTTTTAGGTATGATCAACCAAACTCACATATAATTTTAGTTACTCTATTTTAAGTTAGCACATTTTGACTTAAGCATCTAAGTATTTTTTTTCTCTGTTTTGTAGGTTTTCCACTTCAAGGATATCTTGGCTCAAGTTTTTTGTCACATGTAGATTATAGTAGTTATTTTGTAGTTGTGTACAACCTTCTTCTTCTTCCTAAAATAGACAGAAAACATATTTTCAACTCAACATGTGCATTCTACCTATTGGAGATTACAAAAAATATGAATGAGGATTCATCTCTAATCAACTAAAGGTACTTGTCTAGTTTCCGTTTGCTAATGAATTTTAAACTAGTATTTTAGCATTTGTTGAAAGTGTTATATGTTTTTTTTTTCAAGAAATATTAATTCTAATCCTACTAAAAGACCTTTCTATAAGAAGTGGTTACTAATAATAATTAGGGAACCTTCTCCTAGTATATAAATAGGGGCTTAGCCTTCTAGGTAAGATCAACCAAACTTGCATATAATTTAGTTACTATAATTTAAGTTAGTCACATTTTGACTTGATCGTCTAAGTCTTTTTCTTTGTTTTGTACGTTTTCCATTTCCAGGATATCTCGGTTAAGGTCTTTTGTCATATGTAGACTATAGTAGTTGTATACAACCTTCTGGGTAATTGACTTAATTCGGCCCAATTTGAAAATTATTTTTTAAAATGGACTAATTTTAAAACAATTTACCACCTAGGGTGGTTTTTTGCCATGCTACCTCAAAATAGTTTAATTGGCCTCAAGCTTTAGTTTTAACTGAACCGAATTTTCTCTTTCAAACGTTCAAGGTTGATCTTTGTTTAACTTGTATTGGTCTTGTACGACCTTCAAACATAATACTATCGCACCCTTGATATTTTTGACTATTTGAATAAATTAATATAACTCATTTTGTACCTTCGATAATACACACATATAAATAAATGAAAGAGAAGAAAATATTATAGAATAAATAAATAATTCAATTAAAGAAAATGTAAATTAAAAAGTTATAAAATATATTATAAATATTAATAATATTAAAAAAATATAATCAATTGTAACACAAGAATTAAATGACTTCAAAAGTAAATTAAATAAACTTATCTAAATAATAAAACTAGATGATGTCATCTCTCAATGTGATAAAGGCAGAACTAGATGTTGGCATTTTTCTATCTATTTTTTTACATTAATTTTTTTATCTAACTCAAAAATAATTCATGAAGTTTTTGTTTCCTAAATATAAAATATCATTAACATGCAAACATATTTTTGAGCATAATAAAGTAGTTCATAGGAAATTAAATTTATCAACTTTGATCTAAATTACCCACATGCAAAAAATTACCTACTTTATGCATATAAAAAAAATAAATCTAAAAAAAAATTTTAATTACAAATGTGCCTGATTAAATAGAGAATTGCTACCCCATGAAGATAAAGGAAGAGATTACTATACCTAATCAACTCTCAACCTAAAAAAATATAATCAGTTGTTACAAAAAAAATAAATAACTTCAAATATAGCTAGATGATGTCATAAAGTTTTTGTAACGTAAACATAAATTGTTAACATGCAAACATACTTTTGAACATAATGAATTTCATAGAAAATTAAATTTATTAATTTTAATATGAATACACACATGCAAAAAATTATCTACTTTATACAAACAAAAAAGCATTAAATATAAAAATAAAATTTTTAATTATAAATGTACCTAATCAAGTAGAGAATTGAAACCCCTTCAAAAGGAAGGAAGAAAGAAAAATTAAAGAGTAGGAAGAGAGAAAAATTGAAGAATAAGGAGCGAAAAATGGGAGGTGGAGAGTGAGGAGTCTCAATGGGGGGAAGGGTTTATATAGGTGGGGAGAGGGTTCGATGAAGCGTGTCACGTGGCGGCATCTAGGGCATTGCTCCGAATGACATGGCATAATTGTCATTCGGTGCAATTCGCGAAGGCTTGACAATTATACCATATTATTTGACGCAATTTTTGATTGCCTGACATGTGGCACAGAGCGCCAGGTGTTACGCCTTGTCATTTGGTGCAATACCTGATGTGAAAAAAAAATAAAAAAGTTAGCATCACGCCACCGTGGCAAAACCTACTTTAAGGGGGTAAATTATTTAAAAATTGGCCCATTTTAAAAAATAATTTTCAAAATAAGCCTTTCTGTTTACCAATAAATTCTGAACTAGTATTTTGACATTTGTTGAAAGTGTTATATTTTTTTTTTCATTTTTAAGAAATATTCATTCTAATCCTACAAAAAGACCATTTAATAAGAAGTGGTTACTAGTAATAATTAGGGAGCCTCCTCTTAACCTATAAATAGGGGCCTAACCTTCTATGTATGATGAACCAAACTTATATATAATTTAGTTACTCTATTTTAAGTTATTATAGTTTGACTTAAGCGTCTAAGTCTTTTTTCCTTTATTTTGTTTTCCATTTCAAGGATATTGCGGCTAAAGTCTTGTGTTATATGTTGACTGTAGTAATTATTGTGTAATTGCGTACCACCTTCTTCTTCCTAAAATAGACAGAAAACATATTATCAAGAGAAAGATCAACTCAATATGTGCATTCTACCTATCAAAGAAAAAAATATCACATGCATGTATGTCAACAACTACACCACAAAAATAGCAGATAAGCAACTTTATTCTTAGTACATATTGTGATTTACTTATTTTGTTTCAAAAAGCTTATAATCAAAATACTAATAATAAATTTTTAGCCTGAAAAGCTAATTTTGTGTAAAAATTAAGCAAAAGCAAACATTTACATTAATTTATTTTGTATTTAAAAAACTTATAGTTAACATAATAAGAATAAAACTTTCGATTGATAAATTATTCTTATGTAAAAATTAAAGTAAAACCATACATGTATTAAATTGTATAAAAGTATTTTTTTTTTAAAAAGAAAAAGAAATGGTTTGGAAAAAGAAATGGAGCCAAATTCCTTGTGTTTTGCGGATTATGAACCAACTCAAAATGAATGCATGATCAAACATTAACTTTAAGTGTGTATTTGAATTAAAATTTATCAACTTAATTTAGAATAAACTTCATTTTATAAATTTAATTTTACTTAAAAGTGAATTTAAGTAAAGTAATTTATATTTAATAAAAAATTATGTTCACTCAAAAATAAAAAATAATTATTTTAAATCAAATGGGACTTTAAAATCATGATTTTGTTTAAAAAATAATATAAATATCAAAATAAATAAATAAAAAATAAGTAAAAACTTATTTGAATTTCCCAAAGCTAATTTATGAGGGACCAATGCCTATTCAAAGACATCCTAAAACTATCGTACCCAAGAATATTGTATTTTGAATTGAAAATATTAAATAAACCTATAATTTTATTTGTACGGTATTTTTATTATAATATTTTTTAATAAAATAAAATAAATATAAATTTTAATACACATATTTTTTAATTTAAAAAATTAAAAAATATAAAATTTAGCGCGAATAATTGATACATACATTTCGTTTACGAAAATAAAGAAAAGGAAAGGTTTTTGACTTTTTGTGGGTCTTTATATAAAAAGGAGGCATTATCTATTTGGATAGCTACAACTTTGATTCAAACTATCAGGATTATTAAAATAGGTTAAATTTATTGGATTAATATGTTTAAATGTCAGAAAAATATAAGTTAAGTTTCTAAAATTATGATTTATATAAATATATAAATTTTTAAATTATTTCTTTTAATCCCACAAGTTAAACAAACGGGACTTATTTACTGTGCATCTCATCTATTTTTTTTAAATATATAATTATATTTATAAAATATATTATATAATTTATTTTTTAAAATTTTAATATTAACATAGTAATGTGTTGATATTTTATTATTGTATTTATTAATTTAATTTAAATTTCAGATAATATTTAAATTATATAATATATTTATAAATTTAATTTAAATTTTGAATAATATTTATATTATATTATGTATTTATAAATATATTTTAAATAATATTTAAATTATGTAATTAATTTAATAAATTCGTTTGATAATTAAGTGAGTTTAATTTTTTTAATATTTTAACAAAAAAATATAAATATAAAAAAAATTATGCAAGACGTATTTAGACTTATAAATTTACACGAAACGAGTCAAATTAATTTTTTTAACTTATTTAAATACCAATAATTTTAACTCGTTACAGACGAGCTTAAATGGCCGGACCAACCCGTTCAACAGCCCTTCAAAACACCCAGCTTCAACAAAGCTAGCAAAGGTACCATCTTTTCCACTCAAGTTTTTCACTCGACTGATTTTTCTTTCCTTTAATCAGTTTTCCGATCTTGATCTTCAATTTGTTCGGATTTGGACCTTTCTTTCTTTTTTCGTACCGTAGCCCTTCCTCTCAATATCTCGATCTCTCCTGCCATAGAGACAAGACTAGCGTCGCCGCCTGCCACTTCAGACCCCACCGTCCGTTCGTACTGCGCCAGCGGCCCGCCGCTCCAAACCCTGCCGTCGCCGCCCCAGACCTCTGCCATTGGAGAAGAAGAAGCTCAAAGGTGAACTAGCTTGAGTAGGTTGGAAAAGTGGTGCTTTATTTAGTGTTTAGTTTGAGAAGAAAATAGACTCAAGTAGCATTTCTGCGTGGTACCTAAAGTCACTGAGTTGCCTCTGAAAACCAAAAAAAAAAGAAAAAAGAAAAAGATAGATGCAGAGAGATATTTACCAAACTAGGCTATCATATGAAGTTAAATATTCAGCATCTGCGTGTTTGTGTTTTCCCCCCACTTGGATGAAATGCAGTTAAATGTTCATATCTGATGTCTTTAGCTTTAAATATTAAGATAATAGTGGTTAGACTCTCATATTTAAAGATCATCTGGATTGGGGTTGTTGCTCTGTCATTACTTGTGATTGTAAGAATATGAGATCACGTGCACAAAAAAAAAATTCATTATTCCTCCTTCTTCTTAAATGAAGTAGCTTGACATTTGTTGAATTTTTTATGATTGTCGATCTTTGCTCCTTCTTTCCCACAAAAGGTTCCTGATGCTAGTGCCCCTGAAAATTAAGTACAGAATCTAGAGATGATTCTGTTTTAGTTGCTTGGGTGTGATTAGAGACCATTTTCTTAATCCCATAATGTTTATTTGATAAATAAATTAGCTTGGGTAGTTCAAGATTAACCTCCTGCTTGGCAGTGATGCGAAGAAATACTAAGAAATACAGACAAGAAATAAGGCCACAATTACAAGATAGTTTTAGTTTCATTCATTTATCATTTATATTGAGCGTATCATTGTTGAACACTTGAATGTTGTAGTCTTGCTTTAAATTTAAGATTTTTTCAACTTTATATATATATATATATGTATGTATATATATATTTCTATTTTATTGAATTTCACTTGGTCTTTTTACTTTTTCTTTTTTCATTTAACGGTCCCTGCTGTAACATCCCAATAATTATAATTAACCTATATTATATGTGACTACAATACATGTGAGTTGAGAAGTCTTAAGTAATATAAGTAAGTGTGTAGATATATATAATTAGATACATGCATTCTTATACTTATATTCTATATGAGCATTAAATTCTTAATGATAACGGTGTGTTGAATTTATTTCTCTCATATTGATGCATCAAAGAAGGAAATATTTAATGATAAATTTAAGGGGAGATTATTATAAAAGTATAAAATGTGAAGTGATAGGACTATGATTTAAATCTCTTCTTAGGAAACAAGGTAAATAATAAACTCAAGTGACCATGATATAAATTGATTATATTATTTAATAAAATTTTCTTATTAGAGAGGTGATAAGAAACAAATTAAGTTTAAAATTGCTAATCTAAGATAAATAAGGAGAAGATCTATTAATAACAAGAAGTCATTGGCAAACTTAGACTACAAATTAGTGGAATGAAGACACAGACCATTTACTCTAATTAAGATTTGATCATTTCAAGTGACCACCAAATAATTTAAACTCATAATTAAATTAATTAAGTGGGATATTCATTTAAAGTATTATAAATTAACTTAGTTGATAAGAATGAGATAAATGGGGTAATTAGAGTTAAAACCACCAAAGAAAGACACATAATCCACTTAGGTGTCACTCCCATATGGATTCCCTCCTTCTCTTACACCATTAGCCGAAGCCACTTACTAACTAAACCATCTATTCTTTCTCTTATGTGATTTGGTACTGCATATCTTACTTTGCTGCAAAATGCTGTGAGAGAAAAGACAGAGAGGGAGAAACCGAGGGGTAGAGAGAGGAAAGGAGCTTGCATGTCTTAGGTAGAGTCATCCACTGACATTGAGGTAGAAGAGAAACTTCTTGTTGGTGCAATAAGCTGCTTGTTGAGCTCAATTGGGAAGGGGTTGGTGGTTGTCAACTAGTCGAAGATGACAGGGAGATGTAAGGAAAGAATAAGGCTTGCCAATCGCCATAGAAGGGTGGGAAAAAAAGAACTAAAGGGGAAGCCACTGTTCAAGGCTGTGAAGGGTTTCTTAATTTTCTGCTAATTTTCTTCAAGGTAGATAACCATAAATTGTAGTTGCATGTATTTTCATTCTTGACTTTAATGTAGTCTGATTCTTTTTTGAGTTTGCTGCAATGTGTATAATGTTTTAGTTGTCTGAGATTTGGTTGAACACTTGACCTTGCATGTGGAAGAGGAGCTGGACTTGTAAAGGATTTCATTTCTAACAACTGCATGTACATACACTTTTAAGTGTATGAACCGAGAGACCTTACAAGGTTAATTTGATGTTTTGCTTGTCTGACTATGTTCTGTAACATAAAAAATCTTATTGAAGAATTGAAAGAGATCATGTATAGGTACATAGGTGTGTTGAGTCATGGTTATCTATTAAGATTTTTGAATCTCATTGGTTTGTGTTTGTTTTATTAAATGACAGATTGAGTCTCTAGCTGCAGCAGAGAAACTGTGACCTTATTTGATGTTCTGCATGAATTTAATTATTGCTCTGTTTTGGATATATAAAATTTATAAGCTGCAGTATAAACGAGGGAGTAAAAATAGCATATTTTGATGAATTTTTTAGTAAAGATACCTGGACTTGTGAATATGGCTTAATTAGCTAATGATGATTAAGGACTAAATGTATGCAGTTTTCCGGTTGTACATGCAGCTGACTCATGTACTTTGTGTTGAGCATGACAATCTTTTTGAAAATATAAAGATCTATATAGCCATATATTTACACTGAGTTAGTGGATGAATGTACAAAAGGCTGGACACTTAACGCTATACTAGTAGCCATATTTAGCTCTGTATTAGATAGACAATCTAAATTCTATACTAGACTTTACTTGAAGAATCTGTCTGGATTAATTTCAATTGATAAAGAAAGATGGTTAGGTGATTGTTACTTGAGTCCAATTGGAAAGTTCATAACAGCCCCATAATGTATAGAACAGAATTCAAAGCATGCAAGGAGCTGCTAATATGTTCTTACTTTTAGGCTAAATTATTGAGAATACATGTGAAAGTGTAAATCTGAACCTTGAAGGATCTAATACATTGAATGATTATTCTTGTATAGGAACATGTATTTAAGGTTTGGCAGGTAGAAGTGAGAAATCAAGCTAAATGAAGATTAGTTTATCTAGTTGGTTAATATCATTCTATCATAGATCAAATGTGAATTAAAATCTTAAGCAAAGGAAATGATGTATAAGAGACAGATCTTGTGATAGGAAACTGTTTATATTTCTTTAGATGAAAGTCCAGAAACTGGATTTACAGAGCTCACTCTTGAGAACAGAAATAAAAAAAAAACGGAACAGGTGAAAATGCACAGAATACTGAAATGAAAATCCAAGCTTTCGAGAGGCTTGGTCTCTCCCTCTACCCACTGTATTTTTCCCCTCCCCCTTCTCCCTAGCTCTCTGCCTGTATATATAATCGGTTGGCAGATTCTCTTCTGCCCCTCCCTTGCCTCTCTCTCTGGCCAGCTCAGCAGTTAGTTATGCAATCCGCTCCTTGTCCCCTCTGCAGGCGTCCTCCACTGCTTCTCTCTCCTCCCTCCACGTCAGCTTTCTGTTAGACAGCCCATATCTAACAGAATCTTCTGTATATCCAGCAGAAGCTTCCCTCATGCTGATCTGTTGATGTTGCATGCTGAGCCTTTCTCTCCCCTCTCCTCTCTCCTCCCCATTTCCTTCGTGGACTTCATCCTTTTTCCCCCTGATTTTGTTTTTCTACGATAGACCTTCCTAATGGGGGGCCTAACAATACTTCCCCCCAAAAGTTTCACCTTGTCCTCAAGGTGAAATTCCGGAAAATTCTCTTGAATAGTGATGAAGGGTTCCCATGTGCTTTCAAAATCTGGCAAGTCTTCCCATCTAATCAACACTTCCAGTTCCCCATTTGCAGCTGTTCTGACATTAAGCACCGTTTCAGGCTGTACTTTCAGCTCCCATTCTTCAGTTAAGCTTTTTGGTAAGGGTTGCTGGCTCACTGTTTTTGCTGCTGACTTTTTTTAATAAGGATACATGGAAAACCGGATGTATTCGTGTATAGTCAGGCAGCTTCAGCTTATAGGCGACTTGTCCTACTTTCTCCGTTATCTCGTAGGGACCATAAAATCTTGGGCTCAATTTCTCGTTGGTCTTCCTTGCCAGTGACTTGAATCGGTAGGGTCGGATTTTTAAATACACCAAATCGCCCGGCTGATAACTAACGTCCCTCCTCTTCTTGTCCGCTTGCGATTTCATCTTGTTTTGTGCTGCTAGCAGATTGTCCTTGAGCTCATCCAAGACCTTATTTCTATTTGCCATCAGTTGATTAACTTCTTCAACCATGGATGAATCCTCAGGGTGCCTTAGTAAAACCGGAGGCTCCCTTTCATATAAGGCTTTAAAAGGGGACATTCTGGTGGAGCTATTGTAGTTCGTGTTGAACCAGAATTCTGCCCAACTTAGCCATTTCGGCCATCGCTTAGGCTTGTTCCCCACGAAGCATCGGAGGTAGGTCTCGAGACATCTATTCACCACTTCTGTTTGCCCGTCTGATTGAGGGTGATAGGCTGAGCTGAGTTTAAGGTTTGTTCCCGATATTTTGAACAGGTCAGTCCAAAATTGGCTGATAAATACTCTGTCTCTATCTGAGACTATTGAGGTCGGGAACCCGTGTAGCTTCACTATCTCCTTCACAAACACCTCAGCCACGTCTTTAGCCGAAAATGGGTGACACAGGGGAATGAAGTGGGCGTATTTGGTGAATCTATCCACAACTACCATGATAGTGTCTACCCCTTGCGCCTTTGGCAAACCCCCTACAAAGTCCATGGAGATGTCATTCCAAACTTGAGTTGGAATTGGTAACGGTTGGAGCAGCCCAGCCGGAGATAAAGCTTGATACTTGTTTCGTTGGCATACATCGCAGGCTGCCACGAAACTCTTGATGTCTCCCTTCATGCCCTCCCAATACAACAACCCTGATAGCCTCTTATATGTCCTGAAAAAACCCGAATGGCCCCCGAAAGGGGTAGCATGGAACTCGTGCAATATGGAGGGTATTCTTGCTGAATTTTTGGATAATACCAATCTTCCCTTATAGTACAGGCAGCTTCCCTTCATCATGTATCCCGGGTAGGGCCTCTTTGTTTGCCAACAAGTCTTGTATGATGGTCTTCAATTTGCTGTCCTGCTGCAGCTCTTCTGCACAATATTCTGAATCTGTCACGTGGAAGGTGGAGATGGCACAGAATTCCTCCTTCCTAGATAAAGCATCTGCAGCTCTATTCTCCCCTCCCGGTTTGTACTGCACCTCAAAGTCAAACCCGAGTAGCTTGGAGGTCCACTTTTGCTGCTCTTCCCCCATCAACCTCTGTTCGGTTAGGTACTTTAAGCTCTTCTGATCTGTTCTGATCACAAAATGCCTCCCCATTAAGTAGTGTCTCCATTTCTTTATTGCCAGTACCACAGCCATTAATTCCCTTTCATATACTGATTTTTGCTGAGCCCTGCTCGAAAGTCCCTGGCTGAGATAGGCTACTGGTCTCCCCTCCTGCATGAGAACGGCTCCTAGTCCTTTTCCTGATGCATCCGTCTCTACCACAAACGTTTTGGAGAAGTCGGGTACTGCTAATACTGGTAGGGTCACCATTGCAGATTTTAGTAATTCGAAAGCCCTTTGTGCTTCCTCATTCCACCCAAAAGCGTCTTTCTTCAGCTGCTGTGTTAGGGGCTTGGCTATCTTGCCGTAATCCTTGACAAACCTCCTGTAATACCCTGTTAGGCCTAAGAACCCCCGTAGTCCTTTGACATCTCGTGGTACTGGCCAGCTGGTCATGCCTTCCACCTTTGCAGGGTCAGCTTGAACCCCCTTAACTGAGATGATATGACCTAGATATTCCAGTTTGGACTGACCGAAACTGCATTTTTTTCTGTTCAACAGCAGCTGATGCTCTCTTATTTTCTGCAGAACCAATTTCACGTGCTGCAGATGTTCTTGTTTGCACCCACTATACACGAGTATGTCATCAAAGAATACCAATACGAACTTCCTTAGATATGGACGAAATACCTCATTCATTAGCGCTTGGAATGTGGATGGTGCGTTTGTCAACCCGAAGGGCATCACCAAGAACTCGTAATGTCCTTCATGGGTGCGAAACGCTGTTTTGAACACGTCCTCTTCTCTCATCCGGATTTGGTGATAACCTGACTTCAGGTCTAGTTTGGAGAAAACCACTGCTCCTCCTAGCTCATCCAGCAGCTCGTCTATAGCTGGAATGGGAAATTTGTCTGGTATAATGGCCTTGTTCAAGGCTCGGTAATCTACACAGAAACGCCACCCCCCATCTTTCTTCTTGACCAATATAATGGGGCTGGAGAATGGGCTTGTGCTATGCCTTATTACTCCAGCGGTTAACATCTCAGCTACCACCTTCTCAATCTCAATTTTCTGGTAGTGAGGATACCTATATGGCCTTATGTTGGGTACTTGAGCCCCTTCTTTGAGTCTGATGGCATGGTCTTGCATCCTCGAAGGGGGTAGACCATAAGGCTCCCTGAATAGGTCCTGGAACTCCTCCAGGACGTGCTGCAGTTCTTCCCAGTCACCCGGGTCTGCTGATTGTTGTTCCTTTTGGGGGGTTATTTCTACATAGAATCCCTCTCCTTTGTTATGTAAAGCCTTCATCATGGCCGTTAGGGATGCTGTCGATCTGGACAGTGATGAGTCCCCTTGTAGCGTGACTAGCTCTCCTTTTGAGGAGAATCTCATTGTAAGTTCCTTGAAGTTGGCCTTGATTTCGCCCAGCCCCTCCAGCCATTCCAATCCGAGGACAACATCCGCCCCTCCTAATTCAAACAGGTAATAATCAGCTGTGATGTTGAACCCCTGCACCAACATATTTACCCTTTTGCATACCCCTTGGAATCTAATTTTATGGCCGTCCCCCACCTCCACTGTATATTCTGGTGTCTCTGTAGCGTGCAGCTCCAGTTCCTCCACTATCTTTTTGTCAATAAAATTGCTGGAAGCCCCACAATCCACTAGCACCACTACTTTTCTCCCTTGTATCTCACCCCACAGCTTGAGCGATTTCTTGGAGGTTAGTCCCATTATACTATTAATTGATAGCTGCAGCTCCTGATCTCCTCCCCGTACTGCCCTTTCTTCTTCAGCTTCCTCCTCCGGAACCTCCCCTAGTGCTGTCAGCTCCTCCTCTGTCCCCATCAGTAATACATTTAGCTGTTTGTACTTACAAACATGCTCTGGGCCAAACTTTTCATCACACTTGAAACATAACCCCTTCTTTCTCTTATCCCACATTTATGCTTCTGTCAGCCTTTTGAAACCGGTGGCTTTCTTCGGGAGACTGCTTCCTTCTGCTGATACGGTTTCTGTAGCTTTCTGCCCTGCGAATCCAGCTTTGGATGTAGTGGTGAGTCCAGAATGGCTTCTGGAGGCTGAATCATAATTGGAGTGGAGTTTCGTTCCCACTTCCACAGCAGCTGATCTGTTGGAGGAATAGGGTCGGTTTAGACCCTTTGAGCTTGTTCCTCCTTTTCCTCTCCCTATGGCCCAGTCTCTTTCTTCCACCAGCAGTGCTAGGTCCATCAGTTCTACCAGAGTTTCCACCCTGTGAAGCTTCATTTCAGCTCTCACCTCCTCCTTCAGGCCATTGAGGAATATCCCCTTTAGCATGCTTTCATCAGCTACTGCTAATGGCACCGTGAGCAACTCAAACTGCTCCCTATATTCCATGACTGAGTTTGATTGGTAGAGTCCCAACAGTAGCTCATATGGGTTCTGAGCTAAAGAGGGCTGGAACCGCCTTATCACCGCCGCTTTAAACTCGGTCCAGCTCGCCTGTGGGCTGCGGGTTTCCCACCAAGAGAACCAGTTCAGGGCTCTCCCTTCCAATGCTACCATTACTGCATCGAGTTTCTCATGATCCTCTAGGGCATTTACTTGGAAATACCTCTCTATCCTATTTACCCACCCAAAGGCATCATCCCCTGAGAAGAGTGGTATTTCTAACTTCCTCCCTCTTTCTCCCAAGGCTGTGTTTCGAGTAGGTCCAGTGATAGTCCCACTGGAGCCTGCCCTTCCCTGTAACTCCTCATCTTCTTCCGTCATCAGCCCTGCCAGCCTTCTGGTTGGCATTGTCTCCTTTCCTTTCATCCACTGCAGCATTTGCTGCTGCATCTGTTCCATTCTGCTGATTTGGGCCCCTCTCTCTTCCCTATCCTGCCGGGCCTCCATTCTTTCTTGCTGACTTTCCATTCTCATCCTCTCAACGTCATGCCTCAGCTACTCCATTCCTTTCTCCAGCGTCTCCACCCTAGTCTCCATCTTAGGCTTCACCATTCACAGCTCCCAGGATCGGGAGCTCTGATACCACTTGATAGGAAACTGTTTATATTTCTTTAGATGAAAGTCCAGAAACTGGATTTACAGAGCTCACTCTTGAGAACAGAAATTAAAAAAAAGGGAACAGGTGAAAATGCACAGAATACTGAAATGAAAATCCAAGCTTTCGAGAGGCTTGGTCTCTCCCTCTACCCACTGTATTTTTCCCTCCCCCTTCTCCCTAGCTCTCTGCCTGTATATATAATCGGTTGGCAGATTCTCTTCTGCCCCTCCCTTGCCTCTCTCCTGGCCAGCTCAGCAGTTAGTTATGCAATCCGCTCCTTGTCCCCTCTGCAGGCGTCCTCCACTGCTTCTCTCTCCTCCCTCCACGTCAGCTTTCTGTTAGACAGCCCATATCTAACAGAATCTTCTGTATATCTAGCAGAAGCTTCCCTCATGCTGATCTGTTGATGTTGCATGCTGAGCCTTTCTCTCCCCTCTCCTCTCTCCTCCCCATTTCCTTCGTGGACTTCATCCTTTTTCCCCCTGATTTTGTTTCTACGATAGACCTTCCTAATGGGGGGCCTAACATCTTGATTATTAGAAGTTTAAGTTGGGTACAATGAACTCAAATGATGTTAACATGTCAAACTAAGAATAACTTAGGTAGGAACATCTAATTGAACGTCAATGAAATTGTCCAATCACCTTCTCTACAGCCCTACTAATGGTCTTTTGGAACTACTCAACAAGGATCACTTTGATATTTGATAATGAGAGAAAAATCTAGTAGTATCAAGGAGTTCAAAATAAATTTCAGGTCTTGTTTTACCCACGATCTCAAATTAGTTTAATAAATTACTCAACAAAGGTTTCCTTAAAGTAAAATGTGAAATTTCCTCACCCTTATTCTTTAACCATCTAAGTAAAGTGTATAGGATGGATTAGGTGTTACACTTGCGGGATCTACAGGCTCGGGGAATGGGGACAGGGAGAAAAACTCACCTGTGGCAGGAATTGGGGGAGGGACTGGATGGCAGGGACGAGGAACGGGGAGTAACTGCCTCCGCCCTGTGCGGGTGCTGTCCCTTAATGCCAATACTTAAGGCATTGACAAAGACAAAGTTGATTGCATAGAATGTCTAACATGGTAGATCCCTTTGGGGCCTTTTGGCCTAAATAAACACGAAAGATGAGGTAATGGATAATTGTAGAAATTTACCAGCATACATGTTCTATGACTTTAGCATCACATACATCATGCACAATAGTAACATTCTACTTCCCAAAAGTTCTTTGATTAGGATGATTGATCTCTAAGGTTGCTTTGGCTTATAAGTACACCTTATGAAAAAGAGTTAAGGACTCCGAAGCATAACATTAGCAGTACTCTGACACTTGACATTCTTTCTGCTACACATAGCACAAGTTATTTGTGTAAGTCTCATTCCCTTATTTCTATCTTACCTTTAATCAACTTTTAATTGAATTTTTTCTCTTCATTTATAACTTTATTCTAATTTAATGTACTCATAAATTTGTATCATATATTTGGCACATTGTAGATTAACACACGAATGTGTGTATTTATACATAGATATGAATATTACACCCCTGGTCGTTGCCGCAGTTGCTGCCACCTCCCCACCACCCTTGCTGCCAGTGCTACTGCCACTACCACCAAAACTTCCATAACAATCTCAATCACCACCACCACCATTGTTGGCACCACCACCACCTCCATCACCACCTTTGTGCCACCGCTACAATCACCATTGCCATCGTTGCCCCTCCACGATCACCATTGTTCCCACCCCGCTTCCACCACCATCGCAACCATTACTACCACCCCGCTTCCACCACCATTACCTCCCTAGCCACAACTACAAAGGAGGTCTATGAACTGATGTCAGGTGAGTTAAGCTTCTTGGGCACCAGTAAATCATATTTTATTAGTGCAAAGATTGTAATTTTGCCTAAATAAATAATAAATAATTTTTATAGTAAAATTATATCTTACTTGACAACAATTGATAGGTAGCACTATACTATCAGGCTGGATATACAATGCACCAAATATTTGATAGTATAAGAGCTTATTAACCCCTTTATGATATCGGTCTCATCATGTTATCTTATAATGTAAGGCCTTAGACTGTCACGTGCACTAAAAGGAGCCTCCCATTTCGTACACTTATCCAATTATAGGTTATGATATATTCTTGGACCTACTAAATGTACCATGTTTATTCTAAAAATCCATTAATAGATAACATTGTTACATGTCACTGTCTATTTTGTTGAAAAATTTCGCTAGGTTTATATTAAAATTTCTCTCTAAAGTACAATCAATTGAGTTTATGTTGAAAATTTGTAGAAATTTAAATGTTTACATTATCAATTCTCTAACTACTATGGATTAGGATTCTCTCCTGTTGTTAAAATAACATGAGAGTATCCTGTTAGAAAGATAAAGACACAAATAAATTTTGAATATAACTAGGGGATTTATAACCTATCATGGTGGGTCCCTATATGTAAAAAACTTGTGTCTATCTCTCTCCAACAGAATGGTCCTGTGACAGGAGAGGATCCAAATCCACTACTTCAAGATCATGCAAAATTATTAAATTTATACTGCTATTCCTTATATGCAAGTACCCTCTCCCAAAAACGTAAACCGGTTAATACTTGTAATACTAAGTTGACCCGGTCAACTATTACAAAACTAACACTACTCTCTTTTATTCTTCCTAACATATACCCTCTTAGTTAGAGGGTGGCTATCATCACCATACCAGAAATTCTGAGACAAAGACTTACAATGTGAGCTACATGGACTGAACAATGAGTAACGCCAAGTAATCCTCATTTTATTTGAACAGAGAAAACTTATGAAATTTTAAAAAAAAAATGAAAGGAAAAACCCTAATTTTATTAGAAAGCTCTTGTTCCCTATTTAGTCAACATTCAAGCTAGTACTCTGTATCACTTTAAATCTAAGGTTTGCAATGATTTTAAGTGTGTAGTAGCAAGCTTAAAGATGTCTCGCTTCCTAATTTTCGCACACACAATTATTTGTTAGAGATGGAGATCTTGTTGATGGAACTTTGTTGCTAGTTATTCATAATTGAAAAAGATATTTATAATACTGTCGTCTGTGCTTGTTTTGCTAAACAATATCATTTATTAATGCTAGTTGCATTTCCATCTGTATGTGAAAATTTTATGGGTGGATTTTCGATCATATGATTTGTCATGCGGTCACCGACATTGGCACTTTTTACATGAATGTGGTGTTAATTCATGAACTAAGATTTTTGAATTCACAGATTAAAGATTTCAATCCATGCAAATTGTTAAATGTCACAAGAATTGATGCATGATGTGATTTGCAAGATTGACATAAAGACATGCAAGAGCAAGACTTCAAGACATGAGGCATGCTTCATACCAGCCTGTGGCCACTTTTTATACCTCTGCAAATATTTATAAAAAAATTGTAAATGCTTAAAGGTTTTTTGGTATTATTAATAAAATGGATATTATAATTTTGATGCTGAATACTTATTATTACAGATTACTTTTTTCATTTTAGTTCTTAATTACAAATCATTTCTATATTTTTGTTTTCAATATTGTG